>KZ308172.1:593315-924416 GCA_000376725.2 Ladona fulva
TAGTTAATCGGTAAAACTTTATCAAAATATATTTATTCCATCAAATTATTATATATATTGCAGGCGACATACTGCGGGGCTCTCAGTCACCCTAAATTTAATATGTATTTGCTGTTTTCAGACGAAATATGATGTAGTGGGATTTGAGCATACTTTTATAGTTATGTGCAAAATTTAGAAGCATGAGAAAGCTAATTCGATAACAGTTGCTTGGATTGCGAGGTAGATATCCAAGAGTTCTTTCCGGATATTATAATGCAAAGTATTTAATTTCCTCTTACGGTCATCCACGAAGCGACAGCCGCATAGATTACACTTTGGGTGATATATGATTGAGGAAGTGATACTTCAATAAATTTATCCTACTTCCAAACTGTTGCAAAGTTGAGTTAACTGTAGAGATTATTACTATTAACTATTATTATGAGCTCTGACGTTTTTCTTCCCTCCAGAATATTATTTTTATTCTTTGTGAATAATTTGAATGATATTTTCTGGCCGAAGATAATGAATTCTAAAGCCAGTCGAGTAGTGAACGGTTTGTTTTTCCTTAGTTACGCGTATAACAGAGGGAAGCCATTGGTGTTGCCGTGGCAACCCGATGCTCTTTTGTTTGTTTATTTGCGTCACTTCAGTTTTTCATCGGAGTAAGGCTTGCTACCCCTATCATTAGCAGATAAAGTATGAATATGAAATGCAAGTGGATTTTAACGCCATGTAAGTTGAAATTTAATATTTATTTACATCTTTTCTTTAGTTTAGTCAACAAAAGGATAAATATTATTAAAATGCGCTTGCGATTTCGAATAAACTTTCTCTCTTTACATGGGTGCATTAGTTTATCACGACCTAAAGTTTTTCATATAGTGCAACTATAACTAAATGTTTACGACAGATAAAAAAAAACTGAATACAGCTGGATGTATTTTGGTTTCTTATCCTATTTTTCGAATTTTTATAAAAATGATAGCGTAAGTAACTGTGGGTATTTTTTTGTAGGATAATCACGACCCCCAATGACCCTGTTAAAGAAAAATTAATTGATATGTTGATTTTTGCCGAAGGAAAGAACTCAAATTTGTTTTTGTATCTTATAAGAAACATTTAAAATTAAATATCAAATTAAAAGATAAAAAAACGAGTTTGATTTCTCGATAGTAATTCCAAACGATTTGTAAGTTGGAGGCGGTTTATTATGAAACAATAGAATGTCTTCGACTCATTTACTCTCATTTTGCGTATTCCGAATATTGATTTCTACAGAAGGCAACTTTATATTTATGTTTGAAGATAAAATTTCACCAATTATGTTAACGCTATTGGTATGAAATATTAAGAATCCGTCAATGCGACTCTCTCATAGATTTAATAAAATCTCGTACTTTCCTACATTTAACGAAGTTTCTGAAGCTGGGTCAATTATTATGTTGGCAATCATGAGAAGTGAAATTGGCGGCATCAAAGGACTTGGACCTGAGCACCACTCCAGTGTCAAGAATGAACATGGTTGCAGGAAGGTCACCGTATCAGGAGCGTGTCATTCATGATGAGATGCGAACAGGAAACGTATCATTTTAGCTGATGACTGCAAATGTCGTTATTGAACTTCATCTGCCGACATTGGACTGCCCTTTCAATGTAAAAGGTTGGTGTGCCGGATTTGCATTTAGAATTTCGCCCGGAAAATGCTTCCCTGTTATTTACCTTCGCACAATACGGTAGACATAGTTTTATCAATTAACAGTCATTTTAATAACTTATTGACATCATACTCCGAGTTCAATTAAGTAAATATCAGGTAGTTGCTCAAGAAAATTTTTACTGTAAAAATTAAATTTTTCTTCCCTCCAGAATATCAAACTAATAAAAAATGTCACGGTTATAGGGTGCATAGGTATAAGCATCGGAGTGACTTAAACTATATTTTCATAGAGCACGGTGGTGGCGAGGGTCGGCATGAAAAAGTTTGGGAAAGTTTGCTAATACATTCTATATTTTTTTTCATCTCAGTTTGCCTCTCTCCTTTCAACGGCAGTTAGTCACCTCTCAACGTGATCCACCCACTACTTCTTCCTCCAAGTTATCTCTTCAGTTAAAAACTTTTCCTTGACTACTCCTTGATCATTATCCTACCATTATTGCGCGAACTTCTCTTCATAATGCCTTCGCCAAATAACATCTCTAAAGCCTTCGATCTTTTTGTGCCTATATTTCTTACGGTCCAAGCTTCAGAACCCGTTTGACGGTACACCTGAGATATGGTCTTCATCTTTTCCTGATTTTTTTCTGAAAATAGCCTTGCCGTATCACTGAATCCCTTTGCCTAGACAAGGTAGTTAACCTGCTATTTCTGCGCAATTTCATTCTATCATCTCCTTTTCCAAGAAAGGATACTATCAAAATATGAGGAAGTGTCAGGGCTCCCGGATAGCCAAGTGGGTAACGCGTTCGACTTCGGGTACTGTACGTACGTAACGTATCGGGAGAAATTGAGAATAGGAAGTTAATCATGCACATAATACATAGTAAAGAATGTATAAATAATAAATTGAAGTTGCAAACTAATAATTCGAGTCAAGGAAGCAAAAATGAAAGAATAAAGGAAATATCGACGTCTCCCAGTAAAAAAGTGTGGTAATATAATGGGAATAACTTCATTAAAACAACTTACTATATCAACATCTCATATATACACGGAATGGCACTACTCTTTTTAGTTCCCGAAAATCCAAATGGGCTTCTTCGGTCAAAGCAGTCCCGGGTTCGATTCCCGGTATGGGTCTACGTGTGTAATGACCTTAGTTGTAGAAGCACTTTTAACAATACTATTACTACGGAGGAAATCTTTCTCCTTAAATCTCGATGGTTAGTTCACTTTATCTCAACTGTTTAACCTTTTATCATTTCGTAGTGTGTATACAATGGTAAATATTAGTACAAATTGTGAAAATATTTTCGCCCACATGTCAGATTATCTGCATTACTTGTCGAAAAGTTCCCTTTCTATTCTGTTTTCCCCCATAAATTTTTACCATTACTATCCTCCTCAAATTTCCGTGCCGTTTATTCTCTATAGTTTACACAAAACATTTCCTATTGGATGACTGCGGATTTCATCCAAACTAGAAGCGGTTATCCGATTCCACAGTTCCCTATCTGCAACTTCTGCAAACTGTTTTTCACTTTCCATACGGAGAATTGTTATTTTCGCGCATATCTCGCCGCGATTTTATTTCGCTTTTTATTTCGAAACAAGAGAGCGCGTCGGGGCGATGCAACTCTGGCTTCTGTGTTTCCCCTAGCGGCCTATTTTCTATCAAGTTCGACAGATGGCCGCAGGGAGCCCAGAAATGCGCATTTCAGCAGTGGAAGTGATTCGCTTGTTTCTCTCTTGGATATTTGCCATTCATTCATCTCTTGGTTTGACAACGAAGGGAGTGAGGACTAGAATTTTGAAAACATAAAAATATTTTTACTTGATGTAGGGATGTGCGAGCTCGAATATTTTTGTGCCATTTTGCTAAAGGAAGTCGAATATATTTCCTTTTTTGTAATATTTTAGGGAATAAGTTTCAACTCAGTGAAAACTATTCGTTATGGAAACTAAATTATGATATATATCGGACTATTTTATTCGGTGACAAGAAATTTTTGAGAGACAAGCGTATAGAACGAATTCTCATGAAGGATGTTTTCAGCCCGTTGAAAAAGACTTTTTTTTAAAGTTTATATCCTACGTGATATGTTGGATTATTATCTAGAGTCTCAAAAGCTCATTTTGATTTATAAGGCAGTTATTATTGGCTTATGAAAGATTCACATAGCTTCTGAGTTATTCATCCTTTTAGTTTGAATTTTCTGACGTTGAATCCATTACGCTAATATAGTTGACAAGTTGATAATTTTGATGCTTTCAGTTCCTAAAAATCGACTCGTTACTTTTGGTACTACATTACATCGCGCTGTGTGCATTTTTTAAAATGTTCCGTTTGTCTAATAAAGGGCTATATTTCTTTGCTCAAAAATATTGCGCTAAGTTCTACCTTAATATATTTTTTAAAAAGACGAAAGTAGTTTGATCCAAAAAGCTGATTCATTCATATTTTTGTGGGATTACGCAATAATAATGGCATGAGAAACCTAAAAGTATTTTTATGATAGGAAGCACATATGGCGGAAATCCGGTGTTGACAAATACGAGAGAATCTGAACGAAATGGATCTTGAATTGCGCTATCTAAGTAATATATTTTTAAGTTACTCAAAACTCAAGCAAAATATAAAATTTTATAATAGAGAATTACAGATTGATTCAGAAGATTGAGCATTCGTAAAGTTTTGGTCACGTTCTCTGCATGTAGCTAATTGATTGCGATTTTTTTAAGCATTTTCTGTCAGAGTTACCTGTGGGTGTCTTTTATTATGCAATAACGAGATAGATTTATCGATGTCGTTTTTTATGGCTTAGTATGATTCAGCAAATTAAGGTTAGCTTAATATTGATGTGATTCTACCATAAATTTAGGGTTACATGCCTATATTTACGGTGAAGTAAATATAGGCATGAGCCTCGAGCTATTCATCTCTTTTTTTGTTTAATATAATTATATTATTTGTATCATTAAGACTTCATACGGCCTTATTTATATTACGGAAGTGCCACTGTTTTTTATTTAAACATTTCCACCGTTTCCTATCCCTAAATCATGCGAAGGAGTCGTTTCCGTATGAATTCAAAATATGAGCAGCCAGAATCCACCGTCTGTATGGCTTCCTCGTGATGTTATTGTATTTATCAAATCTATTTTATATTCATCTGATCCCCTATGAATTCAGACGGCATCCCATTTGGGTGCGGCGCTCTTCGAAATCTTTCAACGTTCATGACGTTAGATCGAAGGATTACGTGAATGCGTTCTATTTTTATATTTTGTGTCGCGGCCGAACAATTTCTTTTCATCTCAAAGGTGAGGTTACAGCTTGATTTTATCTGTTACATTATGAATATAATTCATTAAATAAAAGATGGTTATTCAAGTTGCTGCTCTCGGAATTTTTAGCTTCCCTTAACTGCTATTTTGATAATTTAAAATTTTTGTAGTTTTGAAGCATTAAAATTATTAATTTATGCTATAATAATCATTATTATTACTACCTTTATTATTATTTGATTTATCTCACATTTGTGGACTAAAGTCGGTTCTTTGACGGGTCTTAACCAAGTCAAATACCTCTCTATTGCGTTCCTAGGAATTTTCGTACTATTGAAGTTGACTGCCTTTTGGATATTTGAGTGGATGTTCTTATTAATATTTAGTTTTTCTAGGTGTGTATAAAAATTTTTTGTTGTAATGCCGGTAACTGATACAACTATTGGTACTATTGTGACTGTTTCTTGTTTCCAGAGCTGCTTTATTTCCTGTGCTAATGGGGTGTATTTGGAATTTTTTTCTTCTTCTTTATTTTGAATATTCTACCATTATTATTATTATCGTTATTATTATTATTTCTATCATTATTATTAACATTATTATAAAAACTCTACGGTTAAGGAATTTGTTTTCTTTCTATTGTCTTAGACAGTACTTGGTACTAGTTATGTTGATTATTTTTCCCTCACTGTATATTATTCAAATAAGCTTCGGTTCTTATTCCGGGAGTAATTTTTTTAAACTAATAATTCGATCTGAAATAAGTTCAGAAGAATTCGTATCAGTCTTAGTGGAACAAGGATTTATCCGTCGAATCTTGATCGGTAACTCCAGATAAATCAGACCAATATTCGGTATCCATGCTAGACTTCGACTCAGAGTTTGTAATTGACGAAAGTTTAAATTTTACTTACCTTATGAAACTGTGTACGTTCCCATGTAAGAAAGATTTCTCAGAAGTTCATTAAAGCCATGAAAGAGCTATTCACTTCCGAGGCGTAAGGAATAATGTTGGCGAAGGTTATTCGAAAGTTTATCAATTAAAACTCATGTCGTTTATCGTCTTAACTTTCCTTCAGTGGGTGGTTATTGTTAGTAATTTTCAAGTTTTAAACACCTCTAAAATAATTTTTAGGTATTAGATGAAGTAAAATTATATCAGCGGAAAAGTTTACGGAGTGATGTTATGATTGCCTGCCAAGTAGTGGATGGGTGAATGATAGGGGGTAATTTGATGCTCTTGAAACTACGTTATAGCGTATGTTAATACCAATTAAGTATACAAGATGATTAACGGATATACTGAAATTCAGGATAATACGAAGCAGCTTTCCATGGTCGAATTTCGTCTGCCATTTCTGACTTCAAATCCGCGAGGTCTCTTGCGGTTAGCGACCTATGGGTCTGGGGATAAATTTTCCGCTCCAGACGATCTCATTATTTTTCTTATAAAAATACTTTTTCTTGATTCCGTGGAGATGAGATTTCTCAAATGTAGCGGTGGATTAAACAGTGTCTCTGTGACCCGAACGTCCGTCGAGATTATGGATAAAGTAAAGCATACTGATGGAGATATTCATGTGATTCTAATGCCCAGAAAAGCGGTACCTAACTCGCGTGCTCCCTCACGTTGAAAAATTGAAGCGTTCACGAATCGATTCTACGGAATCAATGGGGTCTCACGGAGAAAGAATTCATAGCTTCCTCGTGACGTGCACTAGTATTCCAGAAAAGTGAGGGGATTTATCTCGATGCAGTAACCCGCGTCTCCCAACTGTCAGTCTTTGTTAGAGAAACATTTACTTCCTGAAAGCTCCTAAAGGTCAAGTATTTCGGTAGAAATTTCACACATTGGATTTAAATTCTTTGGAGCAGAGAATATATAAAATTATTGTAACGATTCTATCAAATACAATCAGAAAATTAACAATTATCCATTTCCTATTCCGGAAAAACTCGGTTAGCCTGGACTCGAACCCGGCACCTTAGTGCTAGAGAGCAAGCGCACTAACCATTCCGAGATCGAGCTCGGTAATCTATGTCCTAATTTAATTGCTTGTGGTTTGTTTATTGGGTTAATTTTTATGTAAAGCTCATCACAACTGTATTGTATGCATTTAAATTTTATTTTTCACTTACGGCATTTGTTTTTTTTTTTGAGGAACATATTTTCTTGAATCGTACGAGTATTTTCAGCTGAATGAAGAATAATTCTTTTTAATGTCAAGTTCTGCTTTATATCCTCAATCGTCAAATTTTTAAATTTATTGAAATAATACGTGTTACTGAAATTGCTGTTGTTTTGTTAACTTATCTTTTGAGAGAGTTTCATGATCAAACGAGACTGCTTTTGGGACAACAAGAAAATAAAAATTAGTTAGTAAATCATTTGTTTTACACAAAAATACTGACTTCTTTTATATCCGTATTAATGACTGTAGCACGCACACAAACACAAAAGGAAGAACACATATAGTATTATTTTTATTATTATTTTATGCTGGAAACAGCGGCCTCCAATTATATCCGGTTTAATACTTTGGACGATCACACATACGAACGACGGGCACAAATATCCATTCACTAGTCCGGAAAAATCCGGTTATCCGAGACTCGTACTCAGCACCTCAGTGCTAGAGAGATTGAGACACTAACCATTCCGTCATCGAGCTCGGTAATTTTGACCTGACTTAGAATCTAGTTTAGGACGTCAGCTACGATGGCACACTACTTTTACGCCGATTAAAAACAATGTAACTCATATTCGAAATTTTTAAAAAGCTCATCAGACTTACATTGCTCTTATGCATCTCTGGATGAAATTTTGTTGCCTAAGTTGAACCGTTTCTTTGCAATTGATTTTTATAAATCACGAAAAAGCCGAGATTCGCAAAAAGTGTCGTTTTTCGGGTACTTTGGTTTAAATATTTCTTCACGGTAAATTTAGTTCTTCGTTGCCATAAAAAAATTCCAGCAGTAGTATATAAAATTACATTTACTATGACGTAAAAATTGTTCATATGCGTTGAGCACTAAGCTCGCAATAAATTTACAAAGTCCAGGGGCACATAATTAAAAATCCGATAGTAGTCCCTGTACCACCGAGGCCGGAAAATGTCTTTGGTTAATTTGGTAAGTTATTTAGTGTTCAAAACCAATGTACATGTTAGCGAAAATATAGTGGAGAGCCACAGACTTACTTTGCGTCATTTTTCTGCAATTTTCGAAGGCATAAAATTTCACGAAACCTTTGAGATTCGACAGTTATTTAGGTCGAAAAAATAAGCCATACATAAGAATTTTAAAGGAATTCATAGCAGGTAAGAAGGAAAAACTTTTGATTGTGGATATTAAAGTGAGGGAGAAGTATCCTGAGAGGTGTTAGAAAGTTGGCAGGATTTCCAAAAATAGGAACAGGGAGGTCAATTGGGTTATTAGAGAGGCAAGTCTGATTATTTCTATAAGGTAAACATATCGATTTAATGTCTTTTATATTTGCTTCTCTTTCGTCCTTCATCTTCTTAAGTATTGGAATAACGTATTGTGATCACGGTGTTTTTTCTTTCTATTTTCCACGAATACATTTGTAATTTTGCTCAATGTGAATTCTATTATGGGATTACATAGTTACTTTCCTAATTTAACCCGTTCGCTGCGGATACCTCCATTTCCAATGCATTTATCACTCCAACGGTGGAGTGATCCGCAGTGAACGTGTTTAATGAAGAAAACCGTAAGTATGCGGCAGATATTAGTTCTAGGCAATCACGGTGTTACTTCTTTATCTCACCCCGTCAGTAATTTTATCTTCGCTCAGAGATGAAAAATATTAGAGGGGACAATGCCTTTGGGGTCAGCTGATGATAATTATGATGATGATGATTAGTAGTGAAGACGACTTTGGTTTTGGCCATAATTTTATTAATTTCATTACGGACGGATAGCCTTCCTTCCGCCAACCCTTATCAGGAAAATTGGGCTCCCACCGGGATCACATCCGTAACCGCTTCCACCGTAGGCGGTCTCGTTGCCAATTAGGATTAACAAGAAAATCGATTTTCTATATTAATGTGCGTATATAATTAAAAGTACTATTTAGGAATCCTTCACGTGAAATTTTATGCAATTTCTTCGTACACTTGGAGAAATAAGGATGAAAGAGACATGCTCAGAAAAAATGTTAGTAAATTGCAGATGGAGTTCTAACACGTAGGTACGCGTTTCACTGCCGGTTCTTGAAGAATATTTAAGTGAATAGCTTTATTTAAATTTTTTACATAAGTTTCATTTTAAAATAAAGTTAAAAATGAACAATTTTAGGAAACATTGATATTCTCATTTGTAGCACATCGTTGGAAATACATTAATATTTTGTATGTGAGTCCACGTTTCGGGAATGAAGGGAAAAGATGCCCGTACCGTCAGGAATTACACACGTAAAGTACCTTTTGTGACAATTTTGAGCATGGCATAGTTCTCTTTCTTGTTGATAGCCCAGTTTGAACCTTAACAATCTCTACAAGATATTTTCTAGATTACCTGCTGATTACCTGTTTTTATTTGAATATACATTGTCCTTTGGGCCCTAAAACTGTGCTATTAACTCATCATCACTTATCCATTTCTTTAATTCTCTTATTCATATCATAAGTTTATTCGATGCCCTCTTTCTATGACGAGATTAATAGTTTTTCTTGTTTATGTACGATAGAATTAAGGTCTCATGGGAAGTTGTATTGATGCATAAGTTTTTCGTTATTAATAGCTTCCTTTCATTCGTGATTGCCAAAGTTGTCCTCTCTGTGTACTTCTATTGTTGAAGCTAGCTATTGTTCCTGTCTGCTTCGAGTACTGCTTCCATATGCCTTCGATTTCCCCACTCACGCCGCGCACAAACATAATTGTAGGACTTACTTTTTCTCTTTAAAAAGGCTTCACTTGGCCGTAAAATTTTATTGCATAATGCACAGAAGGTTTATTATGCAAAGGATAAAGCCTACGGTGAGAATTTCCCGTGTGGCAAGGCAGCCTTCCAACGGTTCTTTCTGATTGATCGTTTTAAGAGGCCGCATATCCCGTCCCTTGGGGAGTTAACCAAAAGAAATTTAAAACAACGACGAACAGGAACGTTTTTCGAGAACGCGATTCAGTAAGGACGGAGTGTTTTTGTACTATTCGCGTCTTGATGAATCCGTGAAATATAAAATGAAATCACCTCTGAATTCTCTCGGGAGGATAAAGAAATTCTCTACGAGAACTGCAGTTGGATCCTTCTGCACCCTCGTTCGACCTGCACTAGAGTTTTGCAGTGTGATCTGGAATCCCTTACATATAACAAAAATTGAACTAATAGAGAGGGTGCAGAAGCTCTTCGTTAAATGGCTTTGATTTAAGGAAAACATGCCATTTAACAAGGAGCTTTATCAGTCGCTTTGTAAAAAATTTCACGTACTGCCACTCTCGTACCGGTGAGAAATTGCTGACGTCATTTTGCAAAAAAAATATTGCCGGAGATTCCCTAGACTCTTCAAGACGAACTTGTAAATTTTTAATGTTCCGTCGCGAATCACCAGATCAGTTCACCATTTCTACGTCCCTGCCTGCCTGGTCAATGCTTACAAACATTCGCCAATCCCTAGGATACTCAGTCTCGCCAATGCAAAACAGTGGATATATTCTTCGTTAATTTTGACTCTTTAAGAAGAGTCCTAATCTCCTATTACGAGTCCAGAAGTAGCTAATTTTTAATTTTTGTATGCATGTTGACTTGTCAATTTTATTTTGATTTCTTCTGTCTGTTTAGCATTTTTTTAATATAAGTTTTTATTGTATATTTTTAATCGATACTTTTAACACTTAATTACTGTATTTTGACGTATTTATTGTTATTATATTACAATGACTCAACTTAGTGGGTCTCGCCTTTTTTAGTCAAATAAATAAGAGAAAGCTAAATATTGCCGTTCGTCCGTGAGGAAACGTTCTGGGAGCGGAATCGCCCATCATTTAAAGGGGCTTGTATCAGATCAGTTATAAGACCCTTAATTAGCCGAAGGTGAACAAAGAGTGGCTCTCAGATGGAAATGGTAAACTTCAGCTATGAAGTCGCCCGATTTCGGCTCTTTCAGTTGAATCAGCGTTGTAATTCACGTTCGCATGAAAATTGTTATTTATTGACGATGGTTCTGACGTGCTTGATGATGGAGGGAGTGTTGTAATTGCTTGATTTTTGCACCAGCCGATCTTCTATAGTGTTCCTACTTTACATGTTATTGTTATAAAATCTATCCAAAATTGCTCCGAAAATTCACTGAAATCGAAAAATCCTGGGTAAGGGAGGATTCCAGCAGCTACGTGTAAGGCTTCAATTTATTTAAATTTATGCCTAAAATTAGTAAGCCACACTATTATTATAAGGTGTATTTATAGAAGTCTTCTTGAATTTGCTGCTTAAGCATACATTATCTATTCGCCGTTAGCCTTTAAAATGTGAATACAATTAGCATTTAAGACTTGGAAAATGGGTAAGGGTGACTTTGCGCAAGATGGTGCGCACCCAGGAAAAATCCCAAGGAAGAATGGACTTGAAAAAAGTCTGACGGGACAGCGAACCGGACAGAGCACCCGACCGGCAATTGGGAGACCCGGGTTCGATTCCCGGTCCCGTCAGACTTTTTTCAACTCCATTCTTCCTTGGGACATTTAAGACTTTTTTCCCAGTGCTTGACGCGGTCTCTTTCCTGGAAATGTTATTCTTTATGTATTTCATACGAACGAAGAAGCTAAGTTTGAAAGAAAACATAGGAGGCTATCCAGAATGTCCGCTCGGCTCAAAATCCGTGTAGATTTAGCAAATATTCTCTTTTCAATATGTGAATATTGATTTGTCCACCGAATACTTTCAGACGATTAACCTTTTTATTCTGAATGGTACGCTGTATATTTTTGCTGTCTCTCACTGCCACGTAGACTTAATCTTTCCAAGTTTTGGTTTTCATAAAAGAAATTCTCTTAAATTAATGATTCAAGTGATTTATGTCATCAAATAAACATCATAACAAAAATATCGACATCTGTTGTTTCGCTTTTTATTGAGTAAGTTGAGCGATTTCCTTTTTTCCTCTAAACTTAATTAGTGATTATGGTCATTTGACCTCTTGATTTTCAGGGAGAAATATTTCTCTCACTTTCTCCTCTCTTACCTCCTATTACTTTACAATAACTTCCTCTTATCCCCTTTCCTTATCAAATCCATTTACAAGTTTCATGTATGAGAATCTTATCATATCACTATTTTACATTCCATTTTAAAATTTAAAACACCTGTGGCATGGTCGGTGTTGAATGGTGTAAAAATTAATTCGAGGTTCAAAACTCCAAAAGCCGTTTCGCTGTCGGTTCGCATCTATCTCTCCGATGTCAAGTCTAGACGCGAGGATAGGAAACGGATTAACTGGCCTTCCGATTTCTTATATCTTTATGTATAAAACTCAAGAATGTTAACTTGTCATGTAGGAAATTTTCATAACGCTAAGTCACTTTATGCTCTTAGAAAGGTCATTTCAATTGCCGTATTTCCCAGCCCATAAGACGTACTTTTTCTCGCGAAAATTTAATCTAAAATAATTTATGTACTATTGTATCAAATTATTTTTTTCAGTCACTGGGTCAGTAAAACGATTGATATTTTAGATACATCTCACAATCAGACAAAAATTTTCTATGACAGGAATTTAAAATATATTTGTTACCGTAGTGTCTGTAAAATTAGAATCATTTTATATTTACGCTGACTTCATGAAGGAAATAATATTCTAGAGTTAATGAGTTAATCACTGTTTGAAATCCGATTGCCATAGTAATTCCGTCTGCTTCTCGTTTCGTTTACAAGTTCTCTTTCGAGAAATGGCTCTTATTTTGCGTCTAGCCTCTTTCGCTCTTATAGCGAGCTTGTTTTTCCTCTCGACGCATGTAATTCCCCGCCAGAGTGATTCTTCTCTCCGTACCGTATGGTTGGTGTACGGCCAAGTCCGAGGCAAAATCTATAGCAGATGTACTGCGCAGGCCTCTCTCTTCTAGCCGCGGACGCATTCTCGCTGAATAGACACCACGCTCTCCACATCTATTCCCACCCGTATAAATCGCCCAGTGGATGTAACTTTAATCAGCGTAAAAGTTTCTCGATCGGTCCCATTAATTTTGGACCGCTCTCTCCACTTCCTTTTTGCGTCTTTGTTCGGCTATACAGGGCGATTTTCCTTCATTCGGCTGATTTTTTCCCAAGGGCACACGAATAAATTCCGAGGGAGGTCGGAGTTCTACGTCTTTATTTGTCCACGCGTACATTTCCTCCGCAGAATTTTTGGGTCTTAAACAAGTCTCGTACAAGTGTGTATGAATTATGAAGGAAGTAGTGGGATGGTACTCTGTGCTCCAAACGTCGTATTCGAAATTTTCTTTAGGGATCAGACCACTTTTTGAGTGCAGAGCACTTGATGAAGTACCAAGCTTGGCAGATACCCAATGTTGGATTGACACGATAGATAAAGTTACTGTAGTAGTTCCTCGGTTCTTGAGGTGAGCCTGGGAATGATGTTGTCATGATATTTCTGCTTTTACGTTGCACATCACCATTTTTCTAAGTTTTTACATTGATAAACACGTAAAAATTTAATGCTATGAAGTATGAATTCTAGTATTACATGAGCAATTAGTTTTACAAACTATAAGCGACACTTAGTATTCCCATTGTATGTTATTTTGATAAACACGCATATACAACCTCTTTTTTTCGAAGCGACTTTTTTTAAAGCTGCTATACTTTTCAATTCACATTTTTGTTTGGTTGGTCCTATTTAAATCACGGTAACACTTCTTCTTTTTTAATATTTCCGGAGGTGTATTTGCCGCTGTGTTCGAAGTGGAACAATTTTGAACTATTACAGACTTAAGAAAAAAAAATCAGAACGTTTGTAAGAATTGTATTGAAAGTGGAGGAAGTGTCAACGATATTTCTCTCTTTTATTTTGAGCCTTCTCAAAATTCAAAAAGTTTTAGGCTCGGAGCTTTAGATCTAGAGCTGCGGCACAAAAAAGAAGAAACGTAAATTGATTGTCATTCCAACTTTTCAGCAGCTATTACCACGGATAAAGGGAATGAGGTTTTTTCTTGTGGTAGCTATCGGAATGGTTTAAAAGTTTCTACGACGGATTACACCAAAGATAATCGTTCGAAATAAAATATTCGGAACTTTGAAGTTATTCAGTTCAAAATGATGAAGTGAGGCTTAAATCCGCAATAAATGGAAGATGTTAAATGTTTTTCTTTTAGGAATAAAATTGCTTTGTTTATAAAATAATTCCTCGAAAGATATTCTTATTATTTGACTCTATGACTATATTTTATACGTTATTCTTATAACAATCGAGGGACCGAAATATTTGGTTGATAAACAAAAATTTATTCTAAAAATATGTTAAATATTAATAGAAGATCTCAGCTTTAATTCTTATTGAAATAGCGAACCCCCGTTTCTTTTTAATATAATGTAATGAAAGTGTAATCCGAGATTTTTTACAATATAATAGCTATGGCAAAGTTTCTGCTAATTGATGAATTCGTATGAACTGTTTTCGTAGTCAATGAACAGGCATGTCATTGTTTACGTGTTGGTACAAAATTAAGATAAGAAACGGAGAGAAAACAGAAGATCGTTATTTTAAGCAAACCGTCAAAATTTTAAAGCTGTTACGTTCATTCCCATCTTTGTCCGAAATTCTCGACGAAACCTAATTATTCGAGACAAATGATAAAACAGACAATTCGTCACTCGTTCTTGCATCGATAAGGAGAAAGGAGGTTAAGCCTTGAGAATTTCAGTTATTTCAAGTAGATCATGACCTTAATTGCTGTTCGGAAGAATTCTCATTACCGGAATCTTTTATTGCGAAATGTTTAGCATGCCGGGAATAGCTTCCCGTCAGATGCGACGAGGTCCCTGATTTTTAAAGCTGCCTCACGAGGCAACATTTCACCAGTGTGGTCTACCATGCAGAACGTTTTCTCACTTCAAGCTTAACGTCAGCTCTTCGTGGCCTCGAGGATCACAGATATCGCTCACATCTCTCGTCTTTGTCGTCGAAAACCAGTGGGGGAGAGATCTGGAATTTATTGGGAATGTATTGTGGGCTATAGTACGAGTAAAATTCCGAAAAATCGAGCGGCGCCACTTTCGCTAAAAGTTGATGTGACAAAGGTTTCTATACCCGATTCTGTTTTTGTTATCGATGTCCACTGCAGTGTGTTGTGAAAGCCGTGGTAAAAAGAACAAATAGAAGCAACATTGTTTGTGATAGTTTTAATGGAAATTTTAGGAATAATAACATATGTATGTATAATATGTGAATAAAAAATGTATTCACACTAAGCCGTACGAATATTAAAATACTAATTGCAGTACAACTTATGTTTTACCGTTATTTACATTCGTCAACTTCGTTATAACTTACGTAGGTAAGTATAAGTTTTGTCTGAGAGTTATTACTGGGCGTAAAACATATTACGTAGTTGCCGATGCGAAAAATTAAAATAAAAAAAATTCCTCAAAACCTGTTTTCATATTATATAAATATATGTTCGATTGTTATAATTATTTCACCGCTATTTTTTGCAGAAATCCATAGATAAACGTGATTACTATGATTATCGCAATTATTTTAATCACAAGGGCCTTGATTAAGTGTAACTCCATCGCAAATGACTGAAAACGATTAAATAATTTGTGGTGTTCTAGAAAGAAATCATTTTCAGTGTCTTATAACAAATTCACATTCTAACGAAATCAACTGGTGTATCCTACTAAAATGTATATTTCGGATGATGTGATGGAAAGTTCTTCCTCATTCATCGTTAGTAATTTTATGCTTCCCATTTTATACAAAATGAATGAATGCATTCCCCATAAAATGCTCCTCAAAAAATTCGAAATTAAATTCTACAGATGCGGCCTCGGTATTGTAAAAATCAATCATACGAATAAGAAGAATGGGGAATTATTTGCAAGAGCCTTATTCAAACGACCGGTTTCATCGACTGAAGATGCAGATCGATCTCTGAAACAGGTCGTGTGAATAAACCTCTTGTAAAGAAGTACCACACCTTTCTTATTTGTAAATTTGAAATTAATTCCGAATTTTTTAAACTCATCTTTTTCTGGATACATGCAAGAGGACAAAGTGACTGCTGGAATCAATCTTTTACCTTTTACTATTATAGTTTCAAGAAAAACAAAACTTGATGGATAATTCATTCAAAATTAAGCTATAGCCACACGTTTTAACATTCTGTATTAGTTTGTGAAAATGGAGTTTTGCAAACGAGTTTAAGCTTTTTCTGGGATATGTTTGAACGTCTTACGCATACCCGTAATGTTTGCGATATCTTAAACCGTAGATGTCTCTCCCGAAGATGCATTCACCTTAGAAGAGACCTTCCTAAGGCATTTTTAACGCTGGAATTACGTGGGTCGACGTCTTGGTCCTCTGGGCCCCATTCAAACTATTCCCATCCACGCAAAACGGAACTTGTTTGTTCGTTTTGTGCTCCCTTCCTCTATCCACTTCCCGAATTTCGCCACGAATCGATACCATGAGACGGGGTAGTCGCGCTTTTCCGACTGAGGGAATTTATCGAGGGGCTCTCTCATCCAATCAACTTTACTCTTCCCATTGAATATCGTACGCGGACCCTTATCCACCGATGTCCCATAATCCTTCACAATACCATAAACGCGGCCGAAAAACATCGATAACTTATCTTGCCAGAGTGTGACGAATATTTCTTCCAGTCCCAATATTGGGGGATAATGTTCGTTTTTTAATACCGGGAGCGATTTGCGGAAATTGATTCCGAGTGTTCCTTTTTTGATTGCCTCTCTCGTGTGCTTAGTGCGAAGGAAGAAAACTTCGGTGTCTTTGAGATGATGGCGCAGGGAATAAAACAGAGAGGGGCTCGGCTCCGAGCCAAATTCATTCTTCGTATTTTTTTTTGATGAGGGAATATGGCGCCAGATATCAAGATCGCTGCGTTCTTCTGCGGGTTGGATTGTAGTATCTCTCAAGTTGGGTTACCGCTGGAATCAACAGGGACCAATGTTGTCAGCTGTAGTATTCGTTGGTTATGCCCTTCCTCCAGTTCGTTTATTGGTTTCTCGGTTCCTGGGCATTTCATACAAAGATTTTCCTCCCAGAGACGTTTCACCCAAAGACTTTTCACCCAAGATTAATAATAATAATGTTTATTGATGACCTGTAGCAGAAAGTCACCTAAGGACTAAATCAAAACATATCAAACAAATCCTTATACATTGCCGCAGTAAAGCAAAAGTAATAATTAATTAATAATACGATACAGCTTAGAATAATATAATCTATATTCCATTTAAATTACAATGCACAATTGTATTACAGTGTACAAAGATGCGAGAAGAATAAAAAAAATAAATATTTAAATTGGTGTAAACTCCTTGCATTTCTTATTCAATATGGTACGGAATTCCAAAGATTAATGGAAGAGACGATAAAAGATCTTTGGAAAGCGATAGTTTTGTGTAGATTCAATAGATTCGGGTCCCTCGAGAGATAGCTATATCACTTCCGATTGAAATTTTCTCTATGCTATTTCAAGAGTCTGTATTAATTCTTTTTGAAATTTTAATTGGAAAAATCATAAGTTTGGTGCATCTTCAGTCTTAATGCTCAGAAATCTTCGATAATGAGATACTAGACAACTTCTAAATTATGCCAGGTTGCACTCCTGGTCATTTAAATACCCCAACGCAAGAGATGATTGTTAAGTTAGTATCCCCCCCAGAAATTTTTTCAATTAAAATTGAAATATTAGATAAGAGTGCCTAACCCAACCCAACCTGACAGATTTTAAAAATAAATATCCATTGGGTGATATATCATTTGGTTAAGTCCCCCCTTTGAACTGTCCTTGGGCGAACTGTCTCCCGGGTGAAATGTTTGTATACCGACCCACTCAAAAAGCTGTCTTAACGAAACTCGATCTAGTGTGATCACTCTGTGTGCGGAATGTTATACTCGTAAGTATTTATTATTATTACTACTATTATACTCTTTATTCGGCGGTGTTAGGTCCTTGTGGGCCTTTCTTACACCTTAACTCCGAAGTCAAATTTGGTAAAAACACAAACGAATACAATGTATACAATTTAAATACGGTCATGCAATGAAGAGATGAACAAAATAAAAACGATGAAAAAAAGAAAGATTGGGTTATGGAGAAAAACTCCTCAGTTGAAGGCCTTGATAAAAAAACCCGTGGAGCGGGTAATTTTTCTCTCGTAATTGGAAGGGTTTTTTAAAAAGTATATACTTAATCACGGATATTTAGAACATCAGTTGTTGAGGCCCCTTATGCCATCTGTGTCACTTGCAACTTCAGTGTCAGTATAGGAATTTGTCGCTGTTGATAATTGTTTCCCGAAGAAGTTAGTTTTTAAATCGGTCTTTTTTATTCTAGCTCTCCAATAGATATTTGAATGATCTGTTTAACGGTTTGATACATCTTAGAAAGGTTTTCGATGTAAAGTTGATGTGGAAAAAGTAATTTCTTTTACTAAATGTTGAAAAAATGTCTCATTTCTACAGATTCTTTTGTATCTAATCATCTTATATGAAACCTCTCATCGCTTTAAAACGTAATGACGTACTTTCATTCCTTTCGCTTGATGAACTCGGAAAATGCTCTCATCACCTGGAAAATATTTTCATGGTATTATTATTCCTTTATTTTTCGCCTAAACATCTAAAATGATACGAATATTGTTGAGTAAGTTTTTACCTTTCAATTTCTGAACTAGCCCAGGTTTCGGAAATATTTCGTCTTTCAATTCGGAACAACATAAGGTGTAAAAAGGTTCGAAATTTTCTGCATAATCGGCATTTTCTAGGCAAGCAGCAGCCATACATTTTGCGTGGACTATTTTGAAGATATACGATGCAGTAAATCAAAGACTTTAACTTCGAAAATGCGTTAGATTTACTGTCGACAATGGCAAGTTTCTAACAGCTTTCAAATCCTCGGAATTTATATAGCCGAGAGTTTAGCTTTTCCAAACTCTTTTCATCGCCGTTAAGTTATAATAAATTGATAGAGGAGTGGAACGTGATTTCAGTGCGCAAGGCACGTTGAACCGTGAGGAAATAATTCTTTCTCCCTTGGTTTTGTTCGTGACTCGTTCTGAGCGTTGAACGGAGGTGAGCGCGTTGAGAGAGAATGCAATTTTAGTCTCCCTTAATTAATTCGAAGAATTTATGCCCCGTTAATACAAGGAGAGCTTGTTTTTAATAAAGCTTTCATAAAAAAATAGATGAATAATTTTTGTACAGATTTTCTGAATATCACCCTTAGTCATGAAAATTAAATGGAGTTATCTAAATCTGAATTCTCTCTAATGGGTGCCAGGTAACGAAAATTAAAAATAATCTGTACTCACGATCAGAGACTGCAGGTAATTTATGCTCCACATCAATATCATTTAGTAGTGTCCTTTAAGTTTCTTTAAATTAAATCAATTTTTTCTGTAAAATACACTAATATTTTATCGATTTTAATTTAATTCTGATTAAAAAGTTGTCATCTCCGATCTCAAAGTTTTATGAAATGCATTCGTAACCGCCAACTTACTTTAATCCTGAGTTTCATTTGTTTTAAATGCATCGATTGTTGCTTCTTCGGAAATATTTCTTCATTATCGGAGGAGGTTGTAAATCTGGAACGAGCACCAAAAATTATCAAGATTACAATTATGAAAGTATCTCCTGTAAATATTTGTTTAGTTTAGGTAATAATTTAAAATTTCGGATCAGTTAGTTTTATAATGTGAATNTATAATATATATTTTCAGGGTCACGCGGTTGATAGTTGTCAGGATTAATGTGTATATTCAGGGTCGGCCAAAGGAATATTTCAAAGCCATGCAGGCGCTCCTTCTTCATAAATACGTTTAAAATATCCATTATTCAAAAGATCCTCACCTTCCCAAGAGATTATTTGTATTAATTTAAATTAATTTCGACAGTTGTATTTATTAAGATAATAGTTTATTATTACTCCAATTAATGTCATTTTGGTACTAAAACTAAGAAAACAGATTGAATAAAAGAAAGCGAACGCACTGGGAATCTGCGATGGTTATTGCTTGCGTTACGTTAATTCATGAAACGTTTTTTTTTCGAAATTAATTCTACGAATATACTAATAATTTTACTAGAATACTTCGTAATACGCATGATTTTTTTATTGCACGAATACTTCTGATGACGATCGAATATCCATTTCTAAAGAAAACTGAAGTTTTGATTTATCTATACAGCGCGCAGCCCTTACCAATTGTTGAAAACCGGTTTATTCACGAAAATATCATGTACGAAGGTATCGTGCCTCGTAAGAACCTCGGACTAACGCCATGCGCCACCCAAACCTAGACGCCCCAAGCGTCTGCCCGGCATGCGTTTTTCATAATAGAATATTTATCCACACATATGGTCGCCATTATTTTCGATGTCTGAAAAATTAAATGTAATTAAATATTATAAATTTTAACCAAATCAATCGTATTGTGTGTTAATTCCAATGAATTACCCTAACCGCCTCCAATAAAAGAAAGCGATATAAGTTATGCGCATTTAAGTAGACTCGTTTCTCTTGATATGTGTTACGAATGTATCATTTCCGTTACTAGTTTTTTTAACCATAATATACATGAAAGTAAGGGAAAAGCGTGGAAGTGTGGCATCTCTACTTCGATAGGACTGCCAATTTATCCCTTGGAGCTGAATAAATCGGTAGCGTTTGCTGGAATTGTTCGTAGTTCGAAAATCGTATGTCTTTGCTTCTTTGAAGAGCAATAGTCGATTGTCCGAAAAAAACGGGGAAGCGCGTCGTCAGGGAATCCGATATGCAAATGGGGAAGCTTAGAATTCGCTCATTGAAAAGTCTCTCAAGAAACTCCGCCGGTGTCACGTCGAGACTTCTTCTCGATCCCATATTTCCTTGGAACACTCGCTCCTCTTGAGAAAATTTAATGAAATCGCTCCGTAATTTTTCAAGGAGGTGGCGAGGCTCTCTTTATTTCCTTTTCAGTTGAGGCTTGTTAAAGAAGCAGTGTGCACGGATCGATGGTCTTGCCTAAAGAGACTACATTGCACGGTGTACAAATTTTTGAGGAATAATACGGTGTGAAGTCCTTTAAAAAAATAATCCAAATTGGAATATTTTTCTCAGAAAGTGACATTTGAAATGAAACTCCTTCTTTTTTAAAATTCAACGAATTCTACGCACATGCTGTTTACGTTGAATAGTTTATTCATGCGTGAAATGATATAAATGAGCCCGTATCTACTTATAAAATCCAATGAGAAAAGAAAGTTTGAAACGAAATAAAAAATGAAAATACATATTCCAAGAAGTAATGGATGAGGAAAGGTAGCACGGTAAGCCGTGCGACTGATTCCATGCAGTTATTATATAATCTGTTATTTAGAATACCTGCCCGGAATGTGGGAGACCTGGGTTCGAGTCCCAGTCATGTCGCTATTTTTCACACTTGTTATTTGAAGAAGTAATGTTAGAAAATGTTTTCTTGAATGTAAATATATAATTAAAATGAAATCACGACGTGAATAAAATACATAATCATTTTATTTTCAATAATCACCGCGTATGAAACTCAGCAAGGTTTCTGCTTCTACGTTTGCATTATTATAATAATAAATACCATGGAAAATCCATGTCCTCCTTATGACGCACCCTGCTTTTTTTGTTATTTCGGTAATTAATGAACTTAAATCCTTATTAATGAAGAGCAGCTTGAGAAAATCATTAAAATAGTCATGTCAAATGGTAAAGAGAGACAAATGGAACTCGATGCTCACTGAATCTCCTTACAAAAGCACCGGCACGGATGGAATTTTAAGTACGCTCGCTTTAATAAGCATTTGTTTGTAAAATCCTCTTGATTCAAGAAGTCATTACTCCCATTATTTTCCTCAGTTCAACGAGGTAAATCGGAGGTAATGAAACATAGTGTAATCGAAATAAGACTTACTTTTCTTTTTCATTTCGAACGTGTAATTTAAAAATTCTCTTTCTCTATTCTGATGCGTTTCCAGCAGACTAATATTTACCCTTTGTAAATTTTGTAAATACTCTAAATTAACTTGGTTCTTAGTTCAGGAAATGGTAAATACCGCTCTCGATAGTCTAAAGTTTGGAAATTATATTCCCATTTAAAAACTGTGATGATGTTAATTTTGATAAAGGCGTATATATTTTACTGACATTTTTGTTAATATCTATCCCTTTTCCCTTCCATGCACTCCAAGCGAGATTATTTTAAAGCGTTTAAATAATCTGATCCAATTTTATGGCTGAAAGATTTCGCGCAACCATCAAAATGTTGATTGTCTGTGTTTACTGTTCGTTTCTCACAAGCCGTCTTGAAGACAGAGACAATGCATTGCTCCTCAGTGATGAAATCAACGCCATTAGCGCATTATATACCCCTGCTTCGGCCAAGTTTTTTGCGCGATCTCTGCTAGCTCGTGTCATCGCTTGATCAATTACAGCTTATTTTCGGAGATATTAATTCATCCATTTCCGCTCCATGTACTCCCCTTCTCGAAAGGGGAATTTATCTCTGGGAACTGAATGAGAGCCTTACAATTATTCCTCTTAACTTGGCAACGGAAAACATTAGATTCAACTCAAATGTAGTTATTAACACAGAAAGTACATTTGCTATAAGATCGCTTTGAAAACGTCATTGATCCTTGCCAAAAATTTGCAAGAAAAATTTGAGTCGTACTATATTATATAGTGCGCGAATCACGGAAATAACTTTCTTTCCTAATTAGCAATAACTTGAGATTCACTTCTTATATTAATAATCAAATCCTTCGCCACTCAATACGATCGGCTTTACATTTTTTGATGGAAAGAATTTGTGTTGAATGTATTTTACGGTAAAATTTTTCTTACCAAAGTTTTTTAATGTATCGACATAGTTGCAGTGGACGAGAGAATATTCAATACTAAATCTTCTTGAGTGAATTTTGATTTTTCGTATCGTTTATTGAATTTTAGTTATTTTAATAATTAAACGTTTCTTTAGATAGATGTTTATAAAGGTATTTTACTCATGGGCCTACTCACATTATTTAACAAACGAATGTTGCACATTTCTCCAACACATAATAAAATCGATGCAGATCTTATTAAATCTAACAATGAATTTTAAAGATGACGAAATGTAATTAAAATAACATCGTATATATAAATAAATAATTTGTCTAACTTTAAGGACTCATCATAAATCGCAAATGTTTCAGATACATACCAAAAAATCAGGAAATGGTGGGATAAGTAAAGGATTTTTAAGTTAAATGAATACAAGTCTGTCGGTAGCTTGGCAGAAATTGATATTAAATGCTTTATTCGACCTGGAAACTTTCCAAAATATAATTCCTTTTCCCGCGGATAGTTCTATAATACCATCAATGTAACTCAAACGACATAGATTTCACACAAGAGAAGGGGTAAAGATAATAATTCACGATAATGCACGAAAATTCATGAAAAAAAAGTTGGAACACGGCTGTTAATGAATTAGAGGTTTAAAAACACTCCGTAAGCCGTATTTCGGCAAGCGGAACTCGCGCTCAGGGACAAACGGGAAGCTCCGGATTACCGATTTCTGGTTTTTGTGTTTTTAAACCTCTAATGAAAATTCAGTTAGATAGGAATTTTATAATAGGAGGCCTGACATAACCTGAAGCTGATCTGCCTCTCTCTGGGTGAATTTTCAGTCAGACTAACCACTCGCCCTTGCCTAAGAAATCTCCAAAATGGCACGGAGAAACCTTTAGGCAAGATAGCTCAATGGCTATCTGGCTAGAGCCCTCAACTTTAAAGCGGAAAACCCGGGTTTGAGTCCCATTCTCGCCATATTTTTTTTATGTCCGTTTCTCCTCAGAAATATGGATTTTATTTCTCCTCCATTAAGACAAAATCTTGTGGCTGTTAGGTATTTCCAGTCTCTATTCTATGAAGTGTGTGACCTCCTTTTTGTTTTGTGAGGTATATTGCGCACTTTTTTCAAGGATTTCGCAGAGCTTATCCTTCTGAATGCGAAGGTAGAACTTCAAAGTCGAATCTCTCCCCCCGGCAGGTTGGTAACGTCACATATCCTGGCCAACGTCAGCATTGTTTATTTTCTGAAATTCTGAGGCCATAGTTAAGTAGAAGGGCCATAAACCATTTTAATGCGGTAATAATTACTTCTGGTTGTAGGCTTCCTTTCGCTCCCATTCTTTTGCGAGCAGTATTTTACTGCGTGGCGTTTTCTCGCGTAATACCTTGTGAATTCTCATCCCAAGAGCATCTACATTTACGCCTTCTTTTGAAATAATAAATGAGAAAATAATCGTATATTTTTGAATGAGTGAATGGTGACGGAAAACTTGAAAGGAGTCCAAACTTCTTTTCTGTTTAATGTAGTTGTGATTAGTTTATGCTGCTAAAATGTGGGAAATTTTAGTAAGACAGAAATTTGACTTTACACCATTTTTTTCACGCAACACCATGGTTGCTTTATTTTTCCATATTTTGGATTCGTTGACTTGCAATAGATAAAGTATGCGATACAATATGATTTATTCGATGATAAAATGCATTTTCTACAACATTGAGTGAGTATTCTTTAGGTGACTAACACGCTGAAATGCTGATAGGACAGCTTCTTAATTTAATGCAGTAGCAACAGGGATATTCAAACATTTGAGAATTTTATTGAGAAGGAATTTAACATATTTATTTATGTGAATTGAAGGAAAAAAGCGGAGAATTGAGTAGAATAATGTTTCGGAACGTAGTAGCGTTAAAAAGGTTGTATTGTCTTTTCATTTTTCAAATTTTTAATCTTTTCTGTGAAGTGAAAGTTTTCTGAAATTCTAAGCCTATGAATGACCACGGTCAGTGAGGCTGTTTACCCTCATTAAAGAAGGAAACGGTCAGAAATGAGTCTGCGCTGGAACAACGATGATGATTTATGTTGACAGTTTGTTCCCTGAAAAATACTCTTCGATATGGAGAATACACCCAAGAGGTTGCGAGGTTGTCACGGCTCAAGTAAATAAAGATTGGAGGATTGGAAACATTTCCAATTAGTAGAGGATTATTTCGGTGGGGATTAGGCTGAGGGAGAGATATTTATCGGCTAGAATTTGTAGATGCTGACTAAGTATTGAGAAAAAATGGGAGATTTAATCAGAGTGCTGTGATATCATAGGAGCAAAAAGTACCTCAACAGTTAAGAATAAAGGGGAGTATCGACAATCTATAAGAGTATTAGTCAACAGGCTTCAAAACCTCTTTAGCCTCCATGTACCCTTTACTTTCAATATCAAACTCTCACTATACATTCTCATAATAATGAAAAGGCTTCCTGCGCACATTCGGAGAGATGTGAGGGCATTGAAAGATACGGGTTGGAAATAGCCGGGAAATGATGAAAAAGTTACTTCTTTTGAGATAATTCTGCAGCATAATATAATAATAATAATAAAACGTCTTTATTGGGCGAAATTGGGACTAAAGAGTCCCATCTTCCATTTAACCCTTGTCATAAAGTAAGAGAAAAGGAACGAAAGAACAGAAAAGAAGGAAAGAAAGAATGCTTTTGTGGAGGAGTAAAAAACTGTGATATTTTATGCACAGAAAAAGTATCTCCACAGCAGGAAAACACCCACGAAGAGAAGGGGGATGTGAAAAACCTGCGAAAGATATAGGAAAGAGTGATAAAGAATAGATTGCATCATAAGTGGTAGAATTGAATAGAAGGTTTTAAAGTTTGTAATACATAGCAGAAAAATCATTGTCAATAAAAGGTAACGTAACAGTTAATATATACAAATTAATTCACTGTACAGAATATCAGAAATTGTTCCTTGTCATATATATGGATACATATATGTGTATATAGAACATATCAGTAATCTTATTCATAATCATATCATATAAGTTAGAAGCACTTGAAAGTAGCAAATGATTCCAAACAAAAAAAAATATACAATATATATAATATACTTACATCTTATCACCGTGCCCCTTGGAAAAGATTCCCGTACCCCTAAGGGGTGAGGATACATCAATATTGGTACCTCTGTCATTAACGAAACATCAGAAACTAATGCAACAACCACTGGAGAAGTAATAAATTTGGAGCTGCGATGTGTATCCTCTGAGGGTACGGATTACGGATATGCTTAGTAAGGAACCTGCTGACAATTATATATCCAGCGATAGAAGGAAGGATTTTGTGGAAAAGGTATGGGAGACCTGGGGATGTAAATATTATGTTAGAGGAAGGTTCCTTTAGAGGCGAAATATTCTGCTCATACACGAAATTTTCTGAGGAACTTCTCTATTGATGTGCCACACTAATGTTCGCGAACAAAAAGTTAGAAAGATGTGCATTTAAATGGGAAAGTTGCCCGCCGCAAGCAACTCGTCTCCTTTTCTGTCCTCTTCCCTTCATAACATTTTCTAAATTTAGCTTTGCTATTTCGTCGTCATTCGGGGAAGCTGTAGGTTAACTTGGATCAGCTAGTTATGCATTATTCAGAAGACGAATTTCCTTTTTTCAGCACTGTTGGGAGAGATTCACGTGTCATTCCTTTTTCCTCCTCGAAGTTTCTCTCCCTCGCAGAGCGACTTCACAGCGTGTTTTTTGGCTTCGCATTATCCTTTAACGCAGAAGAAGTCCGACAGATATGAATTTTTCTCGAGTCACGGGGAATATTCCGCTGTAACCGGCTCTAGGTAGGCTGATATAGAGTGGAAATATTTATCTTCGCTCGTTTCTCTGTATCGTTGGTTACTAAGTAAGCGAGGTGAACTGAATTTTCTGCCTCTTTTCAAATCGGAGATAGATCTAAGATAACATTTCTAAGATCTTCGTGTTTACAATAGGAGCATTTGTGTTTGATGTAAAACTTGTAAATCCTCAGACTACTAAACCATAGCTTTAAAAAGCAGATTAGCATGCTTTCGACTTAAGTTAGTTTAGTTATATCGACTAAAATTTTAATTTATTATTCGAAGAAAGACCTTATGCTTCCTTTTGCCACGGACGCTTTCTGTTTCAATAGCCTTTTGAAGCCCTATCTTCTCCTCGCCTTGTAAAAAATTTCGGAAAATTTTCAGGTCTGTGGTTCTCTTTACGAGAATGAAATCAGATATAAGATATTTTGTATGTTTTCCTTTATCATTTAATATAAAGTGATACTTGTAACGAATTACATATTTTTAGGGAGAACTTAGAGATATATTCTAAGAATCGCAAGGGCTGCTGTAGCCGCATAGAATGCTGAAATGTTAAATTTCAAGATTTTTATTATTTAAGCACTTCTTGAAAAAAGATAAGATATGGCATTAAAAGCCAACCCAATGCGAGCCCATTCTTAGTCTAGACGGGACCATATAACAACTCGCCCATAAATGTGTATGTGATACTGTCGAATAATTCAAAAGTAGTTATATTAGCAACATATCCGGGGTATCAATGTCAATGATGATAGTTAGTTAATATTTGTGCATGTGATACTTTGCTAAAGATTTTTGAATGTACTTTGTAAACTTTGGAATTTATTTCCTAACATAATAGCAGATTAGCCATAATGTAGCCGATATACTGCGTCCCCCATCTTAGCTAGAGTGAATCGATTCAAGAACTCATTTTTCCGCGAACGATGCGCGAAAGTAATCGAGTCATGGTGAATGCACCCCCTGCCACACGCCGAAAGGTGGCTTGCAGGGTACTTACATTGACATAAACGTGATAATTAGGGGTTTCGAGGTACGGGCACTTAATGCCAAAGAGGTACGGCGGTATGGAGACCAAAATGTTTGATGGCCCCTGGTCTAAGATCAGAATTTGGATGTCATTTATATACTATCCTGAGTCAGAATGTTAGAATTCAATATGGAAAGTGTTTCAGGATGATAACATGTATTTGCTATACACTCAGAAGATCGAA
This sequence comes from Ladona fulva, assembly GCA_000376725.2. Lineage (NCBI taxonomy): Eukaryota > Metazoa > Arthropoda > Insecta > Odonata > Libellulidae > Ladona > Ladona fulva. Next base: position 621,369 of record KZ308172.1, read on the forward strand.
GCTGTGAAATTGGGTTGCACAATTTTAAAGCTATGATTTAAGCTATGGGTATTTGGAACCTAATTCCTGGACGCTTATTTTAACGTGGAAGTGTGCAAGTGACGTATGACCCATTAAAAATAAAACGAAGTGGTGGATAGGAAAATCGTGTCTGAGTACCGCCTTTTTTCTCAGGTTCGCAATCCCTTTGAAGAATGATAAGTTGGAAACGGTAAACGCTGATTGAGTACTTCAGTAAAATTTCATATAAATCTGCGAATTTGTGAAAGCTTGATAGTTCATTTCGTATCGTATAAGACTTCTTTTTTCCACGTTTCGAATTCAGGACAAATTTAGTTCGTTGAATACTTCAGAAATATTTATGCTTTCGTGAAAGCATTTCTTTATTTTCCTTGTAAATGTTTCTTCATTAAAGTGTTTTTAAATTTGAATGTTTCAATTTTCTGCCATAGATTATTTACGTCGTTTTAACCTGTTTGACAGAAGTAAACCTGTTTATTTTAAATCGTGCTGTCTTTATGAGATGAGATTCTTTGAAGAAGAAAATTCGTGATAAATAGAATGTTTACTCTATTTTCCTTCGTTTCAGATCACGTATTTATGAAGGAGTTGATGTAAGCGCAGAGAATCAATTAATGAGTTAATTGAATGACGTAGATTTCATCAATATGCAAATGAACTTACTTCATCTGTTCGCTTTAGTTGCTTCCGGCAAGTTTCCAGCTGATAATATGAAGTATCTACCATGAAAATTTACAATTCATTCTACCATAATTAGGCTACAATTAAGTATATCACTGTCGCTTAAATGTTAACGAAGGAAATAATCTAACTTTTTAGGAGGATGGAGATTGATATTTTTACGGTATTGGTTGTGACTTTTCCCTCTCTTTTAGAACGTATACCAAATAAATTTCCCATCATGATTGCTGTACCAATCATAAAGAAGACATAAAACACATTCTTCCGGATTAGATATTGATGACGATTGTTCTGTAACCAGGATGTATCTAACATCTTAAAAGAAAGAACACTTCTTTCCAAAGAGGATTACATCAACGAATTGACATCTTCATGGCCTGAAGATGTTAAACTTGACGACGAAACTAGTTAATAAAAATCTTTTATGAAAGTTATGAACTGTTCTTTCTATTAAGATGTGTGTTGAGTTCCACGAAGACACGCTTCACCATATTAGTTTTTAATTTCGAATGTATCTAATGCTGGGAAGATTAAAACCAGGACTAAACCGAGGCAACATCTTTAATCTCACTTTACCTGATGGTTCAAAATTTTTAGACGTTTAGAGTGTAGGCAGAGATGTCAATTTATTGAATTTAATTCTATGAATTCATTCTTGCAAATATTTATAAATTCGCCTTTTTTACATAATTAAGTTTCTGCGATTTAATCGCTTTGTGGTTTTCTTTCAAACCGGGGGAAAATGATGGAGGGGTACGAGACATTTAGATAGGAAAAGAATCGATGTGATTGGACCAGGGCATTTAGCCAAAACCACATATTTGCCGAATTGGAAACATACCCGAACCGAAAAGAATTGAAATGTTTTAACTCGAACCGAAGCCGAAAACATTTATTTATTCGTTTCCAATTTGCGGTTACCAGCAATGCACATTTAAGTGTAATTAGAGGAAGGATTGCTAAACATGTACAGCAACATAATAAATCTATTCTGGCGATATTTGTTGGAACTTCTCCATGATTAGTAAATTAAAGCACAAACTGACTCCGTCCACAGAGAATTTATTTTATGAAAACGCAACAATTTCTTCCGGTTGCCTGAAGATGAGGTAGTACCCTAAAAACAGGTCGTGTTTTTATCAAATATATTTTCTGTGGACGGAGTCAGTTTGTGTTTTTATTTACTAAAGTACAGCAACAACTTGGAAACAACTATTTCTGGATTTTATTCTGAAATTTAGTGTAAATAAATGTAAATGAAGAAGGTGGAAGCAATAAAACAAACTATTAGAAATGTATAATATATTAATAATCAGAGCGGAAAAAGTCTGTTCAAACCAGTTTTAGAAGGAGCGAAACCGAAATCTGGTTTCCTCGATGAACCGTAGCGAAAACCGGAACGGGAAATATTAAAGCTCCTTGATTGAACCCTTATTTTATTTTCGCATTGTAGACAGCAGAAAATTCGACGATGGGGTGTCGAATTTGTGAAACCTTCAGCTCAAGTATTGCTGGGTATTCTACATCTCCCAAATGCTGCTACCTTCCACTAAAAAAACCAACCCATTTCTTTCGTAAACGCTGCTGGAACCGAATTGCAGAAGCGTGTTTGATTTCAACCGAATTCATACTCGTTTCCTTGACTTGAGCGTGGGTGGGTCCTCTTTATCATTCAAATAGCCTTAATTACATTTATACACTTAAACGGCTCCCTGAGATACGTACGTCAGCGATCCCAGGCAACGAAAAAAGGGAGAAAACAGGCATTCGTTCGATCGCCCACCGCCGGCTCCCGAAATCGAATTCTGCGAGTTAGCCGAAACGATTAGGTTCCCCGCCCACATCCTTCAGAGGCTTCCCCTCTCGTCTGGTGGAGGAAAATGCGGAAAAGGCTCCGAGAGCGAAGCGGAGGAAAATTGGAGAGAGTCGGTGACACGGGTTGGGCTAGAAGGACTGCGAAAAGTGGATTTAATTCGCTACAGGAAGAGCGTGGTCCTCAAACCTAGAAATAGCTCCAGGAGATAATGAGATCAGAAAAATTTCCGCCGCCGAAGGTTCCATGAGGCGCTTAATCGACTCTGGCTTAGAGTACGAGTAGCGCGCGAAAAAAATCACAATCATCACCACCGTCCTCTGCTCTGTCTCAGAAATTTTCCGATAATTTTTATTCTGTTGGATTGTTACAATTAAAGTTGCGGGTACTAGAACATGTTTGTGTTAAATATCACTATTCAGTTATAATTTGTCTTTCAGTACATAAAACTTTATTTGGTAGTATATTCGACATATTATAAATTAAATTTTCAACGAATATGCATGTGAATGCGTAATTACCACTTAAGATGATTGTCACTTGCAATACCCTTTGTCACAACGAAATCAAAATTTTGAAAAAAAATCATTGCAATCGTGTTTTGACTAATGCTTAAGCTGAGAAAAATTTAGCCGAAAACATGACTGTAGAATGCCATTGAATTTCTCGACCTTTTGGTGTTATTTGATCTATGTTAGATTATCTTGTCGCGGACCTCGTCATCTGTGATTATTTTGCGGTTTTGTTTGTTAGTGACTTTTGCTTTTGTATTTTAATTTTTAATATGACAGTTTATGTTCGTATGTAGGATTAACCATTGCGAAAGTATCAAATTCTAGGTTGACTCAGGCAATCGGATTAATTTGAGGTGTTCGCAAACCTTAACCAAACTCATGGACTTCCATTCCTCCATAGACAATCGGTTTATATGCAGTGAATCAGGCAACATAACGGATCAGTTTAGAAAGTATCGTTTTTGCAATATGTACGTATTCGTCTCCTCTGTATAGTAATCCATCCCTGTAACCATAACCCAAATATAATTAGGGTAATACAGTAATATTCCGGCAACAAACCGGCGTAATCAGACCATCTTCATACAATGACTTAAGCCGCGTAATTCTTTTATATCAATTATTAATTCAGAGCGTGGCTAGTTAAGACTTCTGTCGCAGTTTACCCAGAGTGCTTCGGTCATATTTTATTGGAGTTAATCATCGTCCAGTGGTTATTCACCTAATCCCTCCGCAGAATAAAATTCCAATTCAAAGTATTCATTGACCTGACCGTCAGCGACGAGCATTTGAGGATATTTTGATTAATAATTGTATTTGTTTTTCTCGCGTCGCCTGTTTCGCTCCGACTGTTTGAGCGCGACGTTATTGTTATTCTATTTCTGGATTTTCTGTGCTGAAAAGAAAGATTCAAGGAAGTGACAAAGTAACAGGAAATCTTTCAAAGGAAGCCTCCAAACATTTAGTATAAACATGGGTATTTCCTTGTTAAGGCAGGGAACAGAATTGAAAGGCAAGGGTTCCCGACTTTCTTATATTAGCACAGAAACACTGCCCTTACATTTTTTTAACAAATAAACATTGTCGTATTCGCTGTTGAAAAATTAATCTCTTTTAATTATATCGATTTCAAATTATTTTCTTCAATTATATCAATGAATCTTCAATTATATCAATGCTCTTTCAAGTATATCAATGAATGGCAAATATTTTGATTTTGCTGAAAATCGGTTTGTATTTTCTTACCAACCCAGAGTTTAATTCCCTTTTTTTCTACTTTCGTATAAATTCCGCTCGACCTCCGTGTTCAGTTTTGGACTTAAATTATATGTACTCAGAATAAGTGGTTGTTTCAGCTGTTGCGGGAAACTCACTATATTTTGGCTCAGTCGAAAGAGGGATTGTCCGTACTTCATTCCGAATACGTTTTGTCTTAAAACTAACAAGTAAAACGAAATGCTGTTCGCATGATTTTCAAATTCTTATCTTTTGAGTAAGTATTATTTTAGGAAAGCTTTATTTCGCAGTTTTTTTAGTATACGTTATTCATTTGGAAGACGTAACTTGAACAAAACCTGATTTGTCAATCTCTTTTACCTTAACGGTTATGAGGAAGGTAGTACATACTTGATTCGTTCAGATGATAAAATGTACCCCTCAAGACGTCAGTCCGTTAAGTTGCTGGGAGGTATGTTGCTTTGGCCATTTTCAAGCACGTGATTAGATACATAAAACTCTGTAAATAGGTGTTTAGAAACTTATTACTAATAGAATTATCATCTTAGAATATCTTCCTGATTATCAATCGCGTACCAATTGTAATTACCATACTGTACAGTGAGATTTAATGGGGAATACATGCTCACACATTATCGTCCTCGTTAGCGTGTTACTAATAGTATGTGTCTATACCTGTAGTGTTTTTTCCGATGAGTTCAAAATCTTTGTACCGGAACGAATATATTTCGACGAGGAATACCGAAAGGTAGATAAAGGAGGAGACTTCTTGGGGATCGTCTGCGGGGAAAATATTTCTGGTATGTTGTTTTTCCCTCCACTACAATGGCCTCCGAACCTCGATGTGGGCATCATTTCGTAGTCTGGATTCGTGGAAGTTTTCTTTATTCATTCTTCCTTCGTTTTCTGCCTTCTTCCGTATACCGCTCGCGTCCTTTAACCTCCCGTCGAATTAGGAAGCTGATGGAGTTTGCCTAGACTTGTTTTCCTTTTTTAATCCAACTTCACCTCTACTGCGTTCGAAGCCTAATGCGATCGAGGGAAGGGGGATGTTCGTATCTATACTGATTTTCCTACGCATTTCCTTTTGTTGTTCGTCCCTTAGAGTTCAAGAGGGTTTTCATTCTCATTTCTTTTCTCATGAGCTTTTCTTTGCTGACGGTTGTGAAAAAGCATGGACCAACGATTATGAATCTTTTCTTTCCTGAAGCTTTCCCAAATAAACGTAAACAACATCGATATCATATTTAAACAAAGCTAATTTAAGATTCGGTATTATTAGTCTAGTTATATGCGTCCTCCTAAGGCGGGCGCGCTACCATTTAGCCAAACCAGAAACTTGCAATCATACTTAGAGGAAAAATTTTAGACTCCTTAGTGCAAAATTCCTAACTAAAAATTAGTCGCAATAATAACCAATTATAAATTTAGAAAATGTTTTCAATTAAAATGGAATAAATTCTTTTAAATGCGCGTAATAAAAATTATAAATATTTTTTTAAAAGTTAAAATTTTTTTCGAGAGCTAAGGTCATTTCACACGTAAACAACATCGATATCAAATTCAAACAAAGTTAATTTAAGGTTCGGTATTATCAGTCTAATTATATGCGTCCCCACCGAGAATTGGAGCACTTTCACTAAAGTCGAACGCGGTACCCACTTGGCTATCCGAAGGCCCATATACATACATTTTATAAATAAATCATATTTTTTACATCTATTTTTATGGTAAATACTATATATGTTTTGTATTTACGCTAAATCAATTTTATCGACTACCGGTTTGAATTTTGATGGAATGGAGTCGCTCTACTGCGAGGTTTTTTCTCAGAATAAAGTAATTTAAATAAAATCAACGTGTTTAGGCGTTACTTCGTGGAAGGCTATCACAGAAGAGAATAAGAAAAACTTTGTAATTCTTCCACAAGTTATTTAATGCGACCGGTTTCGCTAGTGGTCTAGCATCTTCAGGCTAGTGGTCTAGTATCTTCGCCTGAAGATCCTAGACCACTAGCGAAACCGGTCGCATTAAATAACCTGTGAAAGAATTACAGTTTTTCTTATTCTCTTCTGTAAAGTAATTTACTTAAACCCTTTAATTTTATGCAGAGATTCCTGTTTCTTCGCTTTTATATTCTTTACTAATTTCGTTCTGCCAATGAGAACTCTCATTTCTAGTTCAAGCGATTTTCATCAGAGTAATTCATTATGTTATTAAATAGAAATAGGTTTTCATAATAACTTATGGGAATGAAACTGGTTCTGTATGTCGTACCATTCTGAGTACTTGTGATACTTTCATGTTTTGAAGGACCTCTTCGTTATGATTCGAAAATCTTTTTTTATCTTCTCCGTTATCATCATTTTTAGGCCTGAAGTACCATCTCAAGGGTCTCCTTCCTTAAATTAATTCATTCTTGCTGGCTGAGGGTATGAAATGGGGTATAACTTTCTCTTCGAGGATTTTAATGCGGGTAATAGCTTCGGTAGCAATTTTTCAAATTCTCACGAAGGGTTTCCCTTTCACCCGATTCCATCTGGTGTTTCATTTATATATTCCCCAAATTACTTTTGTTCCATATGAATTAATTGAATATTGGAGCATGAATGACTCGATTATTTACCAAAAATATGTTTGTAATGTGGACGTGATATAAAAATAGAATCAGAAAACAAGCGTTTCATTTGTATAAAAATTAATGAAAAGGCTTTTGATTAGTAATTTTTTGTTTCGCCGGAAATACAAAGCGGCTGATCAATAAATCAGAAGGGCGAATCACATGAATACACTGAAAATCTCCATGGAGCTTCTTTTATTTACCAACAAATAGTAAACAAACAGAAATGTAGCAGAAATGTTTTGTTTCATATTTTTTCGTTTAATATCATGAATCCAACTCCGCATGTTTGCGGAATGGTTCTAAAAAATCTAATTCTGTCCCTTTTATTTGAGTGAATGGATGGTATTCCTTTAGTTGTTCCAGAGAGTTGATATTAAAAAGTGGATTAATCAAGGAATCAATTACATATATTTCATCTCAAAAAGCATTGCTACGCGTTGAAATTGCCCAATCTGTTTTCCGCTTTCATTTTGTGTTTGAATTTGGTTTGAAAAACCTATTTAATTCTGATTTGAAAACCGGTTTAATTTTGACTGCGTAGATTCATGGCAAAGTTTCATTTTTAAGTACAATAAAATGAATTGTATCAAATGGTGAAGTAGCAATTGATTGAAAGTATAGAAAGTAATAATTCTTATGTAAATATATTTCATTATTGGCATTTATGTCAAATCAAAGCAATATTTTCCGAACTCGTACACTGGTACTTTAAAGAAATTTTAGTAATAATAATTTAACAAAAAATCATAAGATAATTGTACTAGAATGATAATAGAGAAAGTATTATTAATGCGAAAATGCTGTAAATTTTCTTGGATTCTGATGAACAATTTTGATTATGCGTCAAGAGAAGTGAGCTCTGAATTTCCACTGAAATATTGAGGTTATTGGTATCAAATTTATTTAAGGTTTCAATTATGTAAGCTTTTCAAAAACAAGCAGCTGGGAAGTGAATAGTTATCAGAGTGAAGAAATAAGTCAGGATGTAACGCAGTAAGTGAGCAAAGTTACCTTAATTTAAATGCTAATTGCGAAAGTTATTAACTTTATTCTGATGGAACTTCGTGAAAACTATCATCCTGATTAATCTTTCTTACTTTAATTAAATTTCGCTGTTTATGGTATAAGTTTTAACTCAAGTTAATTATTGTACCAACTTGTGCTCATCTCTTGCATGGAAATTCAGTCTGCATTTGTCTAGTCGCGGGAGTTACGGCACCCATTTCTCCTCTTGAATCCAGTCGACCTTACTTGGGATAGAGAACCCTCCTTACACAACCCATTACTTAATGGAGTGCAAACTCACACGTGCTGGTAAAATGGGGTTCTCGAAGAATATCTCTCCTCCAGCACTTGAGGATAATCCCGCATTTGCATCTTACGCATCTCCCTGCTTTATTGCCCTGCCACAATTGCTAATACCGCACCCTACCTTTCCGAGCCTATGCCATTTCCAAAGCCCTTGTGAGAGATCGGAGGCCGGCTGAGGCGACGCGTGTTCCTTTGCTCACGTGACAGTCGACTCTCCTAATGCAATTTCAGCGGCGGAAAGTTGTGCCGCTTTGGCAGAACAATGTGTGGAGCGAAGAGCGTATTGGAGGAGTGGAAGATGGGTGCTGGGAAGGATGAGGACTCGAATTTTCTGCCGTTAGATAGGGCGCATGCATGATTGGTTTGCGAGCCAGGGTGAAGGGACAAAGGAGAACGGAAAATGAGAGTAAGGGCGAAGAAAGAGAAAGGAAGTGGATGAGGGAAAGCATTTTACGTTTGCTTAGCTGCGCTGGACGTTGTGGAAAAGCGTGAAAACATTCGTGCCTCTTGCCAAAATGTCTTTATATTCAGTGACTATCGTAACTGCTAGATCGTTCCCACATAATGGCTTTTCGGGCTATGGCAGGTGAAGAAAACAGTAGTTCTTTAATTATTGAAAGCTGTTCGTAATAGTAAGAATCGAATCGGAAATTGATGAAGGATGAAAAGAAGTTAGGAAGACACGTTCCACATTTTGAGATGGCTAAAAATTATCAAGAATAAACGGAAGTGAAAAATATAGACGTGACTGAAACTCAAACCCAGGTCTTCCGCTTTCCTGTCTGATTTTACCCATATCCTTAGAAATCTCTCTCGGAAACATTTTTTTCTTGTTGTTTATTTTTAAATACAGCTTTCTTTCATTAACAGAATTAGATTTAAGAAGGGACTAACTAGTCTCAATCTCGCCCTGAAATTAAGTAGTTGTATAATCATTATTTGTTACTTCTCAGCACGGAGGCTGGGAATAATTCACCTATCACAAAGCTCCAATGGTCATTAAGCTCATTAGAAATCTTCTTACTATGGAGCAAGTACTAATGATAGTGGTATTTTGTAGTTGAAGAATAATTTGATCTTCTATTCCAATTGTTTCGAGACTTTTGCGTACATTTTTAGGTATTACACCGGTTGCTGAAATTATTGGGAGAATGATGATAGTTATTATTATTTTTATTATCATCATCCTCTTTTCTCTGCCTTAAATTTTATTTGAAAGACAGATGTGACAACTGAAATGGGATAATAGAAGCCTTTTCTATTTCTGTGAAGTTTAATCGCCGATAACACCTTAAAATCCTTTTATGGCGTACGTTGAAACACGGTAAATTAGGAGATGATGGAAAGGTGTTTTTCAGCTCTCTGCAAGTCTCGGAGTGCAGTTGAATTAACGTCATTATTTGGCTTGCGGTTAATGTTTCCGCCAAAAGTTAGATTAATCATTGTTGTTTAAAATTCACTCTACATTTCAGTTTTGCCATACGTTGAATATTTATTTATCATGAATCATATTTTCTCTGTAGCTATTGACGTGATACTTTGTCTTTCTACTTGAGTGTCATCTGATTTCCAGTCTCTTTAACTGTGTCGTTTTACTGTATGAATTTAACTTTCTTGTGTACATGCAATAAACTTAAGGTATGTGGATGATATCCCTCGTTCCGTTTTAATGCAATATCTTCCCCTTTCTTGCGTTTTTTGCTCTTTTCATTTACGATTGGGACATAAAAATTTAATCGCACAGTGACGTAGCTGTTGCAGTTCTTTTATGACCCGTTTTAAGGCGCAAAGTCTTGAAACGAAGCACAACTTTTATAGCGATGCACCACATTATGGCTACTTTACAACTTCAAATGAAAGATAATTTAAAATTAAATCAAGAATAATATTTATCTCTGCTTATTCTTCTTTTGTTTTATGTTCTCGTAAAATGTTCCTTCATCCATGCAGCGATTTTTGTATAATCGAGCCTTTGATATTACCAACGATGTGGCTTTAGTAAATGAGGCATCAGCTTTCATAGAATTCTTTTCTCATCCTCTACACCTAAATCGTAACCTTTAAAGTCGTATTATATGCGCCTAATCCAATAATAGTTAAGTATTTTTTAGTCATTAAAAGTCATTTACGACGTTTCAAAGTTATAACCGCATTTTCATGTCAGCTTGGTTTGTGATATCTCGTGAACTTAATGTTCATCTTTGAATCAACTCTTTGAGATCATGAAAGGACTGAAACAATTTTTGATTGTTACTTCTGTGCATACGTAAGTTGGCTATCATGAATTGAAAATACAAAGTATCCTTACGAAAATAGCATTGTGAGTCTCATTCCTTTCCGCCAGTTTAGAAATATCATCATAAACTTGAAATGAAGTATATCGATGATATACATATTTGCAGTGGTGGTAGGATTGTTAAAAGTGCTTCGACAGCAGAACAAAAACCGTTTTTGGTGGTTTTTGGATGTTGTGGCTTTTGTTACATTTTGTCACCAGCGGCACTCCATTTATTCGACAGCAGACTTTATTTCGCTCGTATGGGCCCCCTCCGGTAATCGAACCCGGGACCGCTTTCACCGAAGGCGGACGCGCTACCTTCTTGGCTATCCAGAAGCCCATGAGATTCATATTTCAGCGGTTTTGGCGAGATGGCGTTTAGTTTAATGCAAAAAGCACTTACGAATATTTCTAATGTTTAAGGAATGAAATATTTTAAATTTATATCAATGAACATATCTTTCACTATAAATTTTGTTCTTTGTCCTAAATATATTTAAGTTTTCCCGTAACAGCTTGGAGGATTTCCTGGCTCGATATCGTAATTGAATATAGCATTTGCCCAGAATTTATAAGATTCCAGCTTCGAGTCCTGGTCCAGTCAGACATTTTTCATGTCCGTTTTTCCTTGACGCATGCCTTTGCGTGCTAAGTTACTTTTATCATTTTCCTTGCATTTAAGTTTTATATATGTAATGCATATTAATTTTTTATCCTGCATTTCAGTACCATAAATCCTTAGATCATATTTGACTCCTGTTTATTCGCCCATGTAATTAAAAGTCCTTGTCAGACTTCACAAAAAAAATCTGTGGTATCCAATGTAATAACAGATCCAATTTAAGGATGAAATCCCCTCATCAAACACGAATAGAAGTGGTAGTAGTCTCTGCTTGTACCCTCCGAAGTAACGTGTACATCGATCGCTGATTTGCTCCCGAATTCCACTGAAATCACGCTGTACACTCAGCACTAGATTCCGTAAAAAGTCACCCAACATAAACGCTTCGTTTCGGATAGTTTACATCCGCTCTCTACGTAACGGAGGTCATTTAAGTGGATTAGCTTTAACGCGTGACGTAATATACTTTCCCGAGATGAGGATGCCTCGTTGCGTCAACAGCTACGGATCGATTCGCTTTTAATGGCTATCATCTCCGCTAATGCCAAAGTGGATGTATTCTCTTTTAGCAATTTGCTAAATTACGGACTCGCTGTGCAGTTCCAATCAATTAATTATTCTTTTTTGGCGAGTTGTTTCGCATCTTTTTCGGTTCGCGAGTGAGGGAGTTAATGGAGATAAGTGGGACTTTTTGCTAATCGTCTGATTGAGTTAACGGTTTCTTTATGCCCGTAACTTTTTGCCTCGTAATTTGATTTGGCTTTGGATGTCTTTTTCTGCTAATAGAACGAGGAGTTTCAGGTCAGGTCTCGTTAATGAAAAGTTGCGCGTGGTATTTTGAAGCGTTTTTTAATTATCGCTAGTCTTCCTCTTTTCTACTATTCTGCCGTTTCATTTTGTATAGACGCTCCAATTTTTCGGAGTTTAGATCTTGCGATGTGAATAGTTTATTCGAGGAATGGAAAGATGAGTGGCGAAAGACTATGCAGAGGAATAGATATTAATCAACTTAGATTTATTCTAAAATATTCTTTTCTTTGTTCAGTTATAAATCTTCTCTTCGCTCCTAAGCTTGGCAAAATTATAAATTCATTTATGTTTGCAATTCCCAATTCGTTCAAGATTTAAGAACTTTATCTCCGTGTTTCAACGAAATCATTCTTACGAATAAAATAAAATATTCTACTACCAATTAACAGGTTAATACACACGCATTAGTGATTAATCTTAGACACAACACTGACTTAATATATCTCAGATCTTATCATCATCATTTTAGTAATATTTTCAGGTACCTTGTTTTACATTTAGTAATATCACATCATGTAGTATAGTAATATTTAGAGTTTGTGTCCTTTGCTAAAACAGTATAGCTTTATTACTCTCTAATAATATTGTCTCATTATAGAGCTACCAGTTTCTTTATATTCAATGCAGTATTAATTAAATTAGAAACGATTTCCTGTTATTGTTATATACTGAGCATATCGAAACTTTTTTACGTATGAGCGACTAACTTAATGGAGCTAAATCTAGAAACTATAATTTCTTAGGCGATTAATGAGCGTTTTTAATCATTCACGACGACAAAACGGTACCGGCAATATTTAAATCTGTGAAATGAAAAAGAATTGGTAACGGGATAGTTTAAAGGAAGAAGTGTTTCCCTTGTAATCCTTGGAATATCTCCCAAGAGTTAAATGTTACCTCTCGTTGTGTTATAAAAGGATACTGGTCAAAGGTGCACTTCGTATCCGTCTTGTGCCGTGCTTAATGACGCGTTTTACCTCGTTAAGGGATCGTTCAGAAGTAACGAACTCTTGATACGATGTGAGAAATACCGCTCGCTGTTCGCAACCAGGGCGAATGTCTTCGCCTTAGATGTTATCAAGTCGATGATGTCGAGTCTTCATTCAGCTTCACCTTATGCTCGCGTGGATAGCGAAATGGTATTTCTCGTTTACCGTAGGATCTCAAAAGGAGTCAAAGGGAAAGAAGAATTTCATTTGACGAGCGTCGTGTTTAAGTTGCAGATGCCTTATGTCCTAAGAGGTCGGAAAGAGGAAAGCTCTTTACGTTGTCAATAATGCACTTCCTAATGAAACATCATTTGGGTAATGATTTAGTTTCAAAGTAACATGAATTGGGGTCTGTTTAAGTTATGGGGAAAATTTAAGTAAACCTGTTTTGTGGTTGAGTTTCATCTATTGGTTACGTCAATAACATTTTAACTGGGAAACGTCAATAATATTTTTCAACCAGGCTAATTTTTTGTCTTCCTTTTTGCTGTGAGGTTTTGAAGAGCCTCTTCATCTGTGAGTCCTCAACTCTCAGAAACCTAGATCAGTATTTCAAAATTGGGTTGCAGTAACAGTATTTTCAAATTGCAAATTGTATAAGAATCGGTTCCGGAATTATGTTAATACTTTGCTTGAGTATTCGCCCGAAAATAGAGAATCGGTGGTCGTAACTTCGTACTATCTAAATTTCAACCCCCTGCAGATAAGATTGTTTGTAATAGTATGGTACTTTTATCCTCGTATCATTCCAAGAATAATTTCAAGGTCGTGCGGAAGATCGGAAGGAAAACTAAGAGATGCGCATTTTTATCACTCGTACAGGTTATTTCTCTTGGAACTTCAAGTCAGAAATTTTTAGTACGAGATTGAGTGAAATATTATTAGAAGGAAAATCCATCGAAGTTGATTTTTCTGTCATTAAAAATTATTTTCAGCTTGAAATTGTAGAACCGTTGAATGGAGAGAATTTGGTTTTTTCGCAACCTTCACGAATTTTCATCCAACAACATTAGTAATTGGTGAATTACTTATTAAAAATAAGATTTTATATTGTACAAGATGGGTAGCTTACAAATTGTTACACAATAAATTAAATTACATCAATTAGACACCCTATTGTCCCTACTGTCCGCGCGTCCTTATCGCTTCAATGCAAAGGGGTTGTTTCCTCTTTTAGCTGAGGTAAAATATGTTGAAATTTCGCTAGAATTTCTCTCTTTCAAATGCTGTCGCCTCGACGACCTACGCCATGATGTATTTTTATTTTGAAACCGTTCTCTTAAGATTATCCGGTGTACTGGTCCATGAGAAATAATTAATGATAAACGGTGACATCTTGAAACTAAATTACGACTGGACGTTTATTCGATCATATTTTCCTGCAAGAAAGAACAAAGTTATATCTTTCAAATTTCAAATACCATCTCATATCCTAAATATGTAAAGAAATACACATTGTAATTAATAATAATTCGAAAATGGAGGTACCAAAATTTTCTCGTCTGTTGCTTCAGAACTTCTACGGAATATACGGAAAATTTATGAACAAAAACATCTAAACTGCATTTTGCTCTTTTATTTTTTTCGTGAATGTTTGGTATTTATTTATTTTAAAAGCCTTACTGTTAGCAACCTATCGTCGGAGTGGGTTTATTGTGTATTTTTCTTGAGTAGGGGCTCTCTACCGGAGGTAGGGAACACGTTGAGTAACTAAAATATAATATACAAAATAAATAATACATTAAATAATATCAGTAAATAAATTTAACATAATACAGGCAGTTTCATTTTCTTATGTAAGTATTACAAAATGTGTTGTGTTAACAACATTTTCTTAGGCTATTCCATGTTATTACCGTCTCTAAAGTACATCTTTCTGCAAATGGCTATAATAAACCATGGAATTTATTTCTTATCATGACGAATAGGGAGTACGAAATAGCGTACTTGAAGCCTGTACAGTAATAAAGGAAGCGCGGGAACCGAAATGGTTGGAGACCCTGCTTGAGAGCCTTCTTGTGGTTCTGAAAATAAATCCCTTGCTATCCTCTGCTTTTCGGGACTATATATAGCCATAGATGGCTAACCTTTATCTCTGCTAATAGCGGCTTATACATCCGGCTCCGTCCAACCGAAGGTTTGAGCGTGCTTGTGTGTGCTTTGGGGCCATGTGGTTGTCCACCCGCGGCTACACGTATGGGGCCATCTTTTTTTAGGTCTCTCTTAACTTTCCCTGCATCCGATAAATTGAACATAGCGTGACTCCCAAATTAGATTTTCGTTTAATTTGATGCTCGAGAGAGCATTTTAGATAAATCCTTTTAGGTGCAAGTATACTAATTGCTCGGGGTCGACGTCTTTGTTATTGGATTAATTTAGATTCCGTAAAGCCACAAAAACAATGTCGCGCACGATGGGAGCAGAGTTCTAGCAAATTGCCTTAGGTTGTACGGACAATCCGATGGTCAAGTCCCTCTTTAGGCTTAAAGGTTCCTGGTCGAGAGCTGGGCGTGAGGAATTCCGTAACTGGGAATTTTTGGGTGCGGGACTAAAGTTTGAGATTCCGACAACTCCTGGATGAGGAGGGGTTTTTGTGTGAGATAAATCGTATTCGCGGCGCTTTAGATGTTCCAGATTTTTCAGTTCCTCTTCCAGTAGCTATCCCGCGCCTTACCTGCGGCTAAAGATTCTTTTACATATTTTTATAGTAGTCATAGTAGTAAAAGGGCTTCGACAGCTGAGGTAATTTCGTGCATAGGCCCCCCACAGGGAATTGAACCCGGGACCTCTTTCACCGAAGTCGAAAGCGTTGTCTACTTGACTGTCCGTGAGCCATAAGATTTTTTTAACCTAGTTAATTTTTTACATTTTTCACTTTAAATTTTAGTATGTCTCGTCTTCTTCATTCTCAACGCTTCAAGTGCATACTCAAATTATAATACTCCTAACTCTATCGACTGTACAAATGTTATGCCTTTCTTAATTTATATCTGTTATGGAAGTTCGCTGTGATTTATTCAAAAGCTCTTCGTTTGATCCTTTCCTATTTGTCGTTCACTAGAGGTGAGGTATAAATTGTAATATATAATTTTAAGCTCTTTTTGTTAGTTACTCTGCGGTTAAAATTGATCAGTAATCAGTAAAACAATGGACTTGTGTTTACAAACACGGTTATAATCTTATTACCGGTTGACGCGTTGCGTTTCTGCCATCTTGATAAATGGATAATTTTCATTTATCTTTGGGCACAGGATAAAAAATGTATATTTCATTTACTATTTTCCTAGTCTTGTTCTTGGCTGTGATATTACGAACGCCACTGAGTTAAGTGATGCTGAGTAGTGGCATTTATCATATTCGTCACAATTTATTTAATGCGATGAAAAATCCTATTCATAAGGTCATTCTGCTGCACTCGCGTTGAATATTTCCGCTCATGGGTGAGTGAGGAAATCACGTCATTCCTATCTCATCTCCTCTCGAAAGCTTTTGGAAGCTAATGATGGATTGGATGGAGATACAACAAGCCTTATCTTTATCCAATAAGCCGATATCTTAATAAAAAGACAAACTATTCTGCAAGGATTGATTCAATATAACCCTTTACTTATTGTAATTGAATCCTATTATTTAAAAATGTTAAATTATCAGAAAATAAACGCTTTTATTACTTTAATGAGAAATTATTTTAGATATCGAGGGCAATTTATTATTCATGGAATAAGCATCCATGATTTACGTAACGACCGCAGTCATAATAGCATCGTATCTTTATCGACTATAACGGTGAATAAAGGGGATAAGCTCAACGGAACGAAAATGGAATCCGTTGAGTATAAAATTGTCGAAAAAATGGAAATCGCGCATCAATTTCATTGGGATATTTAGTAAAACTTTTATTTCTGAGGTGCTCAACTATTGCTTCCTGCCGTGGATATACCCCTTCAGAATACGGTGGAAACTTAACTTTTCCGATAGTATTTAATTTTGGTAATTCTAAAGCACCTAAGTTTGCGAGATGTTTATTGCTCTTCATTATCCCACAAAAACATTAATTAAACTTTTGTTTCTTCGAGTTTTCTGTCCCTTTGTTTGTTTGAAGTCGGACTTTATTAACGTATAGCAAATTATAGAAGTTTCGGTCAGTACGTAAATGCATATTGGTGGAGAAAGTTAGTAAGAAAGAGTAGCCCTGCCATTCGTCTACATAAAATCGAATTTTCCCGAAATACTGGTCGAGGAGCAGCAGAACGTCCTATACTGCTACTGGTAGGACCAAATGGTGACGAAGAGCGGTAGAAGAAAACTCAAACAGATGACCTGCCACAAGGCAGACGGTGGAAGACCCCATTTGACGCAGATAACGTATCTCAGCGGATCTGGATAAAAATCCGATCTAATGGGGTAGCGAGGCACTGAACGGGCAAAAATAATTTATTTCCTTTTTCCGTGGCCGTTATTACGCCAATCAACGTCAAGGGAAATGTCCATTGGCGTGGGATGCATCCCAGGGGAGCGATTTTTATCCCCCGATACGAAACAAATGACTGTGGGCGGACGCATGACGTAGGAAACAGTCGACGCAAATGGTAGAGCCGAGATTCTCTTGAGTTGGGTATCGGAGGAATCATTTTCAACGGAAGCGAGAATAAGAGATTGAATTTAAAGGGAGGTGACGGGAAGACTGCATTTGCATGGATGAAGAGCACATAAGGGATGTCCAAAGAGAAGATCTTGGGTTATTGATTTTCTACGCGTACCGTAATTTTATATAAAGAGGATGCTCCTTTGTCGCCAAGCTGATCCCGAGAAGGAAGCTATGTTTCCATCTGTTTTTTTTTTTCGCAGAATGTTTGTAGATCGATATTCGTCTTATTTTTTCATGCCGTGGCCAAATCGAGTTTGCGCCACATAAACAGTATTTTTTTAAAGTAGGATTTAGTTCAAATTTAATTACTTCTGTCTGTGATACATGGGGTATACTTATAAGGTATAAGGATGAATGCTATCAGTCTATTTTCACCCATTTAAGGTCCGAAATGCGTCGGCTAAGATCCAAAAAAATTCACCAATATGTTCTACGTTCGTTGATTCTCTTTGTTTCTTTTTTGATGATGTCAATTTTTATTTTCACGATAAGAGAAGTCATTGCTTTTGAATTTTCTTTGAAAAAATATTTCCATTTTTTTCCGATGATTTTAAATAATTATATACCTATGCGTCACGTTATATCTGCGCCAACATATAAGATGTTATTTACAGGTGCTAAGAAGAGGTTTATAAAAAAAGGAGATTTTCAGGGTTTAAGCTCTCTTGTAAAATTTAGTTTAACCTAAGTTAAAAACCTAAATTTTGCGTATTTTTGTGCTTAGTCCCTATGGAAATGTACTTATAGCCTCACAAAACTTTTAGCGAAGTATTAGTGTATAAATATTAGATCTTTAGTGTTACAGATATCTACTTCTGAGGACTTCACTCTCATGGAAATTATTCATCAAATCTTGTTTTTAATGAATGCAAAATTATGAGAAAACGTTTCTGGCATTTTTAGTTTAATTATTAGTGTTGTTAAAAGTGCTTCCACAGCTAAGCTAATTTTGCACATGTGCCCCCACCGGGAATCGAACCCGGGACCGCTTTCGCCGAAGTCGAACGTGTAGCCCACTTGGCTATTTTTTTAAATCATTTTTATTCGTTCTTTAAACACTTCTAAATATACAATAAATTAGACATACCAAATATGTTTCTTTAACATTTCTAAACACAACAAATTAAATATACCAATTTCACAAATCAATTTTTGAATTTTTACATAGAAGAAGTACATAAAAATACATTGCTTACAAAAAACAAAAATCTCTTAGGGAGGAAAAACTGAAACACAATCTTCTAAAATTTAACATGTGAAAAATAACAACTCTTGGGCTAGTTAAAACATAATTTTTGTAATAAAGTTTATCAAACCAAAAACAATAAGTATATCCGGGAGCCCAACACTTTTAGTTTTTACTGTAGAATTTCAGGTGGGAATGTAGGTACAATCCTCAGGAGAAATCGATGAATTCAGCCGTTCGCAAAGGACTTTCGAAAGACAACCTGGATATTCTTGGTGATTAAAGAGAAGAATCACAGAGAGAGAATTAAAAACGGGAAACTTTACCTGTCGGAATTCTTCTCGGTATATCGAGACCGTCGAAGTGAGTTTGGAAGAAACGAACTCGCTTACGGAAAACTAGGTTTGAATAAACTGTAGTTGATGAGTCGACAATAGGAATTCTAGGCGAACGCGAAAAGGACTACGTGATCAAGTAGCGAGGAACAATTCACCATTGTGATCTCCAAAGTGACCGCTTGATAAGTACTTTAAAGGACAGTAGTTCCTAACCTCTACCACTTCTGGAATCCCTCAAACCGTCAGAGTGGTTTTACGCATTCTTTTGAAGAAATGTTTAATTTTGATTGAACATGGAATGTGAAAATGGGCTCAAAGTTCACTAAAATTATAAATTGGATTTATTTTGTTATGGTTTTGCATCAAAACAAGCATACAATATAAGCATATTAATTTATAATTTAATTCTTTGAATTCTATGAATATAAATGTTTGTCCTCTGCCTCAGAATGTTATTTTTATTGGAGATTCGTATTTTAAATAGTTAACTGCATTTTTAACTCTACGAAACTCCTAAAACCTGCGTTAGATCGTTTACTTACTGATGTCCGTTGATGCGTAATAAACGATGCACTTTTATCGAAGCACCTCAATCCCTGAAAATTTTTCACGTAGCCCTAATGTTTCGTGCTCTCCTATTTAAAGCCAATGCTGTAGGAAATCTCTGCTCAAGAGGAGAGTTGCGGATATGTAGAGGAAAGCATCAAGTAACTACGGCTAACACCGTATAAATACCTGACTTAGCCTACTTTCATGCATCGCGGAGCATTTTTGAGGAGAAATAGTTCGTAACTATAAAGAGAAAAAAAGAGGAGGTTCTTTCTTTCCATTCCGATAGAGGGTTTTGATTGAACTTTCGTTTCGTAGTAGCGAATAGGAAACACGATTCTAGTATAACAAGAATCTTACTGTCGACTTAGCTTTTTGCGTCTCTTAAATCGCACAATCTGCCCTATATTCGAGATTCGTATTCCGCTACTGTGTCTATCGAATGCATTTGAGCGTGCTCAGAGACATTCAGTCAAAGGTACTTTTTATTTATGGCTGACGTGACATTTCGTTGATTTTCTTCCATTTGTCTGTTGCCTTTTGTATAATAGATCACAACTAAACCTCTTTAAATTAATGAGAGAGCGACTTTCTGCGACCAATTTTCTTGTCGTAGGGATAATAATCCTTTATCTACCGCTTGCCACATTTATACAACGGTATTTTATCTCATTGTCCTTCCATTCCATTTTGTATAATTCTTTCCAGACATATCATTTTAATTGTAACCTGTACTTTTATTATATTGTAGTTCTATAAAGCTAATGATGGATTGGATGGAGATACAACAAGCCTTATCTTTATCCAATAAGCCGATATCTTAATAAAAAGACAAACTATTCTGCAAGGATTGATTCAATATAACCCTTTACTTATTGTAATTGAATCCTATTATTTAAAAATGTTAAATTATCAGAAAATAAACGCTTTTATTACTTTAATGAGAAATTATTTTAGATATCGAGGGCAATTTATTATTCATGGAATAAGCATCCATGATTTACGTAACGACCGCAGTCATAATAGCATCGTATCTTTATCGACTATAACGGTGAATAAAGGGGATAAGNGTATTAAGTATTATAAAAAAGTTTTGTTAAAAGTCTCTTTTAGAAGTTAATTTCAAACTTACCTGTCTAAAAAAGTGCGGTAAAGGCACTGAATACAGAAAGATGTCGTAGGTTTTCTGGTTCACAGAAATGCGAACTGGTAAATTACTACTTCTCCTTCTTTGCCACATTATTTCCATAAAAATATAGGGCCAGCTGATGATTATGTTGATATGATTAACGAAGGCAACGTTAAATTGCGATTTTGGTTCTAATTTTCACAGAGAACTGATTTGCCACCAGAATCGAACCCTGAACCATTTCTACTATGAGTTAATCAGGTCGAACGGGAGCCCTAGAACATTCCTTGTTCACAAAATATTTTTTCTCCTACTGTCAGATTGTTAAGAAATGAAAGGAAGTTGAACCAGTGAAAGTTACTCTCAGCTTATCAGAATACTCACTAGTAACGATTGTTTTATGATTGTATTAAAATTTCGACTATAAACCCAAACAGAAATGATTTACTCTGCTCGAGTATGTATTTATCCATGATTTATGTCAACCCTCCTTAGATAAGATATCGTGAAGCGAGAATTTTTCATTCATGTCCGCATGCCATCGTCGTAAATTACTCGACTGGATTTTTTATTGTTCTAGTTAACGATAGATGTGATACATCGGTTAAATCCTTCGAAACTTGTGGTTTTCACTAAAGTTGTTGACATATTGTATAATCCATTTGCTCTGCTTCGGAATCGATGGGACCTTACTGGTCCTGAATCCTTATGTTATATCATTGTCATAGATATCTAGCCCTGCGCCGAAAGGCGGCTTGTAGGGTGTTTATGTAGTTGTAGATAACAAGTTGCAGCGAAAACTTCAAAATCTTGATATGAAATTTATCGTATTGCTACTGAAACAGCTCTACTAAAAAGGTACTAAGTAAGTACATGCGTGATTTGTTGAGATGCCATCGCTCTCAAAATTCCCGATCGTTCTGTTTACTCCGAAGCTTCTCAAAGAGTTTACCAGAGATAAGTACGTTTTTTGAATTACTTGTTTGGATTTCTTTTAAAAATAAATTTCACCGAGTAAATTTTGAATGAGAAAATTTTATTTTTTGTGGCGTAACTGCCTTCATACTTGGATTTAAAATGGTCAGTATTCTCGTGCTCTTTCGATATCACTTTTCCAGTAACATGAGTTTGTAGTTATGGATTGTTTCTAATATGCATGAAAGAAAGTTTATCGTTGTAAATTAACACTACAAATATAGACCATATGGTGCCAACGCGGATAGCCTCGTATCTATTGCATAGGCGAAGTGGCTCAGTGATGATTGGTTTGTCTCCTAAGTGACTACAGATACCAGATTGATTTATCTAGGACCCTCTCCGACTCTCCTTGCAAAGCATTTGGGCTATCTTGCTCGGAATTTTCTCTTAACATGCTCGCTGATGTAGCTCAATTTCCATCTAAATCGATTGGCTGTTTGTGGGAGATAAGATGATGCATAAGATAGAGAAGGAAATATTCGGGCGTACTTTCTTTCTGGCCATCATTAAACCACTTATAATCACTAATATCTTCTGCTCTATGAATAATGAAATTATTGACGCAAGGAAGCATGCAGTATATTATAGAATAAAACAGGGTTATGTTAAGGCTTATATTCGGTTTAGGTTCATTAAATTTTAAATCTAAGTTCGATTTTTCGAAGATAAGAGTTAATTTTGTAAAATTTCTGCATAACTATGTTTTACGAAATTACTTCCGCTCTTGAGATTGATCTTGAACATTCACTATGATTATTCATGGCGAAATAAAAATTGGAACAAAATATTCCGATTTCCGCAGAACGTTTATTCAAAATGACGACTAGTTTCAACACTTGAGTGTCATTTTCAAGTCATGGAAAGACTCCACAAACCAAGACTTATAAACCCTCAGAACAATAGGGGGAAGGGAGAGGAAGAAGAGTTAAACAGGCATGGGGGGAGAAGGAGAGAGAAGGGGCGATAGGAGTTTTACAGTGGAAATCGTCCATCATAATCTTTCTTATTTTTCTTCATTAATCTGCATTAGTACGGAAGTTACCTATGTTGCCGGAATTCAGTTTGACTATCCTACTCGTTTTTTTTCTTAAAATGTGAGCATTAGCTCAATTTCTATCAAAATCATACACATAATTAGTTATTTGCGGAAGATATGGTGATTTGTAAGATAAAGACAAAATGTTTAATTTAATTTTTTCTTTATTGCAATATGTTCCAATTCAATTCACGGTGGAAGCCGTTACTTTGTGGAATCTTGATTACATCATGTGGAGTTGTTGAATAAAATAAGGTTTTGAACAAGAAAGAAAATTACGTTTACTTTGAGGAGTTGCCGAATAAAACAAGGTTTTGATCAACAATTATATATTATTATTATTTATATAATGAAAACAGGATAATCCCAATCACAACCATTTTATTATTTAAACGAAAATGGGTAAGGGTGACTTTGCGCAAGATGGTGCGTACCCAGGAAAAATCCCAAAGAAGAATGGACTTGAAAAAAGTCTGACGGGACCGGGAATTGACCGGGGACAGAGCACCCGACCGGCAATTGGGAGACCCGGGTTCGATTCCCGGTCCCGTCAGACTTTTTTCAAGTCCATTCTTCCTTGGGATTTTATTATTTGTTACGAATACAAACAACCATCCGCTAACAGGAAAAATCCGATTAGCCGGGACTCGAACCCGGGACCTTGGTGTTGGAGCGCCAGCACGCTAACTATATCAAAGATATTGTGGATAACTAAACGTAATTTTCTTTGTTGCTCAAACCCGTATTCCAATTCAGCTGATTTCCGAAGATATTAATTTCATTCTCTGGTATCTCTTAACTAAGTTTTCCAAGAACAAACTTTTTGAAGAGCATTATGAGGAACTGAGAAAAACATTGCTTAAAAGTCAAGCTCAAGATGTTGGTAAATTTGAGCTTAGTGCCGATTAAGACAGCTCTTCGAAGGAGCTCATTACTTACGGAATATTAAGCGACTAATGTCTCTATCTCGTAAACGAAAGTCGAAATCATTCCCTTTTTGGATCCTAAAGAGATATCAAACGGGATCGCGTTCGAAATTCTTTACCTTAGTTGAAGTGTGCTTCCACTAAGCCTGCACCCTTTCTACATATCTGCACCCTTTCCATGACTCCTAAATTTGTTTGCGAAGGAGAAAAATATCCCAAACCCACAACTCGTCCAGTTCCAAAGCGATAATAGGCCTTAAAGTTTTGTCTTTGGTTGAATCCGTGTTGATCAGGAATATACCCTTCGACCCGTACCACTCCTCGAGCCATATTCAAGAAAAAAATGACGAGAAAGAGCTTACTGCCGCGATATTTTGCAAAGGAAGAATAATTTTTTAAAAATCAAAAAATGGCGACGCCGCTTATCCGTCGAGCGCAAGCGAAGGGTCGGAGGATCCAGTTCTCGAGAAATACGTACCCTTTTTTGTCCTCTTTTAAGAAGACTTTTCCACTTCCATGCTTTCGCTGGTAAATATAAAATTAAAGGTCTCTGCTGGTCTTTGTTGTCTTTGAAATTTAAATCAAAGACATCGCGAGGATGCTGAGAGGGACTTGCCACTTCTAGGATGTGTCTAATCAGCGAGGAGGTTTGTAGAGGCTTTTAAAACCAGAATCTTTTCTCCTACTTATACCTCCCGAGGACGTATTTTATCTTTTTTAACTCGGAAACGGAGGATGTAGTCTCCGCGACATGAAATCAGGTAGATAAATTATTTAAGGTTTTAAACTCAGTTCGTGGCCATTTTGGATCGCAAAGCCCCATTCGACTCAAAGAATTCATCCGTGAAATTCGTCTAATAATGGTTTTCACGGCGTACATGTCCCTTAACGTTATGATGTTTGTCATGGACAGGAATGGCTAACATTTTGTGGCATGAGTGCCATATTTTACAAATATTAAGGACTTGCGAGCCAATATGGTATCAGAACATAGAGTTAGGTACTGATATTATCTATTTTACTATGTCAATGACAGGATTAATATGTAATAATTGACGTTAATAATCATTAATTATTATCACTGATTGCCAAAATCCACATTCACTGGGACTTTCAAGTGAAGAATACTTAACAGGGATAGTGTCGCAAGAGTTCTGCGTGCCAATAATATTCTTTCTCGTGCCATAGGTTCGCCACCCCTGGTCTAGGAGGTATCAAGAGAGTATTTAAAATTGTCGAAGTGTATATAAAACTGTTGTAATATACTTGGAATATAGTGTTACTTTGAAATTCAAACATTTCCTGGGAGAAATTTCACCGAGAAAGTTTTTCCATAACATCTCAGCTGAATTACTTAAGTTACTAAATCCCCCGTGGATTTACTGTTTGGAATACATGGGGAATGAAATCATTAAATGCTTCGATTTTTTTCGCGATCTTATATTTTACGCTATTCATTACAATTACTCGCCAGAAATAATGTCTACTTTCTACGGAACGAATGCTTTAATAAATCTTGATAAAATTTTTGCTATTTCCAGAATACCAACATGATTTAATACCCCTGACTATCAAAATGATTTGTGGGAGGAACGAAGAGAAAAAAGAGAACTAAGAGAAAAATTTATATTTAATCCTAAAATTGGATCTCTGATTGCGGCAACGTGGTCGTCTGGAATTGAAAATTCTTTTGATTTATTATCTCTCTTATTATGTCTCAAATTATTAATTATTTTTTTAAATTAGGATTTTATGAAGAGTTTCAACAGAATAATTAATTTTTGTTTATTCAAAATGACGACTATGGTTCATTCACTAGATGTTTGCACTTATAGAGAGAAAGAAGATGTTATCTCTTCGTAGAGGGAGCCAATAGGACATGACGATCTATCCCCTCCACTCATCAAGGGCGTGGTAGATTGCATGCATACCTAGCAGGGTTAGAAATATATTGTTTAGAATATAGTTACAATTATGTAAGTCAAAAATAGACTGCAGAGGAGAAAATCAATGAACAATTAAGCAATTCATTACATTATTTTCTCATGCAAATAATTTTTTTGCAAAATCTTCCTCTAAATTTAACTAATGAAGTGCTGAAATGATGATAATGAACTTTAATACACCTGCATTAAGATGAATAAGGTTGTTTCATTTAAATGAATACAATTAATTTGATTTTATGCTTTAATTTGTGTGCTACATAATATTACAAACCTAAACATAGGTTTCTTCTAATGGATAAATAAAAATATATTTACATTGATAATGATTACACATTGACACAACTCACGATACATATTTTTCAGTCTTAAAATGTATTCTCCAAACCTAAAGAAGTACTTGATATGACATATGCAGCTATTCAATCAAAATATATCAACATCGTTAAACATTTTAAAAACAATAATAGCTTCATGACTTTTCCGGAATTGACGAATGTAATTGCTGTATTCTGTTTCAAAATGTTATGGCTTCCGTACCTGTCTTGTAGGTTATATTCTATCTTCAGAGTAGAGCAATCACATTCCGAATCC
Organism: Ladona fulva; assembly: GCA_000376725.2. Lineage (NCBI taxonomy): Eukaryota > Metazoa > Arthropoda > Insecta > Odonata > Libellulidae > Ladona > Ladona fulva. The sequence goes on from KZ308172.1 coordinate 647,595, forward strand.
CACCTTGCGTAAAATATTCCATTTTGAAAGTGCAAACTTGCAACTAGGACCGGTGTCTCCGTCAATTTTTAACTTCTACTTGAACCATTGATTTTTAACCTGCCTTGCCCCACACTCCTTTTTTATCCCGGTTCCGCACATCTCTTTCTCAGTATTGTCTGTTGGGAAGAATTTAGATTGCGAAAATTAAGTTAATGCTGCTTGTTCAGAAATCGAATTCTTACATTCTTAAAATTCAGCTACCCATTTATTTATTTAAGCATTCCTGCATTATGATGATAGTCAGGTGTCAGACATAGCCCTTATATTAAATCTTAAATATTTACACGTACAAAATTTTTACATTATTACTGGTGGTAATTTTTCAATTATTTTACTATCTTCTGTCAATTATAATCATTTATGCATAGTAATAAATCGGATGTACAATCAATATACATACGTAATAAATCAGATGTACAGATAGATCCAGTCAACATTAATTTTTCCAGAAAAAATTAAGAACTAGTAATTTTACAGTGTCTCCAATGAAATTTTATTGGCTATTATTGTAATATTATATTTAAATATATTACATCATTATAAGATCTTTTTACACCTTCGTCTAAATTCCTTTCTTGTTTTCGGTAAGGGTTTGAAGGCCTCTTCAGGTAACATGTTCCAGTCCTTTACATTTTGATCGGAGAGTGAGGTAAACGTAGACAGCAATTTTATTGATTGTTGTTATAAGTAACTGTGCATTTGCATCAATACGTATACTGACCCTGCAATCCAGCAGTGGCGCGTGGCTGGGGGCGTTTAATCAGTACCTCTGTTTATCTGTTTCTACTGCTGTTAGCTTCTCTAATACTTCCCGGATATAACGACCAGAAGTAGATATCCGTCCTGGCGATTATTTCCTTGTAACGCTTTTTTCCAGTACTTCCAAACCGGTGTGCCGTCTTCCAGCAATTAAACAAATGGTTCAGTATGTGTGAAGATTTAGATTTATGCCACGCGACCGCCGGGGGCGTGTGGAGGAGAGTCAATGCGTACGTTCACCATGAAAGACACTTCAAATAGTGTTTAATGCCGATGCTATTTAATATTTACTCTAATTCTCCCGTGCTTTCCGATTCGGGTTGCTTCCCGATTGATTTAGACCCACGTCATTCATAGTCTACACCTTTCAATGAAACCTTAATTCTTCTCAATTAGGGACTCGTAAATCAGCTTTCAGTGTATTGTTCATGAGCTTTCTCCATCTCGCTGTTCTCCTAGGTAGCTATTTCATTGACAATAATGGGTTTCATGAAGAGGATACTGAGATCGGTTGATTAATCCAAGACTGGTCTTTAGAAAGCGAGTCGCCCGGTAAAAGATCGATGAATAACCGAAACCCAAAGAAATTGCGGTTTCTCTGGCTGTTATCTTCTCTGTTTGAGAGACTACTGTCTGCGGGAATCTTTGATAAGGCTTTTGTCTCTCTTTGAATTGAGGTGAGAGTTTGCAAAAGGCTTACAAAGCTCCTCGTCGGTGTCCCCGCTTTCGAATCGTTATCTTACAGTCTTTTGTTCGCGAATCTTATCACAGACGTAAATATCTGTCGCAGGTAATTCTTCCGCCAGTGTGTCCGGGGCGACATCACTTTGTGCGTGCGCATTGTGCTCGTGTGCTGTTTCTCTTTCTGCCGCCAGACAGTGGCCTCTTGAGTGATCATTGTTGGATGTGTCTGGTTCTGTCTGAGTGCGGTTTTTGGCTCCGGGACCTTTCTCATACATAGTTGCACATAGTTCGCCAGCGTATTACCATGAGACTCCTAACCACGTGAACATTTTTAATCGTTTAAAGAGAAACGACTGTTTTTGTGTTTACCCCGATTGAAGCAGCTTAAATACATATACGACGGTCATCTTTTTTCATCTCTTGATTAGGATTATTTGATTAGGATGGTGCAAAGTAAAGGTATTTAGGAATCAGTTTTTCTAAAAGTATTGACCAATGCCGATGAAATTACTTTGGATATAGATTCTGTATATTCCCTATCAATAGGGTAATATTCATCCTGTACGCATCGTTTATTTCTTGTAATTTGTGTTATACTGTATAAATAAGGATACATTCAGTCGGGAGAGTGGCTTGCGGCTTGGAAAGAAGTGAATGTGCTTGCTAGGAAAGTGAGTGTGAAATTTGGTGATGCTTGATTTAAATGTGTTGGCCACCGTATACTATCAGTTTCGCGTTGTCTAGGAAGGTTCTGCAAAAGAATAATATCTAATTTGGCAAAACATTCAAAGAATTAAACATTTTCTGAAGAGAATGAATTATTTTGAAGGTAAGTGCTATCTTAAGGGCAACAGTGTTTGAAAATTGAGTTTAATTTGCATTAATAAGTTTTTTTGCCTCTCTAATACGTTTTCAGTGCTTTTTTTTACCCGAATTTTCTTTTTTCGTCATATTTGAGTCTTTGCTCCGCGATCAGCTTCATCTTCGCGATCACTAAGGAGTTGCCAAACTAAAGGTATTGCTTAATTTTCCTTCATTCGGCCCAGTCTCGAACACTGCTGCACAATACGGGATTTACATGATTAGGGTTAGTCTCAGATCTAAAGATGGTCCAAAGTAGAGCAGCCTGTTTCGTCAGTGGAGATTTCAGGTTCGACAGTAGCGTTTCGACCATGATATAATCTTTCGGGTGGAATCCGCATCAGGTGAGGATTCCAGGTTACCGACGAAAGGTTTTCGAAGAATTCAATGGTTCAGAATTTTTAGACGAAGTAGAAGACATTGTAATTCCAGTAAATAATGAGCGCGATCTCTGAGAGGCATCGAGAAAGGATTAGATTTGTACCCAGCAAGCCGCCAGTGGCGTATGGCAGGAGGTGTATTAACGCCTTACCTAATCTACCCTAAAAATCTAAATCTATTAGATTCTCGGATGCTATTCGGAAAGAACGATCGAAAGTAAATATCTGTTTTAGCGATTATTTCCTTTTCACGCTTGGTCGTCGCGTCTTGAAGACTGCGGTCGCTGTTCACCGGAATGACAATATCCTTTACTTCTCCTAAAAATTCTGAACCGATGAATTTTTCGGAAAGCTTTCGTCGGCAATCAGATCTCTCCTGCAGTGAGTTCCACCCGAGTGATTTTATCATGGCCGTAACGCTACTGTCGAACTTGAAATCTCCACTACAAAGAATGAATCGATAAAATAGGTAGTTACTTCTGGTCGTTCTTTCCGCAGAGTATCAGAGAAGCGGATAGGGTAAATTGGGTATGTGTCAAACCGACTGCTCACTGTGTGTAAATGTAAATCTAAAAATCTAGTCTAAATGAATTAAGATAGCCAAGGAACGATTTTGCTGGCTCTTGCGGCTGATTTGATGGCAATCGGTCTTCATAAAGGAATTCTTTCATTGGAAGAATTTTATGGAGCCGGAAAGATACCTTAAATTCCTGTTATTTTAACATTTTAGAAACGTTTAGATTACGTTTCTGTGAAGCTTGGTTATGTGCTACCAAGATGTAAAAATGAACGTTAGTGAAGGATAGAGGGTTTATGAGTTTTCCCTTAACTACTGGCGGAATCGCTGCCGAAAGATGGGTATTAACGTTGTACTACCTTAGGCATTTTGGCAACCCAAGAATAGAGTTATTCGGTAGCGCACTCAAGCCAATGCTTCAAGTGAGTGCTAAGCGATGATGCGTTTCCTACGCTGGCTTAATACTCAGCCCACCACCATTGTTCCGCTTGTATACTTAACCTCGAGTATGGAATCCTGGAGGGAAGGGTTGAAAGGAGTCTGCCGGAAGACTTAAACGACCTAATTCGCAATCGTTGTGAATTTGCCTAGACGTAGATTGTAACTGGATCTTCTGTCGGGCTAGCCTTGAGTTCTACGCAAATATTTATAGAAAATATAGCATACTTGGATTGTCTACTTCGCTTAGTGATGCTTCATACTGTTTTAGGTGAAATGAGTTGAATTTTTGTTACAGTTATTGCGGTTGCAACACACAAAAGGCGACATATTAGTGATATTTTGTGGCTGCCAGGTTTTGGCGTAAATCCTTCTTGGCTGCCAATAATTTCAGGATTTTAAAAACGTGATTTTTTAGGCATAACTTAATATTTTCAGCCATGATATTGCTAAACAATTTAATCACATGATAATTTGATGTTTATTGATACATGTGATGATATGAGAATACATGTTTAGTTACAATAAATGTTATTACCAGTGATTTATAATGAATGGATTTGTTATATTTTTTCCTTGTTTTTTACATATTTTTCCTTATTACGTAGCTTCAAGAAAGCAAGACTAATCTACAATCTATATTAAATCCGTAAAACTCTACTCAGTCTTCTAAGTTTACTATTCGAAATACTAAAAAAAAGATTGCGATGTTATGTTTTCTGTACAAAATCCATGGAAAGGCTAGCTACTAATTTCGTATTTTTATATGTCCGTACAAGTCCTAAATACCTAGTTTTGACCAAGGGAGCTCTACCATTGAATTCTGTTTCTCTTTAAGCTGTTGTTACGCTGTGCTTTCCGTTTCCAAGATAGCAAAATCTTACCATCCCATTTCCCAAATCGAGATGTACTGCCCCAGCTATTGGGTCTAAGTTTATAGCCTTATCCATATTAGATATGGTTGCAAACGTCTCTTATAATCAGTATTTAGAGGAAAAGAGCTTTTATTGCTCTTCCATAAATCACTTTCGGGATTCGTCCTATCCTCCCGTAGATTTTTATAAGGTTCATCCCAATGGAAGAGTAATTTATCAGTTGTGTGTATATAGCAGTCGTAAAAGACGCGCCTGGCATCGTCGTAAAAAAAAGCCTTGGTGGGAAAACCGATATTAATTAACTCTATCTCGTCGCGTGGACGATGTTTACGTAGTGGCTCCTCTGCTTCTCGATTGGAATTTTTAGTTTGATGAATGGTGAGAGTGGAGAAAAAATTAGGCGTTGGAAAATTTGAGTTTTTCTTTCACTTTTAATTGCCTCTTCTTGATTCACCCTTGAACTTTTAATGAAGGCAAGGCTTCGGATGCATTCCCATCAATTGGCACTTTGCCATTTTTCGCTGTTTTCTTGGAAAGCAATTTTTTGGTAGAGTTAAGTCGATATTCTGGAAGGAGTACTGAGCCTAAAATTATCCATGTGTAAAAATCACTATCACGTTTTTGAGATTCCTTATATTATGCGTTTTTTATAAAACTAAAATAAAATGTATGTAGTTTTTGTATAAAATTTATATACTTTTTATGTAAACTTTGCGTTTCATATAAAAATTCAATATTTTAATGTAAAATTAATTAACACTTGTTGCATATATAGATATTATTTTGCCCCTTTAATGGCTATGATGCGAGATATCTTAGAGACTAGCGGCTACTTAGAAATGGTCTAGAAGGAATAAGTCTGATTATGGCTTATTTGGATTCACATAATTATGAAATAACAAGGATTGAAGAAAGGTAAATTACTAAGTACTGAAGAGCTGAACGGCCGTGTCCCAAGGAATAACGTTATAAGTCTCCTTAATAATAACTTTTTGAACGCTATTATATATTCTGAATCAAACTATAAATTAAAGACCAAATTTCCTAAAATGTATTTTTCACCTTTACATATATTTATAAAATCTCTTTGTTATAAAATATCACGTTCATTTTGCAACATTACCTCCTTTTGTAGAACTGTTTCGCCGGGTTTTCTTTGAACTTTTGAGGCTTATATCATTGAAAATACACGCGATTTTATGAGGGAACTGCGTTGTTATGAAGTACGGTTTCCTTACGTCTGACGAAAGAATAGCGTTGCGCATTGCGTCAGCTTTTGTAGTGCTCAGAGACGTATTTACACTTCGGAAAGCCTAGTCACAACAACCCGAAAGGTCAAAGAAAGTTACAACAGACTGGAAAGGTAATCCTTCTACATGTATGATTGGTGTTTACCTTTTTCGTGATCGTTGTTGTCTCTTTTTCATGATTTTTGTTTTTCAGTTATCATCAATGACTCAGATTTCTGTGTCGATATTACAAAATAACAAAAACTTTTCAATTCCCTGAAAAGTAATAACCTATAAAGTTACATTTTCAAAAATATCTATTGCTGGAATTACTGCATTTATGTTTTTTTTGAGGAGATTATAAAAAGAGAAGTCACATCTTAAGTTAAAATTCCGAGTTGCAACTGAAGAAGTTTGTTTATTAATCGAAAATATACGATCATCGAGGCCAGTTTCTTTCTCATAGAAATGCTTCGGACCCTTGAACATTTAAAGCATGAGAGCACATGGATTATAATCAGGTTCAAAATGTCAATAGGTTGGTAGATAAGGACTTAATTTGGCGAAATTGAAGTTGGAAAGTTTCATCTCCCATTTCACCACAAATATAACCAGACAGAGTGACAATATTATGTTTCACTGTTAAGTGAAATTAATAACATAATGAATAAAAAGGAGCTGTGAGAAAATAACGGAATACATATACAAGTTTCTGCGCAGGAAATTTAAATCTACTTTTTACATAAAATAGATAAAGTCAATAAGTATAGAAAAGCGTTTTTGTAATATTTTTTGAGGACAAATAACAATATAATTTATTTCTATATTAATTCACATACCGCAAATTTGTCAGTGCACGGTGAATATTGTAACTGATGGCAATTTGACTTAGAAGCTATTCAACAATAGCGTTTAGCTCAGAAGACCTATTTACATCAGATTTAAAAGGCATAGTTAAAATTCCTATTTGCATAAATAAATATCTGGAGATTCTTATGCCCTGGGGCAACTGGGATCTTTTGAGGATGGTTGGAAGTTTATAATAGTAGCCACTCAATACAGAGGATGACCTTATGCGAGGGTGTTCGTAAGGTAGAAACATGGAAAAGGGTTTAATTTAAAGTTTAGATGGAATAATTTACTGTTCGATGTGAAAAATATTTCCTACTTCACCTTTCCTATTTCTGTCACGATCTAACATACGGTGTGAGCTCTCCGAATAGGTTTCCGTCACCTTAAATCTCTTCCGAAGCTCCCTAATGTGGAGAAACAGCCTTCGACGTCTACCTTTCGTCTTGGTCTAGCGAATCTAAAACGAAAAAGAGGGAGCGCGACCTCAATCCACGGGCACCTTTCATCTCGAAAGCACAGAATTCTGCAGTGTTCGAGGGAAGACAAAAAAGAGTTTGCCAAATTCTATTTTTCAACAATAATCCTTTCGTACTTCCCAGAGGGAAAAATTTAGAGGGATCTCCTTTCGTGGTTTGCGCGTAGAAGGAAGCCTCTCTTATTCCCGGGGAATGCTGCTTTTATCTATCGGAGACACCACTAACCATCCCATTGCGGTCGACCTAACTATTGCTGAAGTATAAATATAGTGGGTCACGACTAGTTATCCTGTGTGCTATTTTTTAGAATTAGTTTCTTTAGGTTTAGTTATAAAATGTATTCATGTCTGTATTTTTGTACATATATAGCTTAACTGTAATACTGGAGTGAATATTATTTGGTTTGAGCTACCTACCTAGAGTTACACCGCTCTTATCAACACTGAAGCTTTTTGGATAATAAAATCAAAGGGTCAGACCGACCAGTAGTCATCCTGTCGCATATTTACGATGAATTATTTATCGTCAGTTGTTGAACTTCAGAATGTAAAAGCGCAGTTTAATCGATCGGAATTTTTACGTACTTTCGATCGGGTTGCGGAGTGTGTATTAAAATATTTTTACCTAGCTCGCTCCAACGTTTATCGATCATCCGAATCGGTAATAGGGTGATTGTCGAAACGCAAGTATCGAAGTCGATCGCAGGGGAAAAGTAAGTTGCCATCCTCAGATCTTGAAAGAAAGATCTTTTCTCGCAGAATTTAAATATTAAAACCTTTTTCATGGCTCATACAGAATTTTATGGATCAGCCGAATCGACTCTTTGATCGTGGTAAAAAATAAGCAGTAAAGTCGATCGCTAAAGAAATTACGTTGGGCACCCATATACTGCTGGAAATATATTTTGTCGTACGGTTAAAGAAAAAAAAGATTTTTTCTTGGCACATCCCGGCATTTATCGACCAGTCGAATCGATATGCACATCGCGGTCGAATCAGAATCGGAGTCGATCGCGGTAGAGAATTAGTTGGCAATCCTTTATCTGAAGGAAATTATTTTTCTCGCAGAATTGAAATAATCAAATGTTTTTTTTCGGCCCATGCCAAAATTTATGAACCATTTAAATCGACTGGTCGATCGCAGAGGAAAATAACCCGTCCACCTTCGATCTTTATTTTGCAACTCAGGATCGCCATCCTGCAGAATTGACTGGGCTCTTGACGAAATCGTCCATCATTCTTTTTCGGAAATTTTCTCGAAAGAATTTCGGCTCCCTCTTTCGACCGCGTTCCCCTTGTGTTTTCCGTTTCGCCCACTCCTTAAGAACGTGTTGCGCGACCAGACTCTTAACAGCTTTGCACTCAATAACCGCCTTTGATCTTGCAGGCCTTACTTTGGTCCAGAAAGGAGTGTTTTATAGTCTTGTTCGAATCAAGGCTTATCCTTCCAGACTGCAATACGATGCGGCCGCGTGCCAGCATGGGACTCAGCTGTTTACTATATCTTCCGAATGACGTTTTCGTGTTTGCGCTCAACACTCACCCCTTGTGAATGCGGGAAAGAATCAGCGAATCGGGAAAAAGAGGTCTCTTGAACCGTGGGGTAGAAACAGCGGCCGCGCTCCCCTTGAGTTTTAAAACCCCGATAAGGGTTTCATTGAGAAAAAATTGGCCATTTCCCGAAATTTATGAGATTTGATTGTCTGCTGGGATCTTTCTGAAAGCCAAAGGGATTATTTTTTATTTTATTTCTTCTTTCATATGCGGTTTAATATTATCGCTGTGAAAGAAGCGGCGATTTCTGTATGCATGTAAAAGTAATAGATCCTAAATAAGAGGAAACATTTGTAAAAAAGGCTCACGTAATTTTTTTTATTCCATCTTTTGTTTAGCGTTATATATACTTGATTGATCATCATAATCTATCATATTCGATTTCGAAACATAGTTCGACGAAAAAAGTTGATGAAAACAATATAAAATTTTCAATTTGATAATCTACATCTCTTCGCTCTTGGATTTTCGGTATCTTATACTTATGTTGGAGGTCATTAAGAATGTACCTTAGGCGCCAGTCGCTTACTGCCAATAGTATTTTAATAAAAAGCTTTTTATTAAAAAAATTTAAAATATCTTATGAGTTAACGTTGATCCGAAATCGTTGGTGAATATCCTCCTAAACGTAAATGGAAATTGACTTTCATCTATCTGCCTTTGCCAAGAATATATAACTTAATGACATTAATTGAATCCAGCGATACTTTGTGAAATGACACGGTTAAAATAAAATATCTATATACGATATATAAAGCAGAAATTCTGTGGGTTTGTTTGTGTGTTTGTCTGAGATTGGAGTCCACACCGTTTGTCCAATTTGCGTCAAACTTTGCATACCTGTTCTCTGCGATCCGGAAGGAAGTACTGTCACCTTTTTATTCGATAACTTTGCTGTGTTTGAACCAAGATCTTTCAGATAGATTTCCTTAAGAAATACATGTTAAGTTCGATTTTATCGGTTACAGACTTTATTTGTTTTGCAAAATTAAAATGGAAGGAATAGTCGCATAAGATCGAGATAAGTAGCAAAAGAGGGGAAATTGAATACAGATTCTTATTATTGTCGTCGAATATCGATTCGATTCGAAGTTGCGAGAAATTAGATAAAATATACGAATATTTTGTGAAATCTTGAGGTTCTAAACAACCCGTCCCCCTGACGACCAATGCGATTGTTGATTCCGAGTTTATGCATTTTCCCTTAAGAATGCATTTGTATTTTGGCCCATTTAGAAGCAAATGACTATATGAAGAGGAGGAAATTATTCAGAGATTTTAACTATTACAGTCACGAACAATAAATAGTGATGAATCGCAGGGGCAACAAACATACGTAGCACCGTAATGAACTAATGGAGATAAATGAGGAACTTTTTGTCTATCAATTCGAACTCTTGACATATTTTACGATTAATTTTACGATTAGAACCGGAAGTTGAAAATCTTGCATACTTGCACATTAACTTTAGACAAGTTTCATAAGAAGGAAATTCCATAAAGATTCACATTCTTATTGTTGATAATAGATTTCGGCTTCGAACTTTGATTAGAAAATTTTTGTTTTCGATAACCTGTCCCGTTGGACTAAACTACGAGATGATGCGAGATGTAATTTTCTCTTACGTACAAATAGGTATATCTACTACACTTAATCCGACATCTATTTTCCCCGTTGAGAATCAACGGGCACTTCAGCTAGTATTATATAACTTAATGTCGACAAATTAAGGATCCATCTATCTAATCTAATTTTTCGTTGACTTCTGATTCTGTTCTTTCCGTTTCGATATTTCAACACATTTTTTGCTCTAAATTGTAGTACAGCCCCACCTGGAGTTAATCTTAACGAGTGATTGAATAGTTAATTTAGATCAAAATCGTATATCTCTCTTTATTTTTCGTCGATTGAGGGATTCCATCTTTATCAGAGACATGGGAAACCTCTTTGCAAATCTACTGATAATTCCAGAGTTTGAAGGACTTTTTCTAAAAACGAGGGGCTTTGGGTAAACGCATCTCTTCAGAATTTTTCTCACATTTAAATTTTATTTCTGCTATGTGAAAACTAGAAAACTGCGTCATCAGGTAGAATTTTATACTATTGATAAATAGGTAAATTACTATCTCGTCTCTTTCAGTGTCTTTCCTTTGTAATTATTGCCTTTATCTGCCAAGTTTCTCTGCATTTTCATCATAAAAACGTAGGTAATTTTAGTTCGGATATATTTTACAGAAAAGAATTTCGTGTTGGGGATGCATTGGATAGGTAGCGAAATGCGTGGTTCTAATCTGTTAAAATGGCTGTTAATGAGAGATATACTATGAGCTATGCTGTAACTCATCATGAACACAATCATACTCACATGCTCTTAATTTCTGTGACGATGACTTCGAAATGTATTTGACGTAATTAAAAACACCTTTTTTTACTATGGTTCTCACGGCTTGGTTTGACTCGATAAATTATTTCAATTATTTGAGAGACTGGAAACTATCTTAGCCTTGTTATTCCCATCACTTTTGAGATCGCCTGGTGGCTATGATATTGACGAAGATGAATTTTATTTTAACTTTACTTTTTACGGCCGTATGCAATTCCTGCCCCAATTCTTACCGGGAATCCAAGTAGCTACCGGTATTGCTTCCACCCAAGGCGATCGCTCTACCAATCACGCTGAACGGGCCCCCAATAATGGAATTGACTAAAAAAATTGTTTTGAAAAATTTGATAGACAGAAAATGCATTTTAGATCTGCATTGTTAGGATTTAGATCATTGGTCATACGGTAGATTAAATTTTCAGAGCCTCATAATCTGGTATCCTGTACATCAGCTGTACGAAAATGTGCTGTATTGTTAACAATTGGTCGGAGGAATCTTAGAAATGATTGGTAGTTACCGATACTTTATGAGTATCGAATTAGCGCGGGAGTCACTCACTTCGCTCGTTTTATGAAAAAACAACTTGTTTTCGTGCTTACGTCATCATCTTTTGTGTCGTTTAAGGATTTTTTTTCGTAATCTTACGTAAAAATAAAAGTGACTGATAGCCGTTTAGCTTCTGACACATCAATGGAAAACCGCTGGGCCGGATGAAATTAAAATTTACGTTCCTCGCTCTCTCCTTATCAGTTCGGTTATGCTCGCAAGTTACGAAGCGAAAAACTGTAACTTTTATTGCCCTTGCTACCTTTTGGAGGGATAAAAACACGATTTTCTCGCACGCTGTTCTACTTCACTCACGCTCGTTCCTTCATTGAATCTTGATTCTCGCATCAATCCCAAGTTATTTTCAGTGTCTGCTTACCTCCGTATTTATTTATTTACCTTTTTGGGTATCTTCGTAAGATAAGGGATATCACAAAGGAATTTCCGGGCAGCGCTTCGCGTGAAAAACCGTTTCCGTCCTTTGAAGAGACGCGTTGGCGTAACCTAAATTGTCTTCTTTTGTGGGAATATCATATTGATTTTTTGTGCTCAGTGGGTTACGTTCACAGGTGAGATTATGAGCGCGAAAGGAAATTTTAGATTGTGCCCTGTTTGCTACGTACCGGCAGTGGGAGTCAATCCAGCTTTTCCGAGCTGGAAAGGACTGAATTTTGTTTCTTTTGGCGATGCACATTCGTTCTGCCCAAGGTCAAACTTACTTGGCAAACACAGATGAAGAGTACCTCATATTTCTGCTTGTGTTTCCTCTATTGCCGATTATTGGTCATGGAGAACTCGCCAACGCTGTGGATTTTTCGTTAGCGTGCTGGTTTAAATTGCAACTCACAATTTGTATACGCTGCCACAGTCACCCGAGTAATGTGAAGTAAAAAAACTATTCGAAATCATTGATTATTGATATTTCATACCATACAAAACTTTTTCAGATTTCCTCCGTGTATCTTCAATGGTGTACGTCTCAAAATAACTAGTTTCTAGGTTTTTGCAACAAATTATGGTTGAGTGATACTTCACATATCTCTTCCACCTCTTGTTTTAAACTTGCAACAAAGTGACAGCGATTGCGGTGAATTGAAAGTTCCGCTTGAGAGGCTCGAACGTTATTTCGTGTTTCTTTCGTTACATGCGGACTTTTTTAAGATAAGAATACAACTAAGGTGAATGTTCAATTTATCTTCGTAAGCTGTAGTTGAATTCTTTAGTTTATTAATATGATCGGAAAAGTTAATTACTTATTACTGTTGATAATCTTCTTCGTTTACATTAGGTATGCTTAATTGTATTTCCGCATCTATTGGTAAGTTTATTGCTGTTGTTACTGAAAATTTTTGCGCCTGATTGTGTTCATGAAAATATCCTTGGGATTTAAAACATTAATTTGTAACGTATGCTTATCACTTAAATATTGACTAATATGAATAGAATTATGTTAGTGTTATCAACTAAAATCATAGAAATTGGCGGATGTAAATGTTTCTGTTTTCCTTTAATACATTTATACTGAGTAAATTTATTTCCTATATTTAATATTTAATTTTGCGTAAAGACTGAAAAAAGCATAGCATGCGAGTTTCAGTCTATTTCGATAGCTACAGTTGCCGTATTTTCTTCATCATTAACGAAACCTATTAAAATAAACCATCTAAATTCTCTGTAAAGAGTGACATGTATGAATCGATTTAAAACTTCATGTGTTTCATTCGTCAAAAGAATACCGATAACAACTTATATGATTTAATTTCTTTTAGAAACCCATTGTTCGGCCACCTTCAACCTCTGAGAGAATACTTAGTCCTGATGAAGATGAGGAAGAAGAATCTTTAGAGGAAGAGGAAGAAGAGGAAGTTGACTCAGGAGAAGGTGAGGGTAGCGAAGAAGAGGAGGAAGAAGTTGACGTTGAGGAACTTGAAGAAAAGGTTGAAGAGGACGACGAAACGTCCCGACTTCCAGCCTCACTTGAACTGGAAATCAAAATACGGAAAGGTGCTGACCCCTTAGGTAGGTTTGAACTTTATGATTAACATCTTTCTGCTTTATTTATTTATAATTCAAATCAATTCTTCTTAGGCTAACTTCTTTATTATTGTAATTCATTTTGAATCTTCCTACACAAAAAATTAAAAGTCACTCTAACTGTAATAAAATTATAATGATTCAATCCCATTAAAGGCTCACTCATTCCTAGTTTATAGGTGTTTTAAGTATAATGTAAAGAAATCGAATTTCATTGTTTTATGCCAGAGAAAATTCACTATCTTTATAAACTAAAATTGTTCATACTCATCAGCATTAGTATGACAAAAAACAAAAAAATCTCGATAAAAATTAAAACATATTGATTCATGCATAATCGTGTTTATTGATTCATTCAAGTGCATTGAATTGCATTTCCTTCCTATTCTTTCATTTTTCATCGTACTTTAATACGTTTGGATCTTTCTCTCTAAATTTATTCTAGTTGGCTTCTGTTAGACAATTAGAATCCAGCTAAAGGAAAAGAACTAGGTCAATCTCCATCCATCTGCTTTCAAGATCCTCGGAATTTGAACCATTTTATGCCTCAATATTTTATTTTTGAGTTTGTTTTACGTTCTGTATTTTTCTTGGCTCTTAAAAATATCCTAACTATTGCTTCCAATACTATCAAAAGTTGGTTATGTGACTTTAAAAGGAATTAACTTTTACAAGCCATTCTATGAAAAATAAATCTTTTTGTATCATTACCTATAATTTGATAGCATTCAATGTATGACTGTGCAAAGTGCTATAATCTAATGATGCATTTTCATTCATCAACCAGGGTTGGTTCTGGAAACTGGTGCTGTGGGGGCTGGTGCTGGAGTAGAAGGCCCCCAGCCTTTGGGGGCCTGGGTGGGACGAGATGGGGCCCTAGTGAAGGAGGTGACACCCGGGGGTGCTGTGGCACGCGATGGCCGCATTGCCCCCGGTGACCTTGTCTTGTCTGTCAATCATGAGAGCTTGCGTCGTGTTGGGAGTGCTCAAGCAAAGACCATCCTACACCGAGCGCAGTTACTTTCTACTGACATAGCGTAAGTGAAATTATAAATATAAATGCTACAGTACTCATATGAGATACTATCATATCCCATTCTCATGAAGATTTTTAATAAACCCATGGAATAGTACTATTGGGACAAATGGCAGATGAGACCTAGTCTGAATTTTCCCCAATATGAAGTTTCAATGTATATAAAAACTGAGAAAATTCATGAAATGTTTATGTTATTGTGGATATGTGACTTTTCTAATCATAAAACTGGAATTTATGAAGGAATATCTTCTTGTAGATACTATGCCCAGTTGTAGACTCATTTAATATAAAATTAATGTAGTGTTCTTATGATACTATCTCCTACTACTGTGTTATTTCAGTGAATTTTTATTTAGTTAAAAATGTTTTCTGTTGTAATTTTATGAACACTAAACATTTAAAATGAAATATAAGAAGGAGATACATATGAATTATTTTAGTTACACATTAATTGATATAAATTTTCTAAAGGGTTATGTATGTAAAAAAATATTTTTCCTATCTTAGAATTAGCTATTTTCCTCTTCTTTTGGCCTTCTTTGCTAAGTTTGCAATTTTCAGAATTCATAATCTTTGATAAAATTTGCATACTGAGGACAGCATGATATTTAAATAAAATTTGTTGAATGAAATCTTTGAAGAGCTTTAGAAAAGTGTTTATATTTTAGTTTTATAAAAGAGTATTAGAAGTTTTAGTTTAGCAGCTGGTGAAATTTAATTTATTATTAATAATACATTACAATATCCTTGATATCCTCTTCATTTGAAATATATTTAGAATATGGTTTGCATTTTAGTGTCCTTGTCATGCAAATCTAATTAAAAATACTCAGCAATCCTTTTAGATTTGTGAAATATTCAAACAAATTAGATGTTTTTTGTTTCACCATGATGAAATGTTGCCGGTGAGAAGAGAAGCTTTAGTGAAGTTATGAAAGGAAGCCAAGGGAGTGAACTCTCTGACACATATGTATGTACATGATTCAGGTACAAGGAGAGACTGTTCTGAATTAGATAAGTTTCTTGAATAATTTAATAATTAAATAAATTTAATAAGTTAGGGAAAATTAGAATACTAAATAATCTGAAAAGCCCTCTTGATTATTTTGTGGAAGATAATTTAACAAAACTCTCCATATTGTGCATATTTTATCTCTTTCTCGCATAAGCTGAAAGAGATTAAGGATAAAGATAGAAATGTGTTTATTGGAAAGCATTTCAACCCTTTGAAGGGAAGGGTATCAGTGAAGACTAACAAAGATATAGGATGAAAAGTGTTATGGCATAAAATTCTGGAGGGATAATAATCTTCATGGGCATGTGCACTCAGAAATAATGTTTTGCCAAGTAAACTATTTACTTTGTAGCAGATGGAAGATGAATTAGGACATAGAAGAGTAATAGAATGTTTAGGCTTACTGTGAGCAAGGTAGAATTAGCTTAAAACATAGCTGTGTATTTAATTTCCTAATTTCTACCATGTTTAATGCATGTATCTGTTTCTTCACTAAGAAATTATATGTTAATTATAAAATGAAAATTCTTTCATTATACATAATTTTTGAAATGATGAAAATACATTTTCATCTTCCATCTTTAATTGCATCAGAATTTTCCTTAATTTATACCAATCTTAAGAGCTCACATAAATATTTATGCATAATCCTTTGTTTTATACCCTGATAATATATACTTTTATACCTAATACCCTGGAATCACATATGAAAGTTGGTTTAAATTCACACTGATTCTTTATGAGAATGTAATTAGTAGAAAAATGATTACTCTGTGAAGTTTTAGAATAAAAACAGAGCAGAGTTTACTGAATATTTCCATGAAGTTTATGAAATAGGTAATTCATTTAATAATCAAGTACATCTTAACAGAGTAAGGAGGTTATGAAATTAATTATGGAAATGGCCTTGCCATCAATTTGTTAGGTTTATCATTAAATGGCTAATGAATTCCTTAACACATTTACACTCAGATTTTTCACACTCATGTTGAATGCATTGTTAAAAGAATGATATTTGGAAAGAAAGAAGGAAGAGAAAGAACTGTTGTGAATAGAAAAATAGAAAGGGAAAGAACCTGCTACTCTCTGCAATGTGTGCTAGAAAAGAGGAGAATATAGAGGCAGCTATGCTTTGATGGAGCCAGGGAAGCCTTACTGTTAGTCCCTTCCCCCCTTTTAAATCCTATTAAGGGGATGGAAAAGGTGTTCCCTCACTTCACCCTAGATCCTATACCAGCTTTATGTGACGTCATTGAAAACTCCCTTCCTTTCAATCTGAGGACCCATGTTTGTTCCTCTTTATCACTATGTAATGGCTCCTTCTTACCTCATTGTCTTTATTACCAACTTTTTCAGCAAATTGAAATTTACAATAAGCTTCATTTAATTCATTACTGCCCGTTGCTTCATGGGAAAAGTTAGATAGCAGTATGCATCCAATCGTCCTTCAAATGATAGCAATGCAGGAATTTGTTGATAAAATCTGATTAGTTACAATTTATGACTTTATGTATTTATATTTAATTTTCCCTTTCCCTAGTATAACAATTGCTGCTATTACATTTAATTTGGTTATTTTTTATATCAATAATAAGCTATTGAATATGTTATAATTTATTCAATTCAGAGTTTTAATATTTTTGTAAATATTGTGCATGATAGCCTCTAACTAACAATTTTGAATTATGAATGTTAAAGAGTTATAGTTTGCCATTAACTATTGTTATATTTTTTATTTTAGAAGGACCATTAAATTTTTCTTTCCCCTTGTTTTCATCTGCTTTCACTTATCTGACACTTGGCTCTCCTCTCTCTTTCTCCTTTCTCTTCCCCATGCTTTATAAACCCCCTCTTCCTTACTAACAGGATTATAGACCTCACTGCAAAGGATTGGCTGGGTGTCATTCTTTTTTGGATTGTAGCATAGCTCAGGCTTTGGAAGGGTTTTTCCTGGGTCTGTCTTCTTCAGCAAGGTCACTTGCTAGTTCTCTTTCCTTGATCTTCCTAATTGGAGTAGGTGTTGCTTTACCCTACTCCCCTCTTTTTCCCTACCTTTCCCTCAAGACTACCCGCCTCCACCCTTTCCTGTGGCACACATAGAAGTGTCAGTCAGTTCTCGTTCGGTGATGTGATGTGGTGTTCCCTTCCATCTTAGTTACATTCAGATATAGTGTTTGATTGCTTCACCTTAGTGTTTTCTTCAGCTGTGCGTCAATTCCTTCCTTAATTGCATTGTATATTGGTCATTTGTTGAAGTGAAATTGTGCTCTCTATCATGTGTTGGTGGTGAATGGGTTTAAGTGATTAGGATTGTGATTAAGTGCTGTGACTTATTTTGCAAGAAAGGAGATTAAGAATTTCAAAAAGGTTGGTATTACTTTATTTTGTTTCTATTCATAGAATTCCATCCATTTATTTTGAGATATATTCTTCAAATCAAAGTTTGTCAGTATGAACTTTAATGTTAGGTAATCTCTATAAATTGGAAACACAGGTTCTCTGGCTGTTATTGTATCTATTATAGACATTTACATTGAGAGTTGTTTTGAACTCATAAAATGTATAGGGAAACAGAAAGGTATTCTTGAGATTCCAGTCCAGTCTGATTGGAGGCTTCTATGACAGTTTAAGGTGCACCTTTCTATTCCCTTGACCCCAAATATGATATTGACCTGTAGGACTTAAGATTAATGTATAATAAACTATATGCTAATATTAAAAAGTCAAAATTTGGCAATTATATTTTCTATTAAAAAGGTTTTAAAATGTAAAGCTAATATTTCTATTAGTCTTTGGCTCAGTATTTAAATTTTGAAGTACTTTTTATCCTATTTTATCTTACCCTACCTATAATCAAGGTTGAATTTTAGATTATGCATATTGCTATGAATTAAAAATCTGTGATTGATTTAAACTAGTTTTTCAACAATGATTTTGATCAATGAAAATTAAGATAAGCTAGGTTGAAAATGGTTCATAGTTTAGTATTTACAAATAATATTCCATGAATCCCCTGATGAATTATGTTTATTATATTTAAAATGATATTTTTTAGAATTTTATTAATTTATTACCTGTATTTTAAGTATTTGTATTTAAGGTTAAAAGCATAATCAATTATCTTAAAAGGATTTCAACTAACAGTTAAAATAGGCCTAATATCCTTCAAGGATTGATTTTTCAGTCTTGATGGCCATGCCCTTATCGTCTATCTGCAGTTCTCTTATTGCTGAAAGGGTTGAGTTAAGAGGGTTTCTGTTTTTAAAAGGAGGAATAACCATGTTTTAAAGAATATTTTTCCAAATTTTTCCGAAGTTATGATTCCAAAAATGTATTACAGAAAAAGATACAAAGTGAGAGGCTTGAAAATTACAGTTAATTTTAATTTAACTTTAAGCTGATAAGGATTTTTATAATAAATGCATATGTTCTCGTTTACCGCAATTTATTTTATTTAGAGCAAAACTCAAAACAATAATTAATTTTTATTTTTAAAATCAGTCACTAGATGTTTGCCTTGTGAAATATTACTATAATATTTTAAAGAAGTAATTCCTTACATGGTTATCCATGATATTGTATTAATATTGAATATAAGTAGACTAGCAATATATGTAAGGTACATAAAATTTATTTTACAATACATAATTAATTGCAATAAATAAACAAAATTTCTGGGTTCTCCATCAGTGCTTGTTTTCTTTATATTCTGATTTGAATATCATTCCTGTGAAGGAGCAGATTTTGAATTGAAAACTAAAAGCTTCCTCTACTCTTCTCTCAAACCTATCATTATTGCTAGGAATTTCAGCTAGGACAGTTAACCAAAACTTTTTTTTTTAATGTAGCCCATTCAGTATTACAAGCACTCAATAAGTGTGAGGAAGTTTGAGATCTTTAGCTCAAGTTTCCATTTCTAATCGTGAAGGCTATTATAGAATTAAATAATGCATCTCACCATACAGCTGAAGGAAATCTTAAATTGTAATTTTTATTCCTCTACAGCTGTTGTTGCACAGCTTTGTGATCTTAGCCGCTATAGCTATTTTATTTCTGTCCTAAGATGGGGAAATAAAGGGAAATAATTTATGTTTTTTCTAATTTTCCCACTTTCACTCCTTTATTTTTTTTTAGGATAAGGTATATCCCCGGAAAAGCTGTGAAAGCCTATCAGGAATCTCTTGCTCAACAAGGCAGCAGTGTTATTGGAGTAACAACTGGTCTTCAGAAAAGACCCGTTGTTCCCCTAAAACTGGTGTCTCCAAGGTGAGTTTTCATTTTCTTTTATAACTTTTACCTTTACTTCTATTTTCCTCTTCTGAACTTTTCAGCATATTGCAATACTCATTTCATATTTGCTGTTGCAAAGTGATGGTGCTAAAACTATGATAATCATTGAATGATTTTATAATTAAAAAAGTATGACCTCATCATGTTCAACAATTGCACTAACAATTGCTTATAAAAGTATTCACTAAATAACTATTGTAGGTTGCTCTGTGGCATTGATTAACTCCAAGCATTTCTGCATCATTACTATCTAACAATACTGACAACTACACTTTATGGTGGAAGAAGTGAAAATTACTCTAACCATAATCATTTGCACTAGCACTTTCATTATTGTGTAGGCATTGATGCACCAGTAACTCACAAGAAAACATGGATTTCCTAGTTGAATTCATGTCAAACATCAAGTATGTTCTTTACAGATCCATCTCTGGCTTTGTTAATTTTTGGTGACTTTGATAGGAAAATTAATTGGTTGTCTTCAGGTTTAATTTTAAATGCTATGCAGTTAATGAAAGTTATGGAACTTGTAGTAATGTTTGGGGAAAAACAGTTTACTAGTCTCATTATGTAATAGTTTAGGAACAGTAAACTAAAGCCCCTCTTTAAAATCTACCTTTACTCTTTAAAGCAGCATAAAATTTCCCAATCCATGAATTGGCAGGTTCTTCTTATGTGAAGATTGCAGCTCCGTGTAACATTGAAGAAAGAAGTTCATTATTGAATGGAATTGATCTCTTGGCTGTTTCACTAAGGAATACAGTGAGGGTTCTTAATTTTCTGTATGAGTGGATATTTAAAGTTGGCCGTAAGCTTTCCAGATGGTAGTTAAAGACTCTCTACATGCTGTGAAAAGACATTGATACTCACAAGACTTTGATAGTTTAAAATTTGTTCATTTACTTCATTGGCTAACTTTGAATAAACCATATAATAGCTTCCTTGACAGCACAAAAATTAAGTTATGACTTTGCACTTCTAAAGGAAAGTATTTATTCCTCTCCTTGCTAAAATAAATACCTAACAACTACATTGTAGGTTTAATTATAGATGCTAGAATTCAGCCATGTGTTAATCATTCCAGATATGCTTTCATTTTAGGTCATTTTGATAAATGTTATCCATGCCTAAGCTATCGTAAAATTTTGCCAGTGTTATCCATGTGCTTATTGCAGCAATAATTTCATAGTTTTGATTTAGTTACTCACAAATTTACAATCAACATAGATTTAAATAAGACTAAAGCTCAAATGTAATTTTAAATGCTAAATAAAGTATTTTGTTTCTTTAAAAATTGTGTATAAGTCAATAATTTAATTTTATTTAGGTTGTTACATTGGTTAGGTCTCATACAGCAGTTTATATTGAATATTAATTTATTCAAATTCCTTATTTAAGATGTATAATTTATGTTAAATTGCTATAAACAATTCTAAATGTCAAAGTTAGACTGAGTTCTAGAGTATTTTAGTGCTACACTGTTTAACCAGAGCCAACACTATTTTAATATGAATATGACATAAAAATGGCTTAATAAGAGGAAATGAGGTTACTACATCAACCTTATTAAATTTTTTATCATTAGTTTGAATTATTCTAACTACGTACTGAATCAACAGCCAATCTTTATATTTTCTTGTTTACATAAATGGTTACAACTATTTTTCTGGATTTTTCCTACAATAAAACTTCTAGTATGGTTCTTTACATTTGATGTACATTTAAACCTCACTAATGAATTTCTAAATAATCCTTTTAAAGGTATGACTTCAAGTATTAGGATTATAATACGATATGAAGGAATTTCAATTCTCATAATGAGCACTAGGAATGCATCTATTATGATAATAATATCTAATTTATTTTCTCATTGGTACAATGATGAGATTAATTAATCAGTATTGATTAAAATCTTGGATTTATGTTCATTTTAACTTATACCTTGAAATTATCAGTCTTAAGATCTAATTTTGTATAATGTTATTTGTATTCTTTTATATATCCTCTGATATGGTATACTTTTGAAGGTGTAGGATCAATAGTAAATAAGTTGATGCTATTTTCCTCTTTACAGACTTATTGCAGGTTCATAATTCATGCTGAAATACATTCCTGTAGCTTGTATACCAAAAAGGCATTTTCTTCAGCCTTAAGTTCTTTATCAATATAGTATTGGAACATTAGGTACTTCAGACAAAATTTTACCATATTTTTCATGCTATTAATGTATGAATAGATCAATAGTACATTTACTCCTATTTTTGACTTATTGAACTCTTGCTTAGTATAATTCTTATTCTTCATTCATTAAATAATACTTATTGAGGTGCTCATTTCCTCTGAAAAACAGGGTTATATTGTACAATCACTTAATTTTAAAATTATTCTCTGCAGATTCAGTGTAAGAATACTTAAATTTTAAATTAGCATTTGTACATATTAATCACACTCTAAATAGAACTAAAGCTCTGCTGTATATAAAAAAGCTTAGTAAATTTCTTTTGAAGCTGACTTCTTCATTTGCATGCTTAAGTTGCAATAGCCAAAATATTGAAATCAATTAATAGCTTCTGATTTCCCTATCACAAAATATTTCCAACTAAACTTATTTATGTGCATTATTCCAATCTCTATCACACTTCCTATTTTACTCACTTTCACCTTTGCTAACTCAGGATTTTTCCAGACTACTATCGGTAAGTTTAAAATGCTATTGCGCAGTATTTTTTAACCTTTATTATGTATCTTAAAACTTTTTTTCCTTATAACATATTTAATTAGAAACTAAACAAAGATAATTGATATTAGTTATTAAAAATTAAACTTTAATCATTCTTAAAGAAAACCAAAATTTATTGGTTTTTATTTTAAACTTATTCTTAGTGTATCCTTACCTTTGAAATTATTAGAGGCTTTATTTATTCCAATATCAAGAAATTTAATATGTTCAGCTTTGGGTATGTTAAATTTAAGGAGGTATTTCTAGCATTATAAATTATATTTAACACCATAAGCTTTTGATTCAATTTGATGAAAATTATGTAAGTCAAATTTATAAATTCTGCTTCCAAAATCTTTATCTAAAGCTAAGATGCAAGACTTTATTCAGAATGTTAAATATATATTTTGGTGCTGAATTGGTATCTTGATTGATTAAAAAATCATGTTTTTAAAATTAACGATTTGGCATATTTTTAGAGGATTAATAATTTTTCTTTGTTCAATGTTTTGTTTCAACAATTTTTGATAAGAGATTATTATTGCAGTTCTCCATTTGGCCAAGGAGAGGCATTCAAGTTATCACCAAGTAAGCAGGAAAAAGAGATTCTTATAGGAGCTCAAGAATCTCCTTTGGATGAAGGTGGAGGAAAAGAATTACTAGAAAGAGAGGCAGAGATAGTTGCAACTGTACTAGCAGAAACACCAAAATCTGTCTCTGAATTTGAGGTAAGTTTCTGTAAAAATTACTAAGATCACTATGTGCCAGTTTTAAATCTTAATTTCATCCTATTTTGGGTAACATTTATAAGAAAAGTTCTGGTGTTTTGAAGTATTTTATGTATGATGACCAATCTTATGATTTACTGTATTTATGAAAAAATGTTTTCATCGAGTCAAGCTGGCGTTTGTTACACACGTTTCATAATGTTTTGTAATTATATTTATATTATAATTATATTAAAAATTGTTCAATACTTATCAGGCTTTACTCAAGTGTTAATTTCTATGTGTTGTAAATGAGGTACCTATGCATGATTTAGGATATAATGGCACCCAAACTCTTTCCTCTTGTCTCCAGATAAAATTCTTCCTAAACTTATATACCAACTTTGATTTGCTATCGCCATCCTCTGCCATAGGAAACAAAGCATAATATCTTGCTTTCAATAATGTTTCTTTTTCAAATTTTCTTGAGCTTGAAAAATCTTTAGGATTAAAATTATTTTGATGTGCCCATCATAGGCTGACATATTTTCATTCTTCTTGTTTAGTATAGCTCACTGATTCATAACAATGTCATCTGCAGATCTTACAAGATTTTGAATACTCATTCAAATATTTGATTGAATCGTGATTAAAAGAGATAATGATTTATATGGTTGTACCTGGAAAAGAGGGACTGGGATAAGTAAGAAAAAACTGTGAGGTTAAGCACCAGGCTCCATCATTTAAGAACCTCTAAAAGAGAAAGTCGTTTTTCAAATCTGGACCTCTATAAGAAAGACTGCCTCACCTTATGCTTCAATGAGCTAGTGGTCTCTGGCATTACATACTTTGTGCATGTTTTTTCAGATAATGCACAGGCTTTTTGTCTGTAAAGGGGTCAGGTTTGACCACTGTACATAAACAAATAAGTAGAGGAATATCAATTGCTGAGGAAGTTATGTATTTAGAATGTATGAATGAAAAATAAAGGTATTTTTGTTTAGTGGTAAAGTTAATATTATGAGTGCTCTAAAGAGTGGGCGGTCACAAAAAGTGAAATACTGAGTAAGTTTGACTTGATAGAGTCCACCTTTAATGAGATTATATAAGATAATGATTCCATACAGTTGCAGTGCTGTGTGTGACATGGATATAGTAAGAGGAATCAAGCTCTGACTTTCCTAGCATTAACAACACTTTGTAGAATTGGTTAAACTAAACATCAAAAGAAAAAAAAAATATTTCCATATATTAGACCTGGATTAATGGAAACCTCTGTAAAAGAGAGAATCTGCTCCAGAACCTCTATTAATGAGAAATATTGATAAGCAAGAAAAAATTGTTAGTCCCATAAACTCTGACTTATGAAGGTTCAATTCTATTTGAGCTAGTAAGGAAAGGATTGGTTCGTCTCTATGTAAAAGCAACCAAATTATAAATGTTCAGACTCTCAAATACATTATTGATGTACATAATATGGTTATTCAGTATTGCAAAGTATGTTATTGCATTTGGGCTGCTTTTAGAAAATACCCATGGTAACTAATGATATATCTTATAAAAATTATATGAAGATTCCAATTAAGTTTAGAAAAAACACACATTCAAGCATAAATATATATAACTGTAAGTAAAATTGCAGGTGTTCAAATACATATTTTTATTTATATAATATGGTTGCTCGAGTTTTACAAAATATGTTATTTTACTTTTTGAATCTGGATGGTTTTTATAAAATATCCCTGAAAACTAATCATATAAGTTAAAAAATTAACTTGTATGATTAGTTTTCAGGGATTTTCTAAAAACCATCTAGATTCAAGAAGTAAAGTAACATACTTTGCAATATTCATTGTGTGTGCAATTCACCTATAACATGGGATTTGGAAGTAATTTCTGCTTCAACAACAAAAGTATATAATGCTTGGTTTGTAATATATTCAGACCTATAACTTGGAATTTTAAACTATTAAGTTCTACGCTGTAGCTGAATGTGAATGTGAGTGTTGAATTCATCAGTAGCCAGCCTAGTTGTAAAAATCACATTTTCCATCTTTTAAAGAATTAGACATGACAGCATTATAAATCTGATGTATTTTGAAGTATTCCATTGACTTCTTTAGTTTGATTCTGTTCCAAATAATTATTTGACCCTTATACCAACAGGAAGGGGATGGATTTGTGCCTAGCCCCCCGCTTCAGTTTAGGCTGACTCCTGGGGAAGAGTTAACACCATTTGAAAAGCCAACCTTTCCTGAAATCTTACAGGACGTCAAAACACCAGAAGAAACAACAATGACTGTGACAAAGGTAATTTATGTTTTGTTAAATCTGAATCCGTTTTGATTGAAGCTTCAAATTTTACAATTGAATAGTCTGGATACCTTTCTGATTGCTGTAAAATACATAATTCATTATCAGAAAATGTTTAACTTCTGGTTTAAAGAGTATTTACCTTCTAATACCTTTAATTGACCAAATACTGTATTTTCTGGTAGATAACCTGCATGTTATCTATACAAAAAATATAGAAAAATTATAAAAATAATAGTGTGTGATATACAACGGAGAATCTCATTTCATTGAATATCTTGAATAATGAACTCAGAAACAAATGATGAAACAACACGCGTCATACATCGCAGAAGTCATGGAGTATATACTTAGGCACTAGGGCAATTTTATTTCAACGAACATATTGTAAATGTTAACATAATCAAATAATTCCTTTCAAAATACAAGAGCAATTATCATAAATATTACAGTAGTGAAAAAACATTCTTGTCAACATAATAACAATTTTGAAATGCGCGTTATCAATGCATTTATCACACAAGAAATTTTTTAAATGCATGTTATCTAGTAGGTGCCTGTTATTTACCAGAAAATACAGTAATTAAAAATGTTGTTTGCTTCATTTAACTCTCATAAAGTTGTATCACCATTATCAGTGAGACAAAAATAATTCATACTTGCTTAGGTATTCTATAAATATCTTACTAAATCAAACAATCACTATCATCCCTGTAGTGAATTCAGATGAATGTTCAATGATGAATGATGAATGATGATGAATGAAATCCAATGTTGTACTGGAAAATGCTATTCCATGCAAGCTGTTGTCTCTGAGTAATTTAGTTGTAACAACATGGTCTATAAGTAGTATTGTCAGTTCTGTTTTGTATGAAGAAGAGGCAATGAGTTTTTTTCATAATTTTGATAACATTGAAAATTAGTTTCTTGTCATCAAAAGTTATCATCATCAAATATATACTTACTATAGGTAGTACTGATTTTCTTGAAAAACTTGAATAAAATTGGAATTTATGAAGCATAAGCAAGAGATTGATAGAAAGGCAAGCATAATCTAAAAAATAGATATTATAAAAACATCAGTGTTTTCTAATACATATTTTCATTTATTTAAGGAGTAGGCAATGAATGGTGAGAATTATTATTTACTACAATATTCATTCACTAAGAGGCATTGATTCTTCACGTATATTTAAATTGTGTCACAGTTGTCCACCTAAATTGTCTCTTCCTAAATAATTTACTCTGTACCATATATTTTAATTACGCTAAATTGTCCTTTTATTGCTGTTAGATCTCTCAGGGACACAGCTCCTCCTCAGTAGATAAGGCTGGTGGAAGTGGTGCTGGATACTACGATGGTGCTGCAGGAGGAGGGAAGCAGTCCTCAGTGCTTCTTGCAAAGCACTGGGGACCAGAAAGACTGGTGGAAGTGCTACGAGAACCAAATTGCAGTCTCGGTATCAGCATTGTTGGAGGAAAAGTTAGTAACCATCCTTGTATAATATGCTCTTATATATTTAGTGTTTAGGTTTCAGTTATACTTTCATACAAGGCTACAAGTGAGAAATCTTTAATAAGTTCATTTGTTGAAATCATTTCACCCCTTTTATTTAAACCATTTCTTCATCACATCGCTCTTCAGCCCCTCTTCAGTAAGAAAAAGAAGGTTGGAACACGGCTGTATATGAATTAGAGGTTTAAAAACACTCCGTAAGCCGTCTTTCGGCAAGCGGAACTTGCACTCGGAGACAAACGGTAATCTGGAGCTTCCCGTTTGTCTCTGATCGTGAGTTCTGCTTACCGAAAGACGGCTTACGAAGTGTTTTTACACCTCTAACTCCTCTTCATTCAATGAATATTTCACTCTTCATTGAAATTTTACTGTTATTCAATATTATTAGTCATCAAAGAAGAATTATTTTCTTTTTTTACCTCTAGGTGGACTTATATAATGCTGGCCCCGACAGTGGCTCTGCTATATCAGGGATTTTTATCAAGAATGTTATTCCTCACAGTCCTGCAGGGCGCACTGGAGAACTTAAGGTAATTTTAAACTATATGCGATGAAAATGCTTATGCAGTACATATTATTCACAATTATTATGTACCACTTTTAATTGATGGCTCAGATGCTATAAATATGAAATAATGTTTTCATCCTAAATATTTTGGTAGATATAGGAGTTTTCATAAATCTTAATGATGCCAATCTGTCAAGCAATTCTCAATCATTTGCTTTCATTGTGACACTGTGGTAATCATTTCTGAGTTATTAGCAAACTTGATTTTAGCAGCTCAACTAAAACTAAAAGAGTCAGATTCAAAAATTCAGAGATTCTCTGTTTAGTGACTGAAAAATGGAAGGAAGTATAATTTTAAAAACAAAATGTAAGATAATAAATATTAAAATATTTCCATATATCTTAACCTTACAATGGATGTTTAGTTATACATTCAAAAGAAAATGTCAGCATTCCAATAGATGTATGTTTTTCAGTTCCTTAATAAAATTCAATAACCCTTGTTTACATGTAAACCTCAGCCTTACTTGGTTCTAAGCACTTTGGAATTTATCTTAAAATAATTTGGGAAACTGTTCAGGATATCTCTGTTTCCATTTGCCAAATTTGCTCTCCTTTATTCATTTTTATCTTTCATTTTCATGTTACCAACAATTATTCTTTCCATACTCAGTATGATACAGTTTGCTCCAAACATGTTTTCAATATAAATATTGGAATAGATAATCAAGTTGATACATATTTGAATCTGAATTTTTAAAATTTTTATACTATAAATTTGGTATCACTAAGCTCATACAGACCTCTCTTATGCAGAAACTTTGAAGTCTATTTTAAAGTTCAAGTTTAAGTTTTCAAGTTTTTGTGCAGTACTAACCACTGAAAGATTCAGGTGAGGGTTAATACTCTTCAGCTATAGGCTTTCATCTAAAATCCCTTGAGGTTGGAAAATGTTTGCTCAAGAATGGGAGGGAAAACAACAGCAAAAACACAGGGAGAAAACAGCAGCTTAAAGTATCCGTAATTGCATTATTATTGTACAATACAAAAATAAAATTATAATTAACTATCCTTAAATGTAGTAATTTGGGATAACCTTGCTTATTCTTTTGTGGAATGGTATCGAATCTTGTAATACTATCTTCATCTTGTTCCTTAAAAGAGAAGGGAAAAAGAGTAAATGGGCAGAAAATGGAAGGATGGAATTATATTTCAAAAGAAGAGAATTTTCCTGTTGAATTATTGATAAACTGGTAAAAAGTTGTAGCAAAGAATCAAAAGGAAAATAAATCAAGGAATGAAAATACTAGGTTATCAACATTCCCCAACCACGATTAAGTCAATGAAATTGGTTTATTAGAGGAAAATGACAAGTTTTTAATTTTGGAATTAGTAGCTCCTTCCAACATATTGCTCCTTGGATAAAGAATTTGTATAGAAAATTACTTATCTCTCAGAAAGAATCTTGAGTTCACATTTTGATCATCTTCTAAGGTTACAGGGGTTGTTCTTTCCTTTGAAGTAAGAGGATGTTAATAATTCTTGGTTGCATTTTAAGATTAATAGTTATCTTTATCTCTTCATGTCCAATCTTTTTCCTAAACTTTACTGTCCTCTTACAGTTTTGTTCCTAATTTGTTCTTGGCTTCACTTGCTTGTTTCAGACTGGGGACAGAATTCTGGAAGTTGATGGAATAGATGTTCGCCATGCCAGTCATGAGAGGGCTGTAGAAGTTATCCGTGGATCTGGGAACCCTGTGACTTTTCTGGTTCAATCTCTCATACAATGGGTAAGTTGAGCAACAAGTCTCCATTTCAGGTGAATTTAATGCTCAAATGGTTTACAATTTTCAGTATTAATTTAATGCTCTTGTGTTGTTTTCCCGATAACTCTCTCCCCCTTTTCAGTGTATATTTGTTTATAAATTAAAAAATAGTCTGCTGAAAATCATTTTGCAAGAAAATTTTACATTAATAAAATTTGCAATTGATTTTGAAAAAATGATTTTTGCAAGTGAGGATTTGTTAGTTGATTGCACCAATTGAATTTGCAATTGAAAACAGCAATCAGGGAAAAACGACACAGAATCAGGATTAACTTTGTGGTAATTCTTAATATTCAAAGAATCAAAACACTCCATAGAGAGTATAAACTATTTTTACTAGAGGGTTTAACTAGAGATGGGTACACTTTAATTAGTGATTAAACACAGGATTGAGTCAAAAATTAAAATTATGAGGTTTTCATTATACCTTTTACATTTCTAGAGCTAACAAATTTTATAAAATAACATACTCAATGTAAATTAAAAAATTGCAAGGAAGCAAATGGCTTTAACTTTCAAATATAACGCATTTTATGCATTAACTTGTTCAATATATGTTTGAAAGGTTTTCTTCTGATTAGTGATACTTCTTTAAGTATTCAATCATCTCATTAATTATCTCATCTTTCAGTAATATGGGAAAATATGAACAATGAGATGCATGCTTTCTAATTTTTTATTTCCACTGGATTAGCTAATAGAATGAAGAATCGTTGCTTTTTTATAATTCATAATTTTCAACTCTTTTGTATGCTTTAAAAGCTTTTTTATTACTCCTAGTTTACTATTAATTCATGGAGCATCAAAAATTTATATATCATTTGGAAAATTAAAATCTCTTTTTCCCTATCAGAACGACAGTGGAGAAGACCAAAGGAATGGGGCAACTTCAGCCTCCTCATTCCATTCATCTTCATCTTGGGCCTCAACCTCCTCCTCATCAGCACCTTCTGCTGGGATGAGGCGTCAGTCAAGCAAGATGCGTGCCCCAGCTCCTCCTCCTCTAGCCAGGACACCATCTCCAGAAGTAATACAGGTGAGGATGTAGTATGTATTGATCAAATACGTGCAAAAATGGATCCTCATTTCTGGCAGTAATTTTGGTAGACATAGCAATTCAGAAGCTTAGTTCCTTTAATAAAGAAACAGCAGAAAGATTCTCATTACCTAATGATGACTTAAATAATTAAAATTACTTTATGAATGAACTAAACTAAAGCCTATAAATTATTCTGTTTTCATTTCCAATAATTGAAAAGTTCTGAAACAGTGAAGCCATAAAGGTACATATTAAGTTTAGGTATTTAATCTTTATTTACTTTTTGTTTTTTTAATAACTTATTTTTCAACCTGAGAAATTTTAAAATGTGTTTGATTGACCGATAATATTTAAGTATACCTGATTTAGTACTACCTTTTATTAGTTATTTCTTGTATATGAAAGACAAAAATAGCATATTAAAAGATATTTTCTCTGGTTAGATTGTATTTATTGACATCTAAAACACACAATAATTTTAAGAAGGATATTTCGGTAAAAAATTAATTGACCATAAAAGTACTACTTTACTTTGGCTACTCCAAATTTTTTAAAAATAATTCAATAAATAAATTTGTTAATAATCAAAGCATCGATTAAGCTTTTAAAAAGTAGACTTAATTTAAAATACAGAATCAGCTTATGAAGAGATAGGTGTAATGAATAAGCTTCTATTTATTTAATTAAGTTCAAATAAAAAAGGAATAAAAATGTGTAACATTCAGGTAGAATTTCAGAGAGAATCATAGATCATAGATTAAATCATAGAGAAAATAGGGCCTATTACCAATGCCAATAAAAATTGTAATTGGAAAGATAGGTATGGGAGAAAAGGTTGGGAAAAGGAAAGATATGGAAGAAGATGATCTCCTTTTCATCATCTGAAAGTAACACTATTCTACTGAAAAATTGCATACAAAACTGATTATTCTAATGTAATTATTCATAATGGTGAATGTTCTTCTTAATTGTGTAGCATCATCATTGATGGATTTATGTACAAAGGGTGCAATTTTCTTAGAAGTTCATTAAATTTAGTCCCGGTATGTAAATGATTGATTAGCATGGAAATTAGCTATAATGCTCACTTTAACAAACCATTAAAATACATGCCCCTAAAGTGGACGTTAGTTCAAATCCATCTTAAGTATACATTGTAATACCAGGTCTTAGAATCAGGTCTGATGATTGTTTATTTATTGCTCCTGCAGCCTGGTTTAGGTAATGAGGAGAGTCAGATGATGAATCATGATATGCAGCGCAAGGCATCTGTGAAAGAGGAAAAAGCTCCACCACCAAAGAAAACTACAACGTATTCTTCAAGTGAAGAGGAAAGTGAAGACGAAGATGACAAGCGAGATCAGGAGGGCAGAATCCTCACCAAGAAGGGAGTTGAGGTAAGCTGTGAAAATATTTCATCATCAAACGGCCTTCAGCTGTTAATTCTTCTGGAAAATGATGAAAAACTAAATTTGTGGTACTATTACAGATCTATAGATCCAGTGCTGGTGCATTGAAGCGATCAAAGGATGAAATCGAGGCCGATCCCGAAGAAGAAGATGACTACGGTTACACCACGAGTGAGTAGAACATATTTAGCTTTCTTTTCTTCTTTCAGAGAAATTCAGCCAGGCATTCGGAATTGTATTACAGGAGAAACGAGAACTTATAATTGTAAGGATGTAGAAAAATGCGACTCTAAGTTAACGTTCGTTTCATCTGCCGTCTCGTCTGCAATGTAGCTACCGTTACTGGGCCTTCATATTATAAAAGCCGACTCTACTAGTAGGTCTCTCTTTTCTCTGTCAGAATCGTATTATTTTAATTTACAGCTTAAAAGTTTTTGGGGAAATTGAATGACGTTTGACTTATAGTTATCATTTCTAAATTTATCGCCAATATACTTCACTTTTCCGATCCAATTAAACCGTTTCATCCAGTGATCGTAATAGTATCGAAGATTAAGATATTTTATTAAAGTGATGTTTATTTTCATTGCTTCTTCGTAGAGGTCGCCTTGTACTTTACTATACGATCGAGTTTCAAAGTTTTCCTCATCAGGGAAAATTCTTCATTTAATCTTAAAGACGAGACCGCTCGCATGAAGCGATCTGTTACTACATCGTTTCATGAGGTGAGATAATTCGCGGTTCTGCGGAACGAAATCTATTGAAAAAGGAGTTAAAGCTAATTTACCATCCCATGCAACACACAAATAGTAAAAATATAGTATTATCTCGATATTTCCTTCTCTCTCATTCTAATGTGTATTGCAAATACACAGCTCAGAGTTGGCAAATGAAGTGTATATTTCAAACGAAATATCGGACTATTTGGAATACACCTGAATTATTCGTAAGAGTGAGAATAGAGCCGAGAAAATTATATTAGAAAGAAATGACCTTCTGTCCTCTCGTATTAAAGCTGTCTTCATTATATTCCTTCAGTAAACAGCCTGTATTTTAGTGTGATCATAAGATCACGTTTTAAAGTAATTAGAAGTTAAAGCGATTCAATTCTATGAAAATCTCAAGCTAACGTTACATTTTTAAATATATCTACAGATTATAACAACTTTAACCTTTTCTTGCTTTATCTTAGTAAGGTAGAAACTTACGTAACATGCCGATCGTTTATCTACGCTCCAGTACTTGAGTGTCTTCGATTCATCTAACGACTCCGACAATCTCTGATCTTTCTCGCGCAGCGTTTCTTTGTCTCGAGTTCCATTTATTTATTATCGATTCGTAAGAAAACTGTCGTCTCCATCAATTATTTTTTCATTTCCATCTACGATCACTGATGTTTTTTTCTTTTGAGCTCAGCCGTCATCAGCAAAAAGTAAATAGATCTTTCTCCATTTCTCCTCCTAAGATCTTTTCTTTCCGTCCATCAGGGGTTTCTCAGATGTCTTTTGATTTATGATGGATTTTGGTTTGCTAACGTCGCGTTGATTCAAACGTCTTTTTCTCCAAGGATCCAAAGCAAAGAAATTGTGATAGTTCTTTTTCTGTCTACTCCAAGTTGAGGAGACAACGCAGGGCCTCTTTGAGATAATTAGCTGGTTTTATCTCTGTGTTGTTAATGCAAAGTTAGGAATGTGGCATCTCCAACGTCTCCATTCTCTGCCTTAAACCCGGCTGTGGTTTTCATACACATGCGTAACATTTCTAATTAATTGTGTCTTCTTAAACATCTGGAAAAGCAAATTTACGATATTGAAGTTAAGTGTAAAATTGCTAGATTCTGGTTAACAGGCATTGAAACGTTCTATTTACAATCCGTCGCATCCAGGATATGAGGACAATTCCAGCTATTTCTGCAATTCTGACTTCATTCTCTTCGTTGAGCCATCACAATTGCGATTCATTAAATTTCCCATTTGTAGAGATAACCATACTATTCTGGAAAAAGGAAACAAAATGAAACAGGTATTCATAGCCGTATTTTCTGTTTTATAACCGTACAATTACCCCAAAATTATCCCTTTATTTTTATTTAAACTCTTTTACAAAGGTTTATATCCTTTTCTCCTCATTTATTCTTTCGATTGTCATATTTCTTTGGAAAGGGAGCATCAACATTCTATAGAGATGCTTTTATCATCTTTTCCAACAAAGGCATACATTCTGAGGTTAATAAACAACGCAGGATCCAGTATTAATATTTCCAAAGGATTTTCCCGAAATGAAATCTGAAATGGAGGGGCTTTTAAGGCGAATGAAAGAAAACATAATCGGTTTCCTTCTCGAAAAAGGATTGGTTAGACGGCACTTGAAATTCTCTCTCGTCTTGTCGCATTCTGTTCCTTTTGTTATAAGGGTTTCGGGAATGGAAATATATGAAATGAGATGAAAAAACCACATTCCAAATGAGGTTAGCTTTTCTCTGAGAAAATAGAATGCCATTCCTCTCAGCCCATCAATCATATTCAGCCTCACTGCGACATCTTTGCTTG
Source organism: Ladona fulva (assembly GCA_000376725.2). Classification (NCBI taxonomy): domain Eukaryota; kingdom Metazoa; phylum Arthropoda; class Insecta; order Odonata; family Libellulidae; genus Ladona; species Ladona fulva. The sequence goes on from KZ308172.1 coordinate 682,156, forward strand.
CGCCGTTTTAAAAGCTTCTAAGTCATTTTCTTCCCTCCACACAGCCTTCGCTCACGTGTTCATCTCCACGCGAGACTTATTTTTTCGCGTATATTTTGGATATCGGTTATGTCGACGTCATTTCCACGGGAATGTGTCTTCGCGGAAGGTCTCCGAAGTTTCCGTCCTGTTTCCCCGTGCAGAAAGGGCACCCGGAATCGTCGCAGATCTTAAATCGGTTTACACGTTAAAGCGGGATTTTTATTTGGAGCTTTTCATTTTTCCGAATTCATGAATCATTCGCTCTCCTCAGTCGTGATTCTTTGCGTCGCAGATGGTTTTTAAGTCCGAGGCCGTAATTACACTCCTCCCGTGCATTTCTCCAATCCATTTTGCTCTCTTAAGATTCTCGTTCGGGATATGCGTGTGATGTGTCCCACTCTTTACAGGCGTTTTGTTCTAGGTAAATATTTTTTCAAGTCCAAAATTAGATGTTTTCTTGTTCGCGAAATCGGTATTTTTCCCTTATTATAAGTGTTTTTTGTTATTTTTTCTATTCGGTATGGAAGTTCATGTGAGTAGTAATATAACTTATAGTTATTTTATTAGAATGTAATTAATCACGATTGAACATAAAATAAAAATAACATAAATATCGTTAATGTGATAATTCAGTAATTTAGTCATAAAGTATAATAAATATACTGAATGGAAAAAGGAAAACTCAGTTTGTAAAATTTCACAATATATATATTGTGAAATTTTATAAACTGAGTTTTCCTTTTTCCATTGATATGGAATTTCACAAAGTAACGGCTTCTTCCATTGACCAAATATACTGAATTTTATTTATTTATTTAATTATAACTTGGTAAACGTGATGAGACTAACGAGGGTCCCATTTATCCATTTATATTGAATTTTAGTTATTTGTTTAATTATAACTTGGTAAACTTGATGAGACTAACGAGGGTCCCGTTTTTTTAAATACATACGCACAAATTGCTCATTTTCTTATTTTTTTATTTAGAATTGACACATTTCCCGACCTCGTCTTAAGTTAGCTTACGATCTAAATATTGGGGTAAATATTGCAAGAATACATTTTATTCATGTATTTGTAGGCTTGGTCAACTTGTCAGTGGCGATTGGCCTATAGATCTCGAGTATTTCACGATATTCTGCTTAAATGCTTGATGACTAAATCGACAGTATGCAACTTTATCATGCTCGTTTTATATACAACTATCCAGGATTTCATATACACTGAAAGTAAGTGAAGCAGTATATCATTTCGTCTTGATAAATTTTATTCGATTGAAATCGGTCATACTTAGTCAAATAATAATGATCCCTAAGTCCGGTTCAAGGGCAGTTGGTCGAAGGACAACTGGTCGATGGGACAACCCGTCGCTAGACATTTCGTCGCTGAGACATTTGGTCGAAGGACAATTCGTCGCTGAGACAACCCGTCGCTAGACATTTCGTCGCTACGACGACGCTGCGACGAAATGTCTAGCGACGGGTTGTCCCATCGACCAGTTGTCCTTCGACCAACTGACACCGAACCCCTAAGTCCATCTCAATGTAGGTCGATCGTCCCTGATTGATTGTTTGTACATCACTGATGTAAGATTATTATTTTTAAATATTCCTCATTTTATGCGGAAATGAAGGAAATTGAACGTTATCTTCAATCGACATTGGTTACAATGTTGTTTTGTTGGTCTAGTTCCCGACCAGCTAGAGTCCTGAAAGATCGTTTAAATTTGGAAAAAGTTATGAAGATAGATCGCTAGAAGTCTTTTATTATCCTTGAATTTTTGTTGAAATAAGGTGGGATGCAGTCCTTTGTATAAACAGGGAAAAGTTTATTGGCTGCCCCAGATATTTACAGGAATTTACTTAAATTCGATTAATTAATTCATACTTACGTAAAAGTTGGAAAGACAAGTAAAATATGTAATTTTTAATTCAAAAGATTACTGTTCTTCTTCAAAAGACTGCTGTGCCTCTCTCGTTTTAAACCTGGAATACCGTTGTCCTTATTAGGTCATCTCCGCTTGAGCTCAAAGCAGATTTTTTCACTGAAAAGAGACTATAATTTTTTAATTAATTTTGTACTGTGTGATGCAAACAAAAGGAGCAGATGATCGTTCCCGAATACTGCGTCGAGTGGTATAATTTCCGACGGAAAACATCAACCGCGAGCGATCTAATTAAAATCCCACGTAAATTAACACGTTTGATCATCAAATTTATTTACCCACCATTATGGCTTGCCACAGAGTTAATCCTAACCCAGAGTAATTAACGTTTGTGTCGTACGAACCAAATGCCTTATAATTTTATTCAATGTTGACTTCACGGTTACTGGTTACTCTTTTGAAATAACATGTGATGGAATAGTTACTAGTCCCACTCAAATTAAAAGTTCGTGATATCCCAATAGTAATCAGTCTGACTCATTAGAGAGTGTAGGAAATTAAAATGAGGCTTCCCGGATCCTTCTCGAGGTTGAAATTCCGGAGTCTGCTTTTGAGATATTTTTCCCCAAGTTTACCGAGTTTCGGTTGCGTTGGAATTCGATAGTCATGGCTTCATTACTGCTAATTCGGAGAAAATTAGCCAAGAAACAGAGGAACAAAAGATAGGAACGAAGTTTCTGACAAGATTGCTTCTTGTTTGAGGTAATGAGGCATTTTGGTCGCTTCAGGATATCAAGTGACGCAAATTTAAACTCAGTCTGTTGGAGGGTAGCAAAATATCAATTTGAAGATGATTGTCTCGCCGGAGATACTGTATGAATTTTTACAATATTGAAAAATTTGTATTTCTTAATAGTTTGTTGGAAGGTGGATAATAAAAACGATTTTACTTAAAAATTTCGAGAGTTATTGCATTACTCTGGAACGATTATTTCGTCCTTTCTCGCTTATTAAGTCATGTTACCTAGATATTAGAATTCCGCCACTTGTACTGTATTTTAATTCTCTTTTGAAACTTCTCGGAGCAAACATTGTGTAGAATTAGTCCCAATCAATAGTGAAAAGTGTTGCATTTTTAGCGGCGAATTATTTCTTGTCAAAGACACCCTTTATTTAATTTAAATTCACGGTATGTAGATTAATATTGTATGAAATTATGGAGGTTGTGTTGAAATTCAATTGATATTTGTAAGTGAAGTAAATTTCATGCTATAGCGTTTTAATACTGCATGTGCCAATGCAAGTTCTCTGGATACATTCTCATAATATGGTTTTTTTGTGAGCCCATTTCGTCGTTATATTTCATCAATAAAGCTTGTAGTAATTTCTCGCTCTGCAGTTGGGTATTAGTTACGTAACAATTCTTAAAATGTATTTACGTTAATCGAAGACATTTTTAAGTTTACAGCTTTTCGATTGATGGTTCGAGAGATGGATGTACCTTGAAAAAATAAATAACAGCTTCTTTTATTTCAACAGTCAGAAGTTGTAGTTATTTATTGAATATTAGATGGGAATTTCATCAACTTTCATCAATCGAGGAGCACTTTGAAGAGAAATTTTAATAATGTACCACTATATACAGTCGATATTCCGTACCGCATGTTGGTGATAGTCTTAATATTAAATTTATGAAGAGTTTTTCTACTTAAGCATGCAAACACTTTTTTATCCAACAGAAATATATTGCAACTTTTTACATCTATTTTGCTAGGTTTAATTGCTATAAAAACATTAGAATTAAAGACTTTATTTCTCTAGTAATTTTACACACTTCTCTAATGTGAAATTAATTTAACAAAAATCAAATTTGAGCTTTGAATATACGATAAATTATTTAGGATTTAGAACATAATTTTAATTTTTTTATAAAGTCTAAATCCTCAAGATATTTAATAAATAATTCACACATTTTATGAGGAAAATGTATACTTGGAGCAATAGAAGCTTATCATTGATTTAAAACACTGCATGTTATCGCTTAGAAATCCAAACTAAGTCAGAAAAATTAATCATTTTAACTCACGTTTCCATCTCAATAATCATTTTAGTAAAGGGGATACTTGGGGGTCATCTGGACCTCCAGGTAAAGCCATTTCTACAAAGTCCGTTATCAGTTCTGTCATCCCCGACTGAAACACTGGATCGTTCGCAAATCTTTTCTTCACTTTAGAAGAATTCCCATCTGTAAAAATCTCCTCTAAATCTTCCGAACTAAATGTTTCTTTGCTTTTAGGAGCAAAGTCATCTCCGAGCAGCAAACTTGGTTTGAATATCATGGCAACGATAACACCGAACGGTTTGTACTTCTCTCGCACATCCACAATGAGTTGTTTCAAAGTAATTGGAGGTGAATTGATTCCCAGCGTTTCCAGTGTGTTCGTCAGTGATTGATGATAATGGGTCAGCAGTCCCTCCATGTATTCATCAATCAAAGAGGTTTTCAAGCTAAGATACAAAAATTGTAGAATGTCTACACTAGGGTGGCAGTATCTTGTCAGTTGGTAATCGATGCTCTTGACGTCAACGGGGATGTTGTTGCCGAACCCGTTGTCTTCGTACTTGTACATCAGGTTCAACATCCAGTAGTCTCCGTGACTCAGCACATTGGGCCCCTCTGACGTAGGTTTTACCAGTTCGCAGAGGGTTTTCCAGGATCGCTTAACCACGATTTCGAGAGCTCCGGAAGCTTTCGCCTTGCTGGGTAGTCCCTCCACTTCTCCAGAAAGTTCAACCAGGGTCTTCATCCCGATTTCGGTTAGGACTTTAACGGGGGATACCATCTCTCCTGGTTCCTCGTCGTAAAATAGGATTTGTTTGTGTCCAAATTTGAGCCTGAAATCGCACCCTGAGTCCGGATCTCTCTCAGCAGCTATTCCTAGAGCGTGAAGCATGCCTATGTTTTTCATTGCCAGCAAGCAGTGTGATAGGTCTAAACCCTTGTGGAGGTAGTCTCTGTCGACCGTTCTGTAGCCATCTTCGGCGAGGTCCTCCATAACGATCACTCCTTTCCCTTCTGATTGCGCGTAGTAACACTGAGGGAATGGTAACTGCAGCCTTCCTGCCGAGGCTCTTTCCATCAATGGTGCGATAGTTTGGAAAAACATCGTCTCCATCTCGAATATTCCCCTGCATTTTATCACGTTGAGTGAGAACTCCTGAGTCGGCAGGGTTTTGTAAAAGAAAATTTTGGATTGAGTGTCGTCCTCTTCGTCGAATCTGAAGAATACTTTCACTCGTAGCACCGTCGATAGCATCCCCTCCACTTTGCTGGTGGCCATCTTGACGTCGAAATCATCGGAGAGGATTATATCCGTTCTTCTAGTGAATTTTTGCACTGCTTTCAGGAGTGCTTCTCGAGAAATAAATCTGTAGAGACTGTCGCCGGACATTTTCGCGATTGAGTGAGAATTTCCCATCGAGCTATTACCTCACGTGAGATCGTTGTTACGTAACGGAAGATAAATGCACTTACTTCCTGGAAACCGTCCTTATCTCGCAACTTTTTCCTTGCGATGAATTACAGCGCTCTCGCTACCTCTTCTCGTGTTTGGTCTATTAGCCGACGCTATGGAGGTTTTTATGGTTACTTAGCTGCCGCTGTTGGCGTCGGAGGTCTTTAGTATGAATGTACTCGCTCATCTTAGAGTGAATATCATGGTGGGAAACTTCGGTGATCCGAGAAAATTTTGCAGTGTTGTTTGTATGTTTGTTTAACATTCAACAGGGTACAAGCAAATACACCAGAACCATCAAAAATCGTATGATTCAACCCAATACGTATTTCGCCCTCCAAGAGAGCCTATTCAGGGGTAAAGAGTGAATGTCACAGAGATCATTAACCAAGAGCGGGAACATAGAGAACAGCTAACTACTAACGGAATCAACCAGACTACATAATGTTTTACTAAAATCCAAATCATTGTTCATTACAAAGTCTCTATTTTTATAAAAATATAGATATTCTAGTTCCTTGATACCTGTGTTAGAGTTATGTTTTAATCTAAATTATTGGTAGATATATTGTGAACATGATCGTTCATATGTTTTACAACACTGGAAAGAGAATATCTGCTTGATTTAAAATATGCTAGGAGTTTCATATATCTAATTAATGCTTTACGTATAGTTTGTCTGATGTATTTTAAAGCAAACTCAGGGCAGAGAACTTCATATATACCAGATTTATTTAAACTATCATCTTTGCCTTTAGTAGAATCCAACAAATTTTTAAGATTAAAATTATTATAATAGCTTACTTTGTATATTTATTATGTTTTAAATTGAAAGTACAGGAATCATCTTCGGTGTAGACTTCGTGATAATCGTACATTTAACAAGATCTTCTGCATCGCTCTGTATATTGATAATTATTTATTGTATTTGTGGTATTTTTTGCTAGTATGTTTGTATTCTTGTCCTAGATTTTTTTTTACTTCCTTGAGATTGTTTCCAGCTATCCTCAGTCAATTTTTAACACCAGTCTCTTCCATAAATCACGCCGTGTCTCGCTATATTTTCATACACGTGCTTCTCCGTTCACTTCTTTTTCTCTCTTCTCATTCGCAACTTCCGAAATCCTTCAACATTCTTGCTTCTCATGGGGTCCATCCATCTTTTGCCTTTTGAACTTGCACTCCTTCCTTTTCTTTTTTATACGTTCGCGTAAGTTTGGGAAAGACTATCTCCCTCTCGTGTTTTCCTTCCCCATATTACTTTCTCCTCTCTTTTCTACTGGCCGATGGTTTTACGATAAGAACCCCAGTGTATTTCAGGTCCATCTGCTCTGTCTCTTTCCTCTGTTTGTGTTTAGTGAGCGACGAGAAAATATATTTTGTAGTTCTTTCTGAATGTCTCAGGAAAAAGAATTCGGAGACTGGAGTGTACGTGAACACAAGAGCGCGAAGGAAATAGAAGTGCGAGATAGAGAGTGAGTTGGTCTCCAAGTCAAATTTTCTGTATTCCCTTCTTTGGATTATAAAAATTCTCTTTACTTTTCAGAGCTCCTTATTTTGTGTCCTGAATTCCTCTTGCTTTTCATACAGTTTTAGCTATTTCTTTTACGATCCAATGTTTCGATTGGTTTAATGGAAATAAGCTGAAGTTTGAATTATTGAATAAATTCGCTATTGATGGTATTTTCTTACTTGTAGATCACATTTGTTCAAAGTAATTCATATATTCTGCGAGTTATTCAACGTGAACTGTGAATAGAAGTTCTTCTATGTATGAATATCTGAAATGGGGAGATTGTCACTTTTTAGTTTTGCCGGACATTTGAAATCTTATCTTACGCAACACAGAACTTTAGTATTCGGTAAAAACGGAGGTTTTCGACGCCACACTGAGTTGTCACCACAGTCCCTTGAATCCTATAAAATGGTGTAGCATTCCAAGGCGTGAACGGCCGCATGACCAACGGTTTCTGGTGGCAGGTCCAATATTAACGAAAAATAATTTTCTTATAATAAAGGATATTGCTTAGAGTATGCGTAAGCGTTTCCGAATAACTGGATGACGATTTTTAAATATTAGAATTAATATGTATCTTAGTAGGGGAAGCGACTTAAAACCTTGCCAACAGGTATGAAATACCTGAGGCTTACAGTGAGTATAGCGATTCTATATGTCCTCGAATTCTGTTTTCTGTTACGCGAAAGCTAAGAGGTGAGCGGTTACACAAAGCAACAGCTCATTTCCGCCTTCTTTTATTTGCGCCATAAGTTCCGCGAATTATTTATCCTCATTGGCTGCGTATGCCTGTAAGTCAACGCTGAGTCATTTCCTACATTATTCAGCGATAATTTTAAATCAATGCCTAAGCAGACGAAGTCAAGCGGTTAGTCCAGCAGTTTTTTCCTTTTTGCCGCAGAAGCACTAGTGATTTACTACCATTTTAACTTCCTCTCTCTTTCCGTTGATCAACTTATGTCTATTATAAGTGTCAATGTTATCTTTATATGAAATTAGATCCTTAAGTCACCAGGTTATACACTGTGGAAAATATTAATAATTTACATGTGATGAGACGCTCAAAAATAGCTAATAAATGAAAGAAATAAAGAAACGTGGCGTATGTCAACACTTCGTACAAATAGAAGATGTTGAGGCATTCATCATGCCCTGAGATTTTTTAACTCCTTAAGTTCGTCATTTAATAGTGAGTGCATCCTTAAAGGACGCAGGAGAGAAAGATCAAGTTGTCTATACGAATTGCAAGATAAGAAAAATTAACCTAAAGAATAGATTGAAGTAGGTAAATTTGTTGTAGTATATCAAGTCTAAGAAACGAAAATTGATTTGTCGGTGTGTGAGAATGTAGGAATTGAAGTCGAAGTAATGCTTAGCTTGATGATTGTTAAGGAGTAATTAAAAAACCAACGTATCGAAGATGAAAAATGTTAACATTTACGTTTTAATGTTGTGTACTTAATTCCTTCTTTGCTCCCAGCGCCGTGGAATATTAAGAGCGGAGTTTCTTGTTTGGAAATGAAAGTTTTACCAGAAGGAAGAGCACATTGGGTATGGCAGTTGTTTAGGAATAAAAAAAATTAGGTGAGGTAGTTAGGGTTACACTGATTGTTATATACTTGGCTGAGAATGTGAATCTTGTGTCTTTGATCCAGCGGTATAATATGCTTCGTAATAAAGTTACCACTCATAGAATATACGTTATTAACAAGATTAGAAAATGATTTTTATTCTCATGCTATCAATCCAGGTATACGTACAAGCTCTCGAGATTTAATGAATCGATATATTTCGTTGCCTGGTCACAAAATACGACGTTCTCATCCAACTTCTCGTGAACGATGTTTTTATTCCGGGTTGTTTCGCTGATGTGTGGAAGAAATGGGGTGCACTTTGAAAGTACGTTTTATGAAACTTCCTCCAGATAGTTTTCTATAGGTCATAGAATAATCTTTCCCCTTAAAATTTTCGTTTCTGGAGTCGAGAGCTTGCGGGAGGTACTTCCAAAAAACTTCGGAGTTAATCGTAAACGCTAGCCAAAATTTTTCCTTTACGTACTCATCGATAAGCGAATGGCATGCTGAAGAAATGTGTAATACATTGAATTTTAGAGGATTAGAACGTTAGATAAAAGGAAATCGTGATATTAGATAAGGATGTCATGGAGCAATGAGAAGCTTCAAAGATTGAGATTGCGTTGTAGTTCAAATTCCAAGTTGGAACACATCCTGGTGGCATTTGAAGAAATTACGAGTTTCTGTGTAACCAGCCGTACGTAAAAGGCTGTTCACCTCTGCCCCAGATAAACCAAAAACCATAGATTTCCCTCTTAAGTCTTATCTGTTTTATTAAATATGTAAATCGGGAGGCTACGAAGCAAATTGTTGCGGAAGTCAGGCAACGCTTCGCTCGTAACGTATTCACTAAGGATTTTTACTATGCAGCATCCGCTCCCGACTTTTGCCTTGTTTACGTATTCTAATCTCATAACACCGGCAGTGGCTGAGGACAAACAGCCGCGGTGTTTCCTTTCGGCTTCTATTAAAGAATTCATCGAATGAAGCATGGACTTGCCGTCTTACTTTAGTTAAATAATTCGCCATTTTCAATCTTAAGGCATCTTTTGGTGAACTTCTGCAAGATTTCTGTTCTGTGGGCGTACGTTCAACAAGATTAGCATGATTTCTTGTTTGCATAATTATTTCTTATTAGAGCCACTTAATCATATTCACTTTCACTAATTTTCCACGAATTAAAGCTTTACACGTTCATAACCCTGTCTCCCTTGCCAGGGAAGGGTAACCAACTTACGGCGCAGGTCAAACGCACATAGCATCACGCCTAGACTCAACTTACGGCGCTATTCACTTCTTGCTCTAAAATGAATGTACTATGGATTGATGAATTATCCACTTGATTACAACAGCACTAAGTAACGACTAAAGCTCCTCTAGTTAAAGCATTAAGCAAGGGACTTGTTTTCTATATTTCAGAGTTTTTTGAGCGAATTTTTTTCTCGGTTTATAGAAAACTTCTCATTCCTAGCTCTTTAAAAATGCTGATTTAATCGAAAATTTCCCTCTCTTCGTTGTGTGATAATCTTCAAGTACTCATATCAATAATTTTTACCGGTTGTTTTCCGGTTTAATATTTACTGGTTAATATCCGGTTTTATATTTAACCGTATTTTACTATACGAATGCAAAGCTTGTCTGCGTAGTCACTTATACTGTAAGTTGAGTCCAACTATTGGGGGGTAATCCCAAGGAAAAAAGGACATGAAGAAAGTCCGACGAAACCGGGACTCGAACCCGGTCTCGGTGTATCGTGTATCGTGCCAAGTCACCTAAACTCTTTTTCTTGTGTATAGGGGTGTATATTGGGCGCGATTCAACATGACTCACGGATGTTTTCATCGCTCCTGGTGACCTCTTGAGGAAGCTGAGTATCTTAAGAACCCATCCTCCGAAAAATACGGATAAACCATGTAAAATTACTAAGGAATTCGTTAAGTTTCGAGTATCGGCTATAATTGAGATTGAAGCCATTGTGTCGACGTCATTTATCCCGACAACGGTTTTGTAAGTTATAAAAGAAGTAGGAAATATTTCATGTTTGCTGCTTGAACTGAGTGCTTCGTAACTGAATTCGTACTCATTTAAACGTTAGAGGCCAACTTATGCAGGGTTAAATGTATAATGAACCCCGTGGTATGTGCGCTTTTCCTGATCTTCCGATTCCGTATTTGTCCCTCTCTCAAATTCACCGTTATTTTATTTTCCGAAGCAAAGTTCATCCTCCTCCCAATACCCCATTGGTTAAATTAATATTCCGAAGATGGGCGATCTAAGGAGCTCTCCAGAGACAGGGGGAAGAGGACGCGAACTTAAAGACGTCGGCTGAGGCGCTGTTACGCCCACCTCATTATACGAAGCTCTTCCCAATGCTCGGCGATATCACCCTCCTTTCAAGAGTTGAGTGGTTGCTTTGAAAGTTCCAGTGAATCGAAAGTGAGGGAATGGACCGCAAAATACATCTCTCTCTTCCTCGCTACCGAGAGGTGGCGCTTATTCCGCCGAGAACAAAGAAAAACGTCTGAGGCGACAACTGAGCGACGAAATGATGAATTTCCACTCGAAAGTGGCGATTATTTATCGGTTTTCTTTTTCTTCGCGGGAGGTTTTTTTTTCTGGGTTGCTTTGATACAGAGATGTTTTAAAACCGCCGAGTCATTGCGGAAAATCGTTAAAGCAGTCGGTTGATTCTTATTGGTTGGTTCTTCAATTTTAACTGCTTAAGTGAAAACACCATGAATGATGGAAGAGTATTCATCGGTAATTGTTACTCATCTCATTCTATAACGACTCATCCTGTCTTTCGCCGGCCGCGGTGGCGTACTGGTTTGCGTGCTAGCCTAGCAACGCCCAAGTCCAGGGTTCGAATCTTTGTCTGAGCATGGTTGTTTGTCTACGTCTTTATAATGTTAATTGTAAGAGTGGTCTCATTAGAGTAAAATTCGCCTTAAAAAGACATGATTATTATTTTTATTCTTTCGCTGATGTATTTTAAGGTGTAACGTTTACTTTGCTTCTTTTGAATAACGTATTTTTTCGATCTAATTTGAGGGAATACTGATATTGGTCTGGATGTACATCGAAAGAGCTAGTCGTGAAACAAGTATTAAAGCGGCCAATACAAAACAGCTGATGCCATAAATTAGTATACATAAAATCAGCAAGCGCGGTGTATATAGTGGCCCCGAGACTTTGAATTATTAATGCTAAGTAGTAATGTATTAAAATTTTTTTTCAGATTGGATAAGGGTGAAACATCGTTGAAAGTCTTTGTGATTGGTTTTTTTGATAATAGTGGTTTTGAGACTTGCATTGATGTGTTATAATCTTTATAATGCGTTATAAAGGTTTATTTGAATTCATTTTTCTTCATTGTAGTTTACCGTAAATAAAAGTATAGGTTGTTAGTAAGTTGCTCTATCGATTTGAAAGAAAAGTTGCACCATTTCTTTCTCCAGATTAGAACTTGCGTTTTGGTTTATGACATTTAATGCCAATATAACTACCCTGTACTGCGATGACACTCATTCATTAATGACTTATGTTAAGATTTTTTCTTATATTTTTTTGATAAGTGCTTTTCAAGTTAAAACGTTGCTTAATTCCTTTAGATTATCTTCGATAAAATACTATATAGTAGCAGCCATCGCATTTTCAGTTTACCATCTCTTTATTTAGACATAAAGTGATGAAATTACTAAATCATCCATTATCGAAACTCAGCCACAAAGATAATTAGCTCCGTAATTATCTTCGTAAGCAGAAATCTTCGGCGACCGAAAACTAATTTCCCATAGGCTACTAGTTCTTCAAATATTCAAAATCGCAGCCCAAAAGTTACCACAATTTACCAGAAAGCAGTAGTGTGCAGGATCCATTTATCTCTTATCATCGTTAATTTTGCAGTGCAAATCATGTGCGAATACCCACCGAAACATTCATTGGCCGAGTCCGAAAACAGGGATAAATCTTCGTTTGTAGAACGAATTTAATTATTTCGGTCACACCTTATCCAAAGTATCTCTGTGTTTTGATATCAACCCATAAGAAATAAGGTCAACTGTATTTCATACTAAACTCTCTGAACACGAAGAAAAATGTAGGCTCTGTCGATGACTAATATAACTAAACTTCCGCAACTTCTCCCGTTTACTCACGGCGTCGTTTCCGACTCAGCCGCTTTTTATCGGTGTTAAATCGAAAGAAAATGAGCTCCGCAGAACACAATTCCTTTATGAGCCTCTTTTCTCGAAGAATGCGGGGCGAAAGACGGCGACCTAATTAAGGGGAAGTGAGAGAAAGATAGGGCGAAGGATTGGCACATAATTCTGCCAGGAATGGGAGCGCTTCTCTTTTTGCTCTCCCTACTACAGTCTTTTGTTTGCTCCCGAGTCGTTAGCCGTTTAGAGGGTTTCGGACGAAAAGCTGCTTATAGATTTAAACCACATTCCGGGGAAATTGGCGGATTCGACTTTATTGCCCTTTGGAAGACGGTTCCCCTTTGGAAATTTCGCCCAGTTGACATCTCCGTGCCTTTCTTAGCTTGGCCATCGTTCCATTCGGTCGTTAAAATGGCAGGGCGTTGCTGACGGTTTTAATCATCGAAGGGATGAATGCGACTATCGAGATACGCCTTCCCGCCGTTGATGCAAGGCCGAAATCGATACCTTGAAGCTAGGCGTCGGTATACGTGTGCCCTAGTTCCACGGCGAAATGGATTTAATGGCCTCTATAAAATTGAGCCACGGAAATCATTGAATTGGTCCCAAAATTTTCGCCTGGAGAGTTTTGCTCATCCGGAGGTCTTATCTACCAATACCGAGTGGGTGTATTCATTTTCTTTCTTTACTTTAAATTTCTCCGAACTCGAGGAGAACATTTTTTGGAAAACTTTTATGTGCCCAAGTTTCTCATTTTTGGTGTTGTAAAGAGAGTCTAATTACGAGTTATTTAAAGACTTATTTCAAAATTATAATTAAGGCAAAGTTTACAATTCATCCATAGAAGCGACTTTCGCATGTATCCATAGAAAAGACTTTTTAGGGCGCTTTAAGGTCCTGTCAAACCTTTAACCCGTCGTAAATAAGGATTTCCAAATAGAACGTCAAGTGATGTACCCAGCAATAGGGTAGATTACTTTGGTACAGCTCAAGAAATGTATAAGTGAAATAGGAAGAAAACGTCGTTCGGTTTATTAACTGAAAATTTAACCATTAGAAAAAATATTACAATAAAACTCCCTCCCAGAAACAAATACGATGTCAGACGATAATCATTGCTCCGTAGGATAAATAAATGGTAGCAATGTAAGTTTATGTAAAATCCATAAATGTATGTAAGGATGCAGTATATAGCATTCAATTGAAACCTTTCATCTAATGTGGAAATATGGTGTAATTTTTTGGAAAAAACTCATCAGAGTTAGAAATTTTGATCACGCTGTATCTAGTACTATAATATTTAAAAGGGAAATAACTCTCTGCATAACTCTGATGTTTATGATGACTTTATTTTTCGTGCCTCATCAAAACGATCCTAAATAGAAACTTATTTTGAGATTTTGGTATATATTATTAGTTCCTATTGACGCTGGATGTATTTTCGACGTCTTCATGTGAGCGTTTGCTTCCGAAGCGTTTACTGTTTACACAGTCGAAAATTCCTCTATATATAATATAAGTGAGTAGAAATTTTATGCGATCTTAGCGTCATTTTTATGGATAAAGTATTCACATAACCACAGCTAGGATGTTTAATGGTTTGTTGTTCTCCATCCGTAGAATCATTTACGATATTCGTGATAGGACGATGATTCTCAGATCTTATCGATGATTTCTTTGAATCTTTGTTGGAATTATCCGAAAAGAGATAATTATTTTATTTACAATAAATATTTTATAAATAATATAGTTTTTGTTGCCAATCTTAAATTCCCGTCGAGTGATTCGTCAAGAGAAATTAAAAAGGATTCATATTGTAGCTCCACTGCTCTATTTAAGCATCATCTTAATTACGAACATGAAGATGCCTTTTCATCTCCTCTTCTTCCATTTTCCCCCTTTCTGTCGATATCTCACGTGGATGATCATTTGAAAGGACTTGAAAGCCGTTAAAAGCGCGGCATGCCAACCTCCACGGGCATTTGCGATTCGACTGTGAATTTATTGGAACCTTTTCCGTTCCGGAGGCTCGATGCAGTCGTTCAAAGAGCTATCACGTTCTCTTTGGAGCTCAAAAATAGATACAATGAATTCCCATTCTCTTAGAATAAAGCGAGGTTTCTCTTGCTCGCCTTCTGTTCTAAACGAAGGGGATTTCGTGCGAGAATAAACCCACATCGGCCTTCTCAAACGGAACCCGGTCATAAGCAAATTTTCTTTTTCGGGCCTATCTTTAAGACGGCGAAAGGGATCTTTGAGTTATTCCGAGGAATACGTACCGCAGTCAGTGTGTAATCGGCGTTCTGAAAGGAATGTTTCTCGTAAGGATCCAGTGTATCTTTCTTTCCCCTCGCTTAACTTTACTTATGGTCTCAAAGGGATACACGTTTTCCTTTCTTAAAGCGCAAGATCACCTTCTTTGTATTCGACCCGTTTCTCTCTCATTATATCAAAGAATGAACTCTACGACCTGGAGCTGGATTCGGCGCCTTGAGGCCGCTTAAGTTGTTCAAGGGGAGAATTGACTATTCAGGAAGTCTTAATTGTTTGTTGTACCAGCTGTGGAAATCTCATTAAGTTTCGATTGATTTAATTAGGGTAACGTTTGATCATCGTCTTAAGAAGCTAACAGATGACTTCCCTCAAAGCATTTCTAAACGTGTGATCTTCGATTTTGATACTTATTTATAAAAATATCAATATTTATTATAGTTGTTTCTTAAAATACTCCGAATGCTTCTTGCATTTGCGGTATTTCTAGAAAATTTCAAGAAAAGAAAGAGGATGCAAGTTGCTCTAAGGTCATTTCGCACATGGGTCCTTACCCCAAGAACTGAAGTCGAACGCGTTACCCACAACTGGAGGAACGTCTGAGTGATGGTAAAAGTCATTATTCATTGTTCGTAACGAAAGAAGAAGTATAACCAAATAAATCAGTTCGTAGTTAATTTTTTTAGTTTTCAGAATAGATATAAATGCTAAAAATCATTTTATACAAGTAGAATAATGGTGAAACATCATGTTCAAGTTAGAAGAGTGAATCATGTTTTGATTCTTCATCGCCTCCTAAATTCGAAAATCAATTTCTTAATGTTTATATCGCATTCTTTTTCTTAGTAATATATGATTCCTATTTGAATGATTTCCTTCATTATCTACCGGATGAAATGAGGAAACCGACCGTTGTTTGCTGATTTGAGAGAAGTAATGACAGACCGTTTTATGTAACTTTATACACTGGCTACTATTTTTAATAATATTTTTTGTATGGTTCATGTAGCGCAATACACGTATAAATATTTATTGAAATTTCCCTATTTGTCTCGTATGTACGGAAATAATCTTATCATAAATGGATGCCTTAGCCATGTGCCATTTATTAAATTGTGGCAATCGTTTTGTAGATAGTAGGAACAATAAAAACTATCGGAAATATATATTACTGATGCTATTAACATTTTGTATTTACAGTCGCTCATAGCTCGTTTTTCCCTTTCAAAAATTCAGGAACTTTTGGCCCGGTATTATAATGTTTATTTAAAATGGATTTTCACTAATTTTCACATCAGAGTCCGGTATTGTGATGATTTGAAAGAGTTGAAATGAAGGTTATAGTTATTACTCACCCGTGTATTTCGTGGAGCTTAACTGTAATATTCACTTTAACTCTATCAAATAATTGTAATATTACGTCCTAAAGTGAACAAAGTAAAAGTCCATTTTAAGCATAAATTATAATAACTAAGACTTGAAACATAATTTCTAAGACCCTCGCTGAACATCGCTTCGCGCACTTTATATTTGTGTTCATTTTTGTACGCATTCTATATTAGATGCATCCGAATGAATAATTCTGCAGCGTAGTAGTAATCCACGATTTTCTTTTTTTCATAAAACGTACGTAAAATATGAGAGACGAGGAGCGTTAATCTCGCACATGTCGAGACTTTGCATCCGAGGACGTCGGAGAAAAAAGGGACTGTTTCAGCCTCCCGAGCCTTTTTTCGCTCTTCTTCTCTGCTTCATTCAATTATCCGACCCTCTTTCTGCGCTACTTCGTTTTGCCTCTCGCCTACCTCTCCATACGTCTCTTTCCCACTACATTTCTCAGTTCACCCCTCCGTTCTTCCCCCCGCACCACCCCTTTAACGTCCTCTACCGACCTGCCTCAGAGCTACCTTTGGACAGACGTGAAGGGTCAGTCAACGAGCTTCTTTTTTTTTCTTTTTCCTTCCACCACGGTCCTTTTTTCCCTTCAGTCCACCTTGAATGACGTCCTTATATCCCTCATCATTCATCCTTCCCCTCCCTCGTCAGCTCTCCCTTTCTCATCTCCTTTCTCCCCTTAGCAACACTCGCGTTTCTCTATCCCATTTTTCTCTTCCTTTTCAGTTTGCTGCGCTTTCCTTTATGAAACCTTCGTTTCTAAATTTTTTCGTCCGCCCGCGGTGTTCTCCGAGTGGGTGGAATGTGTTTTTTTAGAGATTGGTTGGGTACACGGTGTCTCACCTCAAGGTCTTTGGTTCGAACATCCTTTCTGCTGTGGGGAAAATGGGTTTTTTCCGCGGTGTTTTTCGCGTAGAGGTACTCAGTGGCGGTATCTTTATCTAATATGGGAATTGAATTACTGCGGTACGATACATTGAGCCTTTTTCTATCTCGGCAGTGCCTTTAATATTTATGTGGGGAGCGGTTGCTAGGTAACATTGGTAAATGACGCATTTAATTCTCCATATGTTCCCCATCGAAAGGATTGTTTTTCTAAAGGAAACGGGTAAGAGGGATCTAGCGTAAGATCGTGCGCACCCAGGAAAAATCCCAAGGAAGAATGGACTTAAAAAAAAAGGCTGACGGGACCGGGAATCGAACCTTTGCCCACAAATTCTCTCGAATGGCTCGGAGAAATGTTCTGCCGGGTTAGCTCAACGAACAGAGCACCCGACCGGCAATTGGGAGACCCGGGTCTGATTCCCAGTCCCGTCAGACTTTTTTCAAGTCAATTCTTCCTTGGGAGTGTTTTTAGTTTTCCTTTTTGTAGTGGATACGGAAGTGTTTATTTCATTAATTTTTGTCCCGTTCATTGTCGTTGTAGTATGAAATTTACTAGAGTATATGGGCTCAGAAAATATTGCCTATGCTTTAATGAACATGGGCGTAGGTGGAATGTTTAAATGTCTGCGCCGAAAATCGAATTTATCTTCTCATCCGATGACGTGATTGGGATCAAAGCTCTCTTCCGCCTGGTTTTTCCTCTGAGGTGACACCTAAAATTATTCCTCCCGGAACATGGGCCTATTCCGAGAACTTCATTGAATGTATACGCTCGCAGCTTTGTTTTATCGTCTTCATAATCTGATTTATCTTTTTTATGAAGAGTAATTCTGGTATCTTGTGCACCTTTGCTGCTTTCAATTCTCGATTTTTTTTAGTTAAAGAATGCTTTATATAGGGTTTGATAAGAAATAATAACACAAGGTATGTTTGTGATGTTACGAAACTTTCAGTCACGAGTGTTCTTCTTTCATTGATTGTGGATCGCGAGTTAAAACAGCCTCAGACTGTCATGATACGCGTATGATTTAAATTTCATTCATACTTCTTTAATAAAACTGCTGGTAGAGGAAATGTGCTTAAATGTACGAGATATATAACTTATGGAAATTAATTGACAGGTCAGACTTTTTCATATCCGTTTTTCCTTGGAAAGTTGTTTCAAAAATTTTTCCAGCCGATAGACTCTTTTAAAATCAACATCTTAAGAAACCTTGTTGTACACGTATACTGGTAAACAACAAAGAGAAATATAAAATATACAATTCAAAAAGGTATTACTACATTTCAAAAATAAAATAAAAATTTACGTGTATAATAATAATGACTTTTTAATGGAAACGGAAAGATAATACTAATTATATCCATTCTAATAATAATTATTATTGACGAACCCACAATTATTTCCTAACCAGAAAAATTCAATTAGCCGGGTCTCGAACCCGGTGTCTTTGGGTTACCCTTACACGGTTAACGCACAGCGCTTAACACGCCAACCACTCAGCCACTGCCGTCGGTTATTAAATACCGTATCAGAAAAAATCAGGAGAAATTAAGGGATGATTAGAAATCGAATTCAAGGCCTTAAAATGATTTTGAACGTATTATATAAGGAGGAGAGAGTCCAGTTATGCAGAAAATTGAAAAGGTAGATGCAGATTACTGCTCCAATTCTCATTTGCAATTCCAACTTTCAAAATCATGAGTGAAACGGTATTTTTATGAGCTTTATCAAAAGAGGGAAAGGGGTCATTCCAGAGCTTTTATCATTTAATTCAGCTTCTGCAGAAAATATTCGAGATTATAATAAAGAAAATGTGNNNNACGAATTCTTATTCTAACCGAGATAAAAATTACGTTAAAGTTGAAATTCATCCCTGTTCATTAGGGTTCTACTTTCTTTTTTTGAATGAATGAAAAAGTAATGTTTGAGTATTAAAATACTACTCTTTCTTATTTTGAATGTCGTTTTATCTTCACGTATAATACCGAACAGAAATAATCCGCTTTCTTGACTTCGAATTTAATTCTTTATTTCAGTTTTTTATCGCAGGAATTATTTTATTTCTTTCCGTTATAATGATATGTTATGATAGTCAGTGAATGTGTTCACATGCCCGTACTCCCTCACGTTTTTATATCCTCTTAAGATATTTACCATGAGAGACTCAGGTAATGTACATGGTAAGCTGTTTTTCCTCTTTTCATACTCTGAATAGGACTGCGGCGGTGCGAACTGCTCCACATTTAAAGGAAGGTTACCGTCGAATTCGCCGCAGATCTGGCAGACTCAATTTTACGACCCTTTTGCATATGCATTTGAAGCAATAAGGACCATAAGGAGACGGCATAACCGGCAGTTTTCTCTGCTTAAATATTGAATTACCTCTTCGTCCGGAATCGATTCTGGCCATTTCCTTCCACCCTTGTTCTCCAATTCTCTTTCAGATGTTTTTTCTATTCCTCTTCCTCGTGTCTCCTCTTGAAGTCAAGCGAAGTAGAACTTTGTTTCTTTGGCTCTAGGGCATAATACCAGAGCGCCACTGCCCAAACCAACTTCATGAATTAATTCTGAATGTTTTCCCTCTGTAGTCCGACTTAAGTAAAGCTTCAGTATGGAATTTTCCGGGACCACCAAGATTTTACGCTCAAACTGCGAGGTCAGCCACGAAAGCCATGAGTTATTCTCATAGATGTGAAGGTATTCTCTCATGCTGCTGAGTATGCTTTCGATGAGTTTCTACTCGAAGTAAAAAATGGATCTTGATCGATTATCCATTGTACAATAACAGAGGTAGCTACTCAAAAGCTTGAATTAGGGAGGTAGCTGAATTGAATGCGCCTTGAAAGGAAGGGAAGCCTTTTAATTATTAATGTGTTACTACTATTGTGTTCTTATTATATGAAGAAAATATCATCTATTTGTTTTGCTCGGATATAGAGTATTTGGGGACTTCGTTATGTACATTATAGTGCTCCGTCTTTTCAGCTCCTCGTTGTTTAAGGTGTGAAGACTATTGTAGAAGTATGGAAGTAATTATAATTCAAATACTTCTCTGGATTGAAAAATTGAATAGAAACTTTCTTTATTACACGTAGAAAAGGATTAAAGAGCATTTATGAACTGAGGCCATAATACGAATAAAAAGTGTAATTATTTACGTGTAATAATGTAATTTTTAAAACATTTTTCTATAAATCCACCAAGTATCCCTTGAGGCAGTTTTGGAGCTTTCCTAAATAACTGGATCGGAATAATACAATTTCATCGAGACTTTTTAGTTTGGATGATAGGTGCTTTTTCTGAAAATGAATCTTTTTAGTTGAAATGTGTGGAGACTTTTTGCCGTAATTTTCCCTATGAGTAAGTAATAATGCAGAAAGTATTTAGTCTTTAATTGTTTTTTAAAATGAAATTCCAAAAAGTTATTCCCCAGAGGAGTTGGCTTTCCTTCATCAGATTGATGTTTAGACCATATATGGGTATTATTTTATAATTTTCTTCATCGCGATGATTTCGGAGTTGATTGAAACGTTCCATTTCTGTATTCAATTTAATCGTTGGAAATACATAAATAAATGGTTGTACACTTCTCTAAAGCCGTATAGAAAAATTGTATTTTGTCATTTCCAAGTGTCAACGTAAAATTTTAGCTATGTTGTTGAATAGAAGTTAAAACATATCAATAACATATCATCATATTTTTTATTTTATACGAAAATTAAGAATCAGCTACTCAGTATAATTTCACCGTTTATTTATTAGACTGAGGGCTTCGTGATCTACATTAAGTTCTCTCTTTTGCCCTCCAGCCATCTCAACTCTATTTTCCTAACGTTTTGCATTTTCAAAGTGGACAGAATATTATCATTATTGGACCCTTTAATAGCGAGGTTATCAGTATTTACCATTACTACAAATTTTTAAAAATAAATACGCAAAAAAACTAAAAACAGATTTTGTGTGTGGGAAGAAATCTCCATAACTGAGGGTGTTCGAGAAAAACCCACGTTGCGGGAAAACACCCACTCAAGAAGGGGGATGAGACGAACCCACAAAAACAGAAAAATAAAAGTTAAAATTAAAAACGAATAATTCATTACGAAAAAATTTTTACATAAAAAGAAAATATATATCTTTCAAAAGGTGAAAATGAAAATCTGGTGCCGATGGGGTTTGTGAAGTATGAGTCTAACTATCTGCCCCGTCGGTGCTGGCCGGTGTCAATAGTTGATATTGAGCAGAGCCGAATGTGACATCGAGATGAAATTGATTCGAGCTATCTTCTTTAAGAGGTTGTAGGCTTTCATTTCACTACTCGGGCAATCAATGGAATTTCTTAGCCATTCGTGCACCTATGTTCCTGCTCAATTTGGCCGCAATCATTTTTACACATTTCTGAGCTGTTTTGCATAATTGTGAAGCGTCGCACCTCTTCTCTTTAAGAGTTCTTTCGTCGCAGTTTTACTGTCTAACAGCTTGTCGCCAATACTTGTTCATGGGAATACATTTTTCCCAGTAAACATCTTTACTACTTTTCCAATCATTTCCATCTTTTTCTCCGTTTCCAGTCCGGACACGTTCCAACTGTCCGTCACTCATTTCCCAATACATCTTCACTTTCAAAGTCTCTAAGCCTCTTCTCTCTATACGAGTCCCTCTGTCAACAAGCCGTCCGTCTACTACCGCATGAAAGAGAGGAGGGTGTAAGAGAGAAATGGAACGAGGTATTTGATTGTTGCCTCCGTCGAGAGATCTGACCTCCTAGTGTCGTTTCTACGACGAAAGTTACACGCTACGAAGCTATTAAGTTTCAGATTATAGCGGCCCTATCTCAACTCTTGCGTTGTCAAAATTATTCCGGTCGAAGTGCGCCATAATATGAACATTTCAGAGGTAGAATATCTGATTGGAATTTTTTCTCCAAGAAGCGGTATATATGGATGAATCGGTATCTTGAATCACGCGAAACATTTTACTTATACTGTGTAAAATTTCCCTTTTATTTCCTTCTCCATTGGGAAAATATTACTGGATATTCTGATGTAAAATATTCCGGTTTCATTTGTTGTCGCGTAGAATTTTTCTTTTGTCTGCTTAATTCGGTGGTCCATTAGTACGTAGGGTTGTGTGTTTATGAAGGAGACGAAATTAGGCTGATTTCAAGATTTTAGCTTGAAATTCTTTTTAAGAAAAAGAGAAGGTTGAAACATGGCTGTATATGAATTAGAGGTATAAAAACACTCCGTAAGCCGTCTTTCGGCAAGCGGAACTCTCAAAGGAAGTGCACTTTGTGGAGTGGACTTCCTTTGTGGAGACCCCCCAAGGATGGAAGCCTTGCTTCCGAAATGATCATTGAGCTTCCAAGAAATCGGTAATCCGGAGCTTCCCGTTTGTCTCTGAGAGCGAGTTCCGCTTGCCGAAAGACGGCTTACGGAGTGTTTTTATACCTCTAATTGAAATTCTTCGTCTATAATAATAATAATAACACATCTTTATTGAAGGTCGAGATTGAGACTTATATATATCCAACCCTTAGTCATTACACATAGAATGAAAAAGGTTTGGAAATTGGGATTTGAACTAAATAAAAGCAATAAATAAGGAAGTATTATGTGGGTTTAAGTAAAACCTAATTCTGCATGTAGGAAAAAGGAAAAAATTGAAACGCTGTAGGAAACGCCCACCCAAAGGTAAAAATAACTGTCAAATATACTAGACAGAAAGACTACCATAAGTGATAAATCTGATTTTGAACTTTGACGTTTCTTTGATTTTTCAAAACATAACCATGGGCGAGCTCTTTCACGAATGTGTTTATTTGATGGAGATAGTGTAGGCTTAAAATACTCGTATATGGTGTATAACCGATTTGTGGCAATTAATGTCTCTATTCTGAACCTTCCAGTGCGCTGAAATAATTACTAATTACAGTCACTCATTAACCGGAAATGGTCTAGTGAAGTAGTGCTGTTTTTCCACAAAATAGTGACGTTTTTTCTAAACGAGCTGAAAGAGATAAATTTAACAAAGAAAACATTAAATGACAAATCTTTTCCAGTCCTCATTATGAGACTACATAGCATCTCCACTTTCAACTTCTCTGTACATGTTGATATTGTTTTAATTGCCTGGTGAGCTCCATTTCAGTTGATGTAATGCTTCAGAAACAGATAACTGAGTTATATCAGTAAGTAGAATTATTATCCGAAGTAGCTCCTTTCATCACAGTGATTGTTTCTAAAGTACTTTCCCGTTTCTTAGCTAACTCTGACCGTAGCTTTGTCATTTCCGTCGCTTTAACTCCTTTCTAAAAATCGATTTCTACTGTCTTAACGTAGGAGCTTATGGAATTATTTTTCTCTCGTTCCTCCACCTTCCTCCTCATCTTTTCTTCTAAATCTTTGCTCCAATATTTGCGTTAGGTAACGCACTTCTTTATGCGCCTTCTAAAAGTTCGTGTCTTACAAGGACGTGGTAAAATTTAGGGTTTAATGAATTCCGTTTCGCTCAGACGAAGTCATTTGTCTATGTGTTTGCCATTCCCTTTCTCTCCGCTTTCATTTTCTCCTCTTTTCCCTCCTCTTTCTGGGTAATATATATCCCCTCTTCCGTCGTGGAGATTTCCAACCCTTTTCCGTTCTCGCCTCCTTTGTCTCTTTCCCTTCCTTTCCGCATCCTCTCCAGCTCGCCCATGTTTCCCTTACGTACCCCTTCTCTTAACTTCTTCCCTCATATAGGAAGTAGATGTTCACGGTCATTACAGCCCATGCCCGGTCCGTCCCATACATTTCCTCTTCCCATCTCGGAGATCATTCTGTTCTTTCCAATTTCTCGTCCCCGCATCTCTTACGGTGCGGTTCAGAATTTGTATCGAGTTTTCTGGAAGGGTTTAGTATTGTGTACACCATTATATTTTTTGTGTAAGTGTTGTCTTTGCGTTTGCTACAAAAATTCAATGGATTCTTTTTCTAAATAGTGATTGGTAGAATTGATTGTTTACATCTCAACCATCCACGTTTCTATGATTATTCCAAACAAAGAATTAACTCTTACTGCTTTTGAAAACGAAAGTTTTACCAAATTTTTCTATGCACTAAAACAGCGAAATTTTTTTATTAGCTCCGCTCATTGTAATATCATTATTTGTTACCCCAAATTTTCAACCAAAGCCTCATGTGAAATTTAACATTTATCTGAATTCCTTATTTATTTATACAAATATTACTCATTTAAATATATGTTCAGTTTGTATATCATTCTCTTTGTTATTTTACTTAAACTTTCGTGTATGTGTTTAACATATAAATATATACTTTCACAAATTTTCACTCACACACACACAACACACGTTTTCGTAACTTGCTCTTTGTTAAATTTTTTCGTCTATGTTTTGATTTATCACCAACTACCAAAAATTAGAATGAAATGAATAAACACCTAACACTGTTTCGGGGGAAAAATTATTAACAGAAGTTGTTAGATAAGAATGGATATTCATTTTTTCGATAATAATCCTTCCACTTGCTGCTGAGCTCTAAGAGGAAAGCTTATACAGAAAATTCCAACTTTAATGCAAAAGGCCAACTTTCTCCATTACTTGCTCCAACTCGCCAGTTTAAGAGCTTCCTCCGGTTTCTGTCACGAAGGAAAGAAACTTTAATTTGAGAATAAGTGCCTACTTGGCCAGTGTTTATGGACGTCCGTGTTTCTCATTCTATCCGATATTCCAGAATTTTAACGGTCTTCTCGTTATATTTTATTAAACTTCCATCACCCGTTTCAAACTTGGTTTGTTGGGAAAGTTTTCGCTTCAGAAAGATACAAAGCACTCCCTTAAACGTCGTAAATGGGTTCTTTAGTTGATTACCCACTCGCGAGGTTCCGTTCGAATAGAGGATTCCAAAGTTTCTGGAGAATTACTTGATGTTGGCTGTTTTCTTGACTTCATTTCCCTGCGGAGAAAGAATAACCGGTACACGGTAACCAACCTTAACATCGTTTCACGATGAACTTCGCTTGGACGCTTACTCTCATTTTGCAGAGTTGCCCTTTGAAAATGCATATTTTTGACTAAGATTATATTGATAATGAACGAACAAGTTTAAATTTATATTTTAAATTGATCCGTATAGGTAAGGTATTTCGATGTTTTTGAACCATACGTGACATTTCCTGGATTTCGCAGTCCTCTTTATATTCATGAACTTTTCCCAAACGCATCTTTGGTGACCGCGTTGATGGCTATTTTAATCTCTTTCTCGTTTAATTTTTGTCATAACTTTTTCCACTTGGACTCTTGTTTGTCTTTGGTCTCACTCCTCCTTGGAGGTAGTGCTTTTTCTTGTATGCTCACTCAACCCCGTCCACTCCTACCCCTCAGTCGGTATTTTCTTCCGCCTTTCCTCGTTTTTAACACACTCCACCACTTTTTCATTAGGATCTTTTCGACGAATTTTATTCTTGTAAAAAGTTTTATGCACAGAATAGTAGAGTATGAAAACGTTTGAGGAGAAAAACCTGTAGAAAAGATTCGTCATAGGCTTTTCAATTCCAGCGATTCATACAATCCTCGTATCGTTTACAGGTTATCTGATAACTTGTTTCCAAAGGTTGGCTGGTAAAGAGATATATATTATCCGTGAACATTTTATATATCTTCACTGGTATTCTAGTATTTTTATCTTAAATTAGCCTCGCTATATAATCTAGAAGAATCTTTTTAATAGTTCATTCCTAAGAGTAAAAATTATTTTGAATGAAATGAATTTGATTCTTGTAATTAGATAACAGCAATTGTATGAACGTCTAAAAACAACTCCAATATGAGTGCAGATTATATATTTGTTTGTGTCCTAAATTCTCCACAAAAATCTTTTTATTGGACAATTAAAGTGAAAGGCTTAAACTGTAACAACGGCCGAACGCTCTCTAACCAGAAAATCTGATTAGCCGGGATTCGAACCCGGTACCTTGGGATTGGAGCGCTAGTACACTAACCACTCCGCCATTGCGGCCGGTGTTTTGAGCGTCTTTTCCTGATGGTAGCTTATTGGAATAGAAATAAAAAGCGTAACCCCGATATTTCGGATACTTTCTTTTGAATGAGTCATAAGACGCAAAAAAGTTAGCAATTACTCCATCATTTGACATATTCTTTTACATATCATTTCTTTATTTTGTTTGGAAGAATTATATTCAATCCCTTCTCTTTAACTATGCTCTTCCCTTTATCAAGTTATCGTTTACTATATTTTAAGGGTTTAATAAAAAGAAAATTAATAATTTCACTGTTAAAGCTTGGATATATATTATTAAAGGGAATAGTCTAAATCCCCGCAAATTACCGTGAGAAATATATGGATTTAGCATTTATGAGTTGACGCCTTCGTCCTCTAATCTGAATAATTAATCTCGGCGTATGTTCGCTCTGTGAAGTATTTAGGACAACGTTTCAACGTTGTTGTTTCAACGTTGCATAATCCATTATGCATGTTCTAAAATTTAAATCTCTCTTCAAACGGAAATTTTAAGGAGCCTAAATACATTTTCCCTATCGAGTCAAATCAGCTCAGCATTAGTTCCATTGAAGTACTTAAGCATCCCCTGGGACTATAAAAGAAAGAGAATTTCCGGCATTTCGATTTGCTTACTCGAGGCCGTAAAAATACCTTTCACGCAGTAACTCTTATTAG
This sequence comes from Ladona fulva, assembly GCA_000376725.2. Classification (NCBI taxonomy): domain Eukaryota; kingdom Metazoa; phylum Arthropoda; class Insecta; order Odonata; family Libellulidae; genus Ladona; species Ladona fulva. The sequence goes on from KZ308172.1 coordinate 709,075, forward strand.
ATATTCGTTCCTTTAGAGCTTAATTTGCTACCAATCTATTTCCTCGGGCTTATTAGACAAATCAGATATTTCAAATCTTCCCTTAAATTCTCTCAGTTTTGGTTTTGATTTAGCGACCAAGGGAAACAAGCAATTCAGGTTCGAAATCCATTAATTTTATTTTCGGATATAAAAAGCTATCGCCTATAAAATCTTTATATGCTCATCATCAGCCTGCTTTAACACAGCGCACAGTGGGCTAGAATCGAAAAAAGCTGGCCAAAAATACGAAAACGCTTTTTTTGAGTACGGACTATGAAACTTCGCATGATCGATCTCGAATAAATTCTACATACGACTATGGATATCATTTACGCTGGATCCTACGCATTAAAATTATACAGGGGGTCAAACTTGACTAAATTTTGCGAAAAATTCCAGACTTCGATTTTTCGCGAAAATCTTCAACTTCAAACCGCTGGTGAACCCAAACGAAGATAATCATCGGATAAAAAATAATTCTATTTTTGCAGCGTTTTCGAAAAGTTGGTTTATTTATCGATGGCGCAAATATGCGCAAGGTTTTATTTCAGATTCCTCTTCAGGAAGCTTCAAAGAACATCGTGGTATAAGTTATCCCGTGTAACTCGATGTCATTTTCCTCGCTTAAGTAAAACTTTGCTCTAAAATAAGGGTCCGCCATTTTGTTACGTAAAGTATGTAAATATTCAAGCATGATCATAAAGTCTACGTCTTATGAAGGAGAAAGAACATGTTTATAACATAGAATTATTTTTTATCCGATGATTATCTTCGTTTGGGTTCACCAGCGGTTTGAAGTTGAAGATTTTCGCGAAAAATCGAAGTCTGGAATTTTTCGCAAAATTTAGTCAAGTTTGACCCCCTGTATAATTTTAATGCGAAGGATCCAGCGTAAATGATATCCATAGTCGTATGTAGAATTTATTCGAGATTGATCATGCGAAGTTTCATAGTCCGTACTCAAAAAAAGCGTTTTCGTATTTTTGGCCAACTTTTTTCGATTCTAGCCCATTGTGCAGCGTCCTATAGTTGCGCATCGGTCCCGAAAAAATTCTCAGGCCATTGTTTTTCTGTCTCCCCTACTTCAGTAGGAGGCTTTTTTCTTCTAGAAGAATCTTCATTGTCTATCGATCGAGATGAAAATCTCCGCGATTATAATAGGTATTCGCTGACAGTTGGAACTTCACGGTTCAAAAATCTCACTGTGTCACTTATGTTCGTATCAATCATAGAATTTTCCTATCTACATATTTAATGTAAGAAAAAGAAGGTTGGAACACGGCTGTATATGAATTAGAGGTTTAAAAACACTCCGTAAGCCGTCTTTCGGCAAGCGGAACTCGCGCTCAGAGACAAACGGGAAGCTCCAGATTACCGATTTCTGGGAAGGCCCAATTGTCATTTCGGAGACAAAGCCTCCATCCTCAGGGGGTCACCACAAAGGAAGTTCCATTGTGGAGACCCCCTGAGTCCCCCCACCCCTTTGTCTCCGAAATGATCATTGGGCTTTCCTAGAAATCGGTAATCCGGAGCTTCCCGTTTGTCTCTGAGCGCGAGTTCCACTTGCCGAAAGACGGCTTACGGAGTGTTTTTAAACCTCCAATACATATTTAATCTTTAAAAGTAAAAAAATAAAGGTGCACATAACAATTGGATGATTTTGAAGACTATTGTATAGGTATCGGGCCATAGTAAATTCGGGAAAATATTTTCTCATCATGGAGGAATATACTTGAATTAGCTCATTGAGTAGAAGGGAGTTTTGCAAACAGAGCATTATACGAATTTTGCTCAGATTTATTTTATTCGCATTACCAAACTCTCACCAAGGGATGGTTTTCGCAGAACGGATTCATTCTTCGGTGCGTATCGTAAAACGGAGCCGCTCGATCGTAATATAAGTTTTCCGCATGAACCATCTTCAAGCTTGGGGCAAATGCGAGAATATCAAGGAGTAGAAGTGATGCGGAAATATCGACATGGAGTCCTAAGGCATCTGCACGCCTGAATCACATGCAAGAAAAATTCACACATGTAAAGTGGGTTGCGTCATACAAGGGGTGGGCAGTCGTTGCTGGTAGCTAATGTTATAGAGGAAAGTAAAATTCTTCTGAGACATTTTCCGTAGCATGTCTTCACGCCCGGTTGTACTTTTCTTAGCTATGTTTGTGTTAAACTGCAATGGATTATTGTTTTGCTTATGGTTATTGAACATTTGAGAAGATTTCTTTATATATTAAAATTCTGTTGGCATTCTAAGGTCTTGTGGGTATTCTAATTAGACCTGAAACGCGCGATCCATTACATAATTTACGAAATGTAAATCGCAAACTTTAAACTTCCTCGAGGCTTTTCCCGCTTCGAAGGGGATTGATTATTTTTCCGATAATTTCCTTATTGGGGATTATAAGTCATTTAACTAATACTATAAGTAATTTAATCTACTCGAGCATATTTCACAACCATGTATTGAATGTCATTGAAATGCGTGTAGTTTTCTTTCGTTACTGCAATAATTTATCCATCTTTTATAGTAGAAAAGAGTAATCAGCTGATTTTATCCAAGTCTGAATGCATGCTTTGAACCATTCGCTGATATCAACTCGGTAAAGAATGCCTTAAATTCTAGAATGTGACAGTTCCTCCGTAATATTCAGTCATTGCGAAAATTTGCTTTCATAATTTTTTCTCGCAAAAAGAATTCAAGAAATATGTTCCGTAAGCTTAAGACTAACTTTCAACTTACATTAATGGGAAATAGGAAAGTAGTATTCAGTTTCAGAAGCTGATGCTTGGAAGCGGTAATTTGCATCTTCTCTCCGACCCTGAGGAAGTGAGCTGGTAGTGCTACTGAATGACTTAATGCCTTCAAGGAAAGGATGGTAGAGAAAGGAAACTAGGTAGTTGCAAATGTGCGGCCTGAGATGTCTTAGGAAGAAGAAAACAAATCTCCTGGAAACCTTTCAAGGCATTCACTCTCTTTAATTTTCGAGAAACGGTGAGATTCTGGGACGATTGAAGCGAAATTCCTCGTTTTATGCCTTGAAGCTATTCCCCAAGGTAGAATTCCGTCCAAAATGATAGACTGTAACTCTTTCAATATCTGCATAGTGGAAGTAGCGAGAAAGCACGATTACATCGCAAGGGATAAGTGGCCCGAACGAGTTACAATTGATTCAATGGTAAACTGTTTCAAAACTTTGGATATATATGTAATGATTATCCATCCATTCATTATTTGGTATCGATGGAAACTGTTGTTTGTCATCATTCAACCACTCTGGAGTTAACCATATTGCTATAGATATGCCTTGGTTGCGATGAAGTTGTCGTGAGCTAATTTTGCAGCTGGTATATGTGGCTTTGTTAGTCCTATGTTTCTAAAACACATTTAGCCCTGCATAAAATCATTGAATAAATATACCAAAAAGACTTGATGTTTACAGAAAAATTATTACACGCCAGAAAATGCAATTCAATCGAATGTTTGACCAAATAATTTCTAAACAAATATATGGATCCATTTTTGCAATCTTTCTGCAAACTGACGATTTTATAAATTATTTCTCGAAGTTGGGTGGAAAATATAGGAAATAATTTAGAATTATGGTAAAGTGTCCCCCAATAGCAGCTCAGTACTGACTTATGGGAATCGATAAAGGGTTCAGTAATAATGCAAACGTGTTTACATTCCATAACTTCGAGCAATACATATTCTATCATAATTCCCTCTGAGCTCTGTAACCTCGTGCTGTAAATGATATGCGTGATAAATATGCGTGAGATGACAAGCTTGATCAGCTTTGAGAGCAAAAGTTAGATCCTATAATTCCAATATTCCGAAATATGATTATTTCTATGTTTTAGCAACTGTGGATTTCATGATTTAATAGATAGAGGCTGTGATTAAGTGTGAGCAGTTGACAGCTCGTTAGGCAAATATTCATTGGATAATTAACATCTCATGGGTTTTAATTCACTAGCGGTCTTTCTAACGTGAAAATTAAAATGTATTACTTGTGAGAGTTGTCAGCTATATAGTTCCGCGAATATGTATGTGTCCTCGGACATTTTATTGATAGTTCTTTCTCTATCCTACTTTCTCGCCTCTCTTTTTTACAGTCACATCTTTATGGGGATGAATTTTTAGTTCCCATTGAGAACCTGCATTCATACTGTCACATCATCACATTTGCGCGATAAGGATTATGGATCAGAGAATGATACCAGCTTCGCAGCCGTTCTTTCCCTTCCTACCATTCTTCCCGACTCACTCCATTCATCCCACCCACTCCATCACTTATGGACTCCGCCCTTGCTTTAACAGTCGAGATCTTTCCAATTTAGCTCGGCAGGGAAATTTTTCTGACGAGATGCGAGATTAAGGTAAATGGTTCTGACACTGAAATATAGGCCAGCGCTTCGGAAGTTCCGTTTCCTACTTTGAAGGGCCTTTCTTTCGGGAAGGGATATTTCATCTACTGCTGAAGATAATACGCTTCTCTCGTTGTCGTATTTCTGTCTATCCGTGTGAAGGAAGGAAATGTTGAAGATATTTATTCTATGTATATACATAATTCCAATCGAAACGGCCTAGATATAAGAAATATCATAAACCCAAATATGAATCATTTAATATTATAATTATATGGGAGTTTTGCAAACAGAGCATTATACGAATTTTGCTCAGATTTATTTTATTCGCATTACCAAACTCTCACCAAGGGATGGTTTTCGCAGAACGGATTCATTCTTCGGTGCGTATCGTAAAACGGAGCCGCTCGATCGTAATATAAGTTTTCCGCATGAACCATCTTCAAGCTTGGGGCAAATGCGAGAATATCAAGGAGTAGAAGTGATGCGGAAATATCGACATGGAGTCCTAAGGCATCTGCACGCCTGAATCACATGCAAGAAAAATTCACACATGTAAAGTGGGTTGCGTCATACAAGGGGTGGGCAGTCGTTGCTGGTAGCTAATGTTATAGAGGAAAGTAAAATTCTTCTGAGACATTTTCCGTAGCATGTCTTCACGCCCGGTTGTACTTTTCTTAGCTATGTTTGTGTTAAACTGCAATGGATTATTGTTTTGCTTATGGTTATTGAACATTTGAGAAGATTTCTTTATATATTAAAATTCTGTTGGCATTCTAAGGTCTTGTGGGTATTCTAATTAGACCTGAAACGCGCGATCCATTACATAATTTACGAAATGTAAATCGCAAACTTTAAACTTCCTCGAGGCTTTTCCCGCTTCGAAGGGGATTGATTATTTTTCCGATAATTTCCTTATTGGGGATTATAAGTCATTTAACTAATACTATAAGTAATTTAATCTACTCGAGCATATTTCACAACCATGTATTGAATGTCATTGAAATGCGTGTAGTTTTCTTTCGTTACTGCAATAATTTATCCATCTTTTATAGTAGAAAAGAGTAATCAGCTGATTTTATCCAAGTCTGAATGCATGCTTTGAACCATTCGCTGATATCAACTCGGTAAAGAATGCCTTAAATTCTAGAATGTGACAGTTCCTCCGTAATATTCAGTCATTGCGAAAATTTGCTTTCATAATTTTTTCTCGCAAAAAGAATTCAAGAAATATGTTCCGTAAGCTTAAGACTAACTTTCAACTTACATTAATGGGAAATAGGAAAGTAGTATTCAGTTTCAGAAGCTGATGCTTGGAAGCGGTAATTTGCATCTTCTCTCCGACCCTGAGGAAGTGAGCTGGTAGTGCTACTGAATGACTTAATGCCTTCAAGGAAAGGATGGTAGAGAAAGGAAACTAGGTAGTTGCAAATGTGCGGCCTGAGATGTCTTAGGAAGAAGAAAACAAATCTCCTGGAAACCTTTCAAGGCATTCACTCTCTTTAATTTTCGAGAAACGGTGAGATTCTGGGACGATTGAAGCGAAATTCCTCGTTTTATGCCTTGAAGCTATTCCCCAAGGTAGAATTCCGTCCAAAATGATAGACTGTAACTCTTTCAATATCTGCATAGTGGAAGTAGCGAGAAAGCACGATTACATCGCAAGGGATAAGTGGCCCGAACGAGTTACAATTGATTCAATGGTAAACTGTTTCAAAACTTTGGATATATATGTAATGATTATCCATCCATTCATTATTTGGTATCGATGGAAACTGTTGTTTGTCATCATTCAACCACTCTGGAGTTAACCATATTGCTATAGATATGCCTTGGTTGCGATGAAGTTGTCGTGAGCTAATTTTGCAGCTGGTATATGTGGCTTTGTTAGTCCTATGTTTCTAAAACACATTTAGCCCTGCATAAAATCATTGAATAAATATACCAAAAAGACTTGATGTTTACAGAAAAATTATTACACGCCAGAAAATGCAATTCAATCGAATGTTTGACCAAATAATTTCTAAACAAATATATGGATCCATTTTTGCAATCTTTCTGCAAACTGACGATTTTATAAATTATTTCTCGAAGTTGGGTGGAAAATATAGGAAATAATTTAGAATTATGGTAAAGTGTCCCCCAATAGCAGCTCAGTACTGACTTATGGGAATCGATAAAGGGTTCAGTAATAATGCAAACGTGTTTACATTCCATAACTTCGAGCAATACATATTCTATCATAATTCCCTCTGAGCTCTGTAACCTCGTGCTGTAAATGATATGCGTGATAAATATGCGTGAGATGACAAGCTTGATCAGCTTTGAGAGCAAAAGTTAGATCCTATAATTCCAATATTCCGAAATATGATTATTTCTATGTTTTAGCAACTGTGGATTTCATGATTTAATAGATAGAGGCTGTGATTAAGTGTGAGCAGTTGACAGCTCGTTAGGCAAATATTCATTGGATAATTAACATCTCATGGGTTTTAATTCACTAGCGGTCTTTCTAACGTGAAAATTAAAATGTATTACTTGTGAGAGTTGTCAGCTATATAGTTCCGCGAATATGTATGTGTCCTCGGACATTTTATTGATAGTTCTTTCTCTATCCTACTTTCTCGCCTCTCTTTTTTACAGTCACATCTTTATGGGGATGAATTTTTAGTTCCCATTGAGAACCTGCATTCATACTGTCACATCATCACATTTGCGCGATAAGGATTATGGATCAGAGAATGATACCAGCTTCGCAGCCGTTCTTTCCCTTCCTACCATTCTTCCCGACTCACTCCATTCATCCCACCCACTCCATCACTTATGGACTCCGCCCTTGCTTTAACAGTCGAGATCTTTCCAATTTAGCTCGGCAGGGAAATTTTTCTGACGAGATGCGAGATTAAGGTAAATGGTTCTGACACTGAAATATAGGCCAGCGCTTCGGAAGTTCCGTTTCCTACTTTGAAGGGCCTTTCTTTCGGGAAGGGATATTTCATCTACTGCTGAAGATAATACGCTTCTCTCGTTGTCGTATTTCTGTCTATCCGTGTGAAGGAAGGAANTCATAGAATGCCATTCTTTTGGAAAATGCCTTTTCAGATCATTCGATCATTGAAGCCATTACGTGTTATCAATTTCAGAATGATGGAAATATAAGCACAGATACCTCAGCTAATCGTTGTGACTTATATCATAGATTTATGTAGCCCTGATGTAGTTTGGAACTTTGAAACTTTCCAATCTTATGTCCACAGAATATATATTTTCTGCGACTAGTTTCGTTAACGTTCTAGATATCTCCAGTTGGACACCGTCAGATACCTGATTATGTCTAGAATGTAAATGAATCAAGTCGAAATAAATATTTATTCTATATTTTATTCTGTATCATAAAGTATTACTTTCATGCATCTATTATGTCACATTCGATTGTTATTGCGTAATCGATTTTATTGATGTGATTTTCAATCAATAACTTTACTCGATGTTACAAATCCCGAGGTAGAATCGCTTCAGCTGACATGAAGCATTTATCTCAAAATCTAAGATAAAAAATATTAACATTTGCCTTATTTTCCATTTACTGAATGGTTTTTATTGAGTCCCAATTGTTGGAAAGCTTTATTATTGGAGTCAAAAAAGAAAGAGCACTCAACGTGTCTTCCTCATATGGCAAGTTTTCTGTAGACCAACGAAGCAAACTTTACTTTGTGTTTTCCGATGCTATGTTTTCCAAACCGAATATTCTTTTCCCATTGATTGGTACTCATAGATAAAAGATTGAAGTCAACCATGCTTTCCGATTTTATAGTCTCGTTTTAGAGGGATGGTTTTCTTTGGATTTGAAAGGATCAGAATAACTTATCGTATACGTAATATTTCTCTCTGTCTAAAATCCTTTTTCATTCTACATTGAGGCCGTTGGTGTCTTCCAAATATCACTTCGCCGAATTCTCTTTCATGAACTTCCTTTCAAATATATTCATTTATAATTATTCCTTCTTAAATTCCTATTGAGTGATTGACATCAATTAAAAAGAATAATTAATGTTAATTATAGAAGCTAATAATCAACCCTATCTCAGGTTCTTCAGGTAAACAGATTTTCTTGTAAGTAACGTTGAATGCAGATGTAGATATCTACATCATACTTTTTCGAGCACATAAGTTTTGTTTTCTTGGATCCTATGAAGAATGTCATGTTGAGAGTCCGCTCCGAACGTAGCTGCAGATTTTTTCTATCCATGCAGTCACCTTCCGTTCGCTCGGCAAAGGCGTGACGTGCCGCATTCGAAAACAAAAGGAATCGCAGGCGGGAAAACAACGGGGAAGCGTCGGGTATGACGGCCCAGGCAACGCGGTGATTCTCGATCACTGCCCTTCGAAGTTCATTAATGGAAGACCGCCCACCGCGAACGATCCATCCAAACGGTACGTTTGATGCTGGAAAAACAGCAAAAAGGAAAGAAAATGAAGAGCCTCTTGGTAATGACGGCGGTCAAAGGGGGAGTTGCCCGCGGCGTCGATGGCTCTCTCGCGGGATTATGAAAAGGGGCGAAGAGAAATATGTGCGGTTCGGACGATGTGTTTCCCGTGTCTGCCCCACCGCTGAAAGGGCGGAGGGGAAAATACTCGGCTTTTTTGGATGAAAACCGTTAATGGGGATCACGTCGCGCGTGTTGAATAAAGAAGAGGTAAAATTTTACCTTTTTTCCGAGGTTTATATTCGGGCTCAAGGGGAGGACGCGCGTCTCTTAGAGTCCTCGTGTCCGATATTTTTTAATATTTTTTTTCTGTTCGGGAGGACGGTTTCGGAGACGGCGGTAAGCCGCCGAAGGGTTGCTACGGTTTGGTTCGGGAGAATTTTTTCCGCAAATTTTCTCCCATGTGGTCTGGAGTGAGTTTCTCTCGGGATCCAGTATGCAGGCAGGTGACGGTTTTTATGCCTGTCGGGCGCGATATCATTGTGTAGTCGGCGGGAAAAACTGTCATGCTCTTCTCCAATTCTATTCGGGGATGTGCGTCCCACATATTGTCTTTCTCTCGGTGCTCTTCTCCCGCTCGGTGAGATATTCGATAGATATGAGACATTTTGCGATGGTTTCTTTCTTGGAAGTCTTTTTTTAAAACACGAGGAATCTTTTATATTTCAGGGTATGATACGTAATGATCAACTGCACCTACGTTTCGAAGGAAAGGACTAAATCTTATCGAAGGATATATTTTTATTGTTGTGGATTAAATTGATACCTTATATATGTATACTTTCAATGCGGATGAACTCTCCAGTTGTAATTAATAGGAAGGTATGTACTTCGTTTTGACCATATTCAACTTAAATTATTCAAATCGCCGAAGTTATCAAGGAAATTTTTTTGGGTTGATTAATTAGAATCTAGAACTCGTTATGTAGGCCAACATCTGTGAGCAGTCGTCTTTTACGGGAATGCTTAAGCCATACCGTTTAAATTATGGAATTAGGATTTTCATTAAGTCAACTTTCAGAAAAAAGTACTTTTCAGAATAAAATTTTTAGTTGGAGACGGAGTAACCATCATCAAGCGCGTGAAGCCATATCCGTTTTGCTCGGCTACCGAGATGTGAATGTTTAGTTAAGTTTAATGTGTATTACGCTAGCTTTTCTGAAATTTGAATTTTATTTAATTCTTCAAATGAGAAGTGCGGAAATACTAGTCGATATTATTCTAATAATCTATTAGGTTTGAGAGAACGCTTGTTTCAATATAGTGCCTGGAGAAATTTTGGATGACGTTATTTGAAAGTCTTTAGGTAGCTATTACACAGTTGTCTTGAACGTCTGTACTGTTCTTCTTTACTCACTGTACTTCTAACTGCAGAATTATCATACCTTTATTTACAAGACACCTTATTCTGAACTAAAATAGGAAGAATGGCTTCAAAATATGGAGCATGCTAATAAGTGCCTACTGTTATATTTAGTATTTCCTTTTTTAAATTTTAGATTTTTAATGACCCACATTTGGGAATTAGGAATGATCGCCGTTGGGTGTTTACAGATTTCTACATTTATGGAGGTGAGATTTAGCGTATAGCAGGTAGGATATTTTTTCTAAAGTCGAGTAAAGGAATAGGTATGGAATATCATCTCCTCTGTAGATGCTACCTAGTGAACGAAATATAAACGCAAAAAAATAAAGAAGATTTTCTTATCCGTCTGCTGGTTCCGTATCATTGTGTTAATTATTCTCTACCACATTTCTCTCCTCTTCCACTAAATTTACTTATAAAATTTTTCTTTTCATAGTAAATTATTTATATATTTGCGTGTCCATTTCCTGAACAAAAGGGTATCAAATTATGCGGATAAATCAAGAACTTCGTACCAAGGATGCGCAGGAAATATTACGATGCATTATTGTTTAACAAGGGTAAATCAAGAACTTCGTACCAAGGATGCGCAAGAAATATTACGACGCATTATTGTTTAACAAACCTCACGATAACGGGTATGAAAATTATTCTCGGGCAACGCATCTCTTAGTTAAAGTGGTAGGTAAAATAGGTAACTAACCAACAGTTTAAAGAGTTTTATAATACGGGCCATGCCGCTAACTAGAGGTTACGCTTAACCCTCACGTCACGTAACTATGTGATTTAACTATCGATTATAATACCGAGCCTTAGTGTATCTTTTGTATGATATGTGCTATGTTATACTTTTATTTTATAAAGTTTTCAACATTATAACTGCTCTTTAAATGTAATTTGCGTGGCTACCTAATCCTCTAGTCGGCATATGGCAATATAAACTACCGTCATATGTAAAATTACACGAGATACTCTCAGAAATCGAGATCTGTGCGTGCGGTAGCGTTTTATTCGGAATTTTACTTTTTCAAAAGGGATATGTTTTTTTTTATCGCAAATCCACATCGAAATCTTTGGGAAACGATGCACGAAGCTATTAACTGAACCGAGGTTTGTATCAACAAATCCTCATCGTCACCTATCATCGTGTCTGCGAAAGCATGTTTCCCCTCCCGTTCATTACCGTTCGTGATTCACCACAACCAGAGAATCGAGATTAGTTTTCCATCTCTCGAATATCTCTCTTTAGGAAGATTTTGAGCATTGGCGGTCGCGAATATCCGATTTTTTCATTGGCTCCCGAGTCGGGAAAAACGCATCGAGTGCGTCGAAGTTTATGCTGAAACGGTTCGATGGCGGAGTTATTGCCGAAGCGTTCGATTGTCCCTCGGTACTTATTTGTCCCTTCACTTTTTTTTATTTCTCTTTCATTTTGACAACTCTCGCAGCGGCGTCGATCTCCTATTTTTTCGCGCGAAACGGCCGATTTTCTCTTCAAACAAAAGATTGCAAATCTCGAAATGTGACAGCAAAAAGCGGTCTCTGCGGTGGGAGGACTATTTGCATCGTCAGCGCGATATCTGCTCTCGCGTTCCCATGTTTCGCCATGTGCCACCGACTCTATCTCCCCCTCTCCCATTTACTCGAGAGGCTTGGAGTTTGATACGCTCAATATGAACCGATTTCTCCGTATCCTTTGGAGATAGGCCGCATAGACATATTGGCTATATTGGAATCTGTCCTTCCGCAGTTGGTTCATTAAATTATTTGACCCAGTTCGGAGCTGTGATGATGGATGAGCCTTTAGATCAGCAACGCGAAAAGAATTAATTCAGAGTATGATCTCAAAAATAATGCTTGATCGCAGATGTTTAGTTATAGAGATAAAATAGATAAAGAATATTAGTTACTTACGCCAAATTTGATTGCTGTTTAAATAGTGAAAGAAGTCAATTTTTAAACAAGTATTCTCTTCTTAAATTATACTGAAAACATGAAACTTGAGAATCACTTTTATTCAAATTGCAGAAATGTGTGTAATTTCAGGTTTGTGTATCAGGTGCTACACCCCAATGTAAAACTTACGATTTCTATGTATTAATCGACTCATTTACGAGGTAATTAATAAAATTCTAGTCTGAATAGAATATTTTGTAAAGCTTGTAGTTGTGTTTAAGTGACTTATAACTACGATATTTTTTATTATAGCAATATTAATTATGGTACATACAAACGAATATAATTTGTATCAGTAAACTATCAAAATCCTAATCACACCAGGCTATTAACAGCGAAATAAGATCATTCTTAGAAAACGTTATAGATCTTTCTTTTAACCCTTATAATACTTATAAAGTACATACATTACATTACTTTTAAATACGATCATATAATATATTTACTATAATGTAGTTATTTACATAATTTTCTATAATGAATTAGATAGAATAGAAAGTTTTTTGTCCCAATATCGCCTAAATAAAGACAGCATTATTAGTATTTTCCCATGCCTATGTCATTAAGTTTGTCTTCAAATTGAAATGACCATGTTTTAATGTTCTGATCCTATGAATCATTCAATTTGCTGTGCGTATGCGTGAAAAACATCTGACAGGCATGAAGAAATTCTAGTTGAAAGTAGATATCGTCCAAACAGCGCTATTTAGTGAGAGGTAATGATAATACAACCTACAGATTAATATTGCTAGTGTCACCATACCTGGTAATTAAATTATCCCCAAAAATTAAGTTATCGTTTGTTTGTTAAAGTTTGTTTCTGAATTATATGTTGACTTTATTCGTGAGATGGAAGTTTCCTTGAGGCGTTCATTTAATGTTATTCCGTAATTTCGACGTCGCTTGAGGATTTCGCTGGAAACATTTGCGTTTTGCCGTGCTCCGAGTTACTGAACTCGCACGAGGATGAATTCAGTTTCCTTGCATATCTTTAAAATGTATAGTACATCCAGAAGAAAGCGGAAAGCTTCCTCTCGGAATTCGGGGAAATATAATCTCATTATCTGTCAATTCACAAACTCTTTCTTTCTACAGGAGGAATATTGAAAAAATGAATACATAGTAAATTTAGTTCCCTCGCAGTTGTTGAATCGGATATTTTAGGTGGTGCTCATATTGTATTCCGAGAAGGAAAACCAATATTTTTTCCTATCTTTTCTTATTCGTGATGGCGTAAACATCGTTAGACTTGGTTTTTGAATATGGAAGAATTTTCTTATTACATTTTATTTCCTACGGTAAACGATCTATGAAATACACTTTCTAGCTCTTTTCTGAAACATGAGCATTCTGCATCTAAGAATCTTATGAAGTTTTCATAAACTGAATCGGTTCTTACTTTTCTGGAAACTTTTCTATCGTAAATCTCACTCCGAAACGCGTAAGATGATACAATTGTAGACTACAGCGGGGTCCAGTATCACTACCTTGTATACGTATCCTTCCTAAGCTCTCATTTTCATTCAATACACAAACAAAAAATCTTTTTTTCCCTGTTTTTTTTCTATGCCTGAAAAACATGTTTTTGCTTTGTGTAAAGACATTCGCTGGATTATAATTACTTTGATAAAAATTTATTAGCATGTATGCATATGATACTAGTGACTCGGTTCATTGACTAATCATAAACTTTATCGAAACTTAGTGTCAGTGAAAACTTATTAAGGCAGTATTATGCATTTGTTTGTCATTTTAATCAAGTTCTTATTTCCAGGCTATATATATTTTTTCCCAGCTTTCTGTTTCTAAATCTCTTAGTCATTCCTCTCAGTAGGTTTGCGCAGGTTTTTCACACCCCCCTTCTTTGTGGGTGTTTTCCTGCTGTGGATACATTTTTTTCGTAGGCCTCACTTAGGTTTTTAAATCCACAACTAAATATTTCCAATTTTGTCCTAATTCAACTTAAGTTAACTTTTATTATCTATTTTTTAACTCTTTGGTATTATTATTATTTAAAATTTTTTTTAATATTGACGTTGGGTTAAATGGAAGAGGAGACTTTAAAGTCTCAATTTCGCCCAAAATTCGTGTAATGCAAGCATGTATGTTTATCGCGCTAATCCTCCCCGGGGTAAGCACTCTTTTGGTCCTTCGCCGCCGTAGTAAGAATAAATTTATTTCTTGTATTTATCCATACCTTCTTATCTTTCTTTACCTTCCCATCTTTTCTCTTACTGGGTATCCATGTCTTTTCTTACTGTTACGTTTTCGTAAAATCACGCAAGATCTTCTTTAAGATCTTATTAACACCATTCTTTTAAAAAGTTTTCTATTTTAATTTTTTGGTTCGTGCCACTAAATGTGGAAGCCGTTCGTTGTGCTCACAAAAGCTTTCCCTTAACATTGTGAAAGAGATAGTTCAGTGGTTAGAATACCTGCCCGGAAAGTGGGAGACCTGGGTTCGAGTCCCAGTCATATCGCTATTTTCACACATGTTATTCCTTGGGATTTAGCCGCACAACTTCAATGTGCAAAATTTAACACCTTTACTTCAATCCTTCTTACAGAGTTATCTTCTAGGAGGGTTTACGTCACTAGAATTCTATTTCCTTAATTTCTGGTATCTACAGGAGACTAATGTTCACTAGATAGAGCTAGATTTAATATTGTCATCAAAGATAATAATCTACCGATTATTATTTATTCCTAACCTAATCTCTTCAGTTAAATGTAATTATCATAACTCAAATAAAACTTCGTAAGTCAATCCAAATTTCCAACATTCAAGAGCATCGAAGTGATATATATATATATANAATTCCCTAAGAGCCTCGATTTTCAACTTTATTGGATTATAAATGTAATATATATATGTATCATTTGTTATCAAAGCAAATTAGTTATTTTTTAGGGTACGATTGAGATTTGTGACTCCTCCATTAAGTCTTAATGAAGTGGACCTAATCCAATGACCGTGGATGCCATTAAATGTTAGTTTACGTATCGCTTTTTTAAAACTCCTTGTGTATATTTTATGTATTGAATGAAATAAATTGCTTCCAGTCAGGGACATTGTCTTAATTTAATGTTATCTGCTCCAATGAACAGAATAATAACTTTTAATTCCCATTTCCGAGCAATTATCGACGAAGGCCTGATGTTAAAAACGACTGAGATGGTGACACTTTTTTCCCGTTGTTCAGTCGGGCGGCATGCGTTTACTCCGTTATTTCGCGACACGAAGTGTCATTTACTTCGCGCGGTAGAACGTTGCCACCGCATTCATTAACGTATAATGACTCCCTTTCATTCCGTAATGCGGCAGTTATATTCTCATTTTTCCCTCGATATTTTCCTCGTGACAAAGGGATACACTCAGTTTAACGATATTAGAACTGCAAGATTTTTCCGCCTCGTTGACATCGAGCTGAATAGATCCGCACACTGTCAGCGACTATTATCAAAGAAAGAGATATTATCTTTCCTATTTGCATACTGATTGGATTAGTGAATATTTAAAGAAGTTAGGAAGGCATACTCGCCGGAATTCTTACCTGAGAACCGCTCTAAGACTTTCTGCTTTTCGAACGATCTCTCGGTTCTTTCTAAAGCGCAATCCTTTCACCTCCTCCTACACGCATTTGTAGGAATATTGAATTCCTCGCGTTGCTTCGTTCTTTTATACCGATTTCGACGACTGAAGAACTACAAATGTCCCTGCGTACTCCGAAAGCTCTCATGACCGGTCGCCGTGCGAGCTAACGAGTGACGGTATACGCTCAAACGTCCTTAGAGACGCGATGCTCTTTAAAGTGACATTGCTGCTCCAATTTGCCATCTTGATAATTCATTGCTATGCTAATACCATTCCCTCTGCCGTTTTCATCGTTGAAAAACTGATTTGTATCAGCAGCAAACTCCGTTCTCTATTCTCGGTTTTATAAGACATACCGCTATAGTAACCTGAGACAAAAACTTTTGGAAAAGGATTCCTTCAATCCGTTTTTCGGGTCATATCTCTGCTAACGAGTGATCATTCCAACAAGTTTTTCTGCTTCATCGGATTTTTTTTCCTGTTACGATGTTCTCTTAACATTGAAATTACTCGTAAGATATATTATGTAAATCTTGTCGTATATATACTGTTTCATAAAAGAAGCTGGAACTATATTTTTGCGAAGAGAATTAAAAAGTCTCATTTTTGTTTAGTAAGTCAATTTTGCCATGTTTAAAAATATCAGGAGTGAAGTTTCTTTCTTGAAAATTTAATTCCCACTATTTATTCGTTTGGACTTGTGCAAAGTATGCAGATACTCTATAAATGATTTATAAAATGACGTATATATTATTAAGTAGCTAAAGTAACTCTCAAATCATAATATAGTTAAACTTAACGTTATTTTGCGAATTTTCATGGTGTAAATTTAAGTGAAATAACTTATTTATCGTGAGAAATCAGTTTACGAAGCATCTCCAAAGTCAGAAAGTTATAACTGGAAAGTGACTTTAACTCGTTACATATCTTTATTACTGTTATCATTACCTTTTGAATAAATTAATGCAAGAAGTTGGGTGGCCGTATTCACCTGAAGATGATACTTTTTTTAACCTCGGATCACGTACATCCGGACAGAAATGAAATTGTTTCCAGCCATACGCAGATATCCCTAGAAATTTTTTCAGTTCGTACCTTATCTCCGAAATCTTCTACTAGTTCCGCGGATTTTTACTATCATGACTCGGTTAGATAGGTCTAGTTGAATTCACTCGTATTTCTCGGAGTCTAGTGCGAAATAAAAATTGCCTATGGCCCCATGCGGGGAGAATCTGCGAGGAATGACGGTGTTAGGGCATTGGGTGTGCAAGGCGTACAACATCTCTCATTGAGAGATGTTGTACGCCTATCTGAATCCGTAGCATTCCCATGAATGGGTATGAAAGTTTTCCTCATTTTCTTTCCGCGTCATCGCTCATGTCGGATGCACTGTTTGCCAAACCTTAACGGAAAATAATATACTGCAGAAGAGGTGGCGCCCAGGAGTATTGCACACGACAGCCTCGGCTATATAAGGGCGCGCGGAATCTAGGTTTTGTCGCGTGGAAAATGATTGAGAAGTATACCTACCTGGTTATTTCTCCTCAGAATGCCTACGACGTTTCATTAGGCCCACGAGTGCTTTCGTGATGTAGCGTTCCCTGTGCAATGTCTGCTCAAGTGTAAAAGAAACCGTTCTATTATCGTGTGAAAATTTTTCCATCTCTCTCGTATTTCAGGTCATGCAAAGGGAGGGAAGTGTGAATTGTTTGCATTTGAGGTGTCAAAAATTGTCGAATGATGTCTATCGAAACCAGGTATTCCACGAATTTTGCTCTGCAACATATGAAATGTTGATGAAAAAATGTATTCAATGGCAATTTTTGACTGTTAGAGTCGAATTTTAGGGCAAAGGTATACAATAGGATGGACGAACAAATTAAATGCATCCGTCTTGGGGGTACAACTAACATTTATCCATTATCATTCTGACTTGCTGCGGAGCAAGTATCGATTACTCTTATTTGTTCCCTTACCTTTCATCTGTGGTTTCTATTTTTTTACATACGATTCTGTACTTACTGTATTTTCTTGCTCGTTTTTGACATTAGAATTTGAGAAAAGCTCCTAAAACTAGTTCTCCTGTAGTTTGCGAGCAAACTAACTGTTAACTTCCAACCAGCGTGGGTTAGGGTTCTCAGTGGTTGCGCTTGGCTAGTATTGTACTCATCAGAAAACATGCTACCTCAGGGCTACTCTGTAAAAACTAGTCACTCTATACCATTGTATTCCAAACTATTTTACCACACGGAGAGTTGAGAATTTGTTCGGCGCCACACCAAAGAAATTTAGGTTTGCTGTCAAACATAAAGCAATGTGTGCGTCTAACGTTACATTTTTGAATTTATCGTCATAGTAAAATGCTTATTCTCAAATTTCGACATTCGCGCGGTTGGTGGTATTAAGTCCCTCACATGGAGATTGTTTATTCGCTCAATCATCCAAGCGAACGAAAATTCTGTTGATAACTGAAAATTTTCTACTTCAATCTAAGAAAAGCTATATATTGTATACATCTGTTGCAACCAAGCTAATAATTAGCAATAGTAAAGGTTTACAAAACTGTGGAAATTTGCAAGCATCAATGGTTCTATGGAGAAATGTTTCACCTTTGCGCAAATTTATGGTGAAGAACAATTTACAATCACTTCGCCAAGACTCTAAATCTCGCATTGACCCTGCCGTTAAGTTTTTTGCGACACATTTACTACCTTTCGCGGCTCAATTACCACCTCTCGAGGAATACGGTTTAGAATATAATGCTTTTTAGTTTTCTGAATCTTGATCCTGAATTACGTAGAAACTATGCTAGCGATATATTCTTCTTCTTTTTGCTTTATATTCTCCTAGTCATCGCCCATTTTCCAATTAAAATAAAATTTTCCGCATGTTTTGTGTCATTTTCATTGTAAGCAAAATCGATCAATAGAGAATGAAAGGTTTACAGACGTTACAATAATCATCTTCGAAGGAAAAAAATATTACATTTTACTTTATATATGAAATTAACGAACGGCATTGTGAATGTGTATAGGATAATATGAAAATGTTGAGATAGTATCAATAACATTGATTATTTAGCAGGTTTACGTTATTATTCTTTATACATTTATCTGAAGGAGACATTCTAGGAGTGATATAAATCGATTTAGTTTGAAACTTATCGCAGTTCAATATACTTAGAAACTTGCGTAACATGGATTGGAAAAGGCAAACATGTTCCAGATATGGAAATTTTCCACAAATTGTTTCAATTTTACAGCCATTGTATGTGGAATATTTTTTCGCCATCCAACGTTAGAAATTCTAAGCTGCAGAAATACGGTTAATGGAAATTCCACCGCACTTGTAATACATAATCATGATCACTAAGAGGTTTATGAGGGAATTCCAAGAAGTTACCTGGATTCTACACACTGTGGAGGTGCAGCAGAGCATCGTTCGAACAATTAGCTTTTCTTCAACGTAATCATATGGGTTGAGTGGTCGAAAAAAGTGAGTGAAAAAAATTCCTGTGGGGGGAGTATATACCAGTCTAACGTTTCCATTCTTTTGTTACAGTTATCTTTAAACTAATCGCATGTAAATGTAAAATGTGTTTTACGCTCTGCGTCGTTTTCAGAGACGTTACGAAAAAAATGAGGGATATTTTTGAAGGAAGCCTTGCTTCCTTACGTTCATGATTGCATCATATTGGGGAAGGATAATTATCCTCTTAATGAGTTCCGACTAAGAATACCTTACTAGCGGTTGAAAGATGATGACCAATTGGCTACGGTGATCGTTGAAGTCAAAGGTTCACAGGAACTGTACCGGGTATTGAGTTTCTGTGCCTGTTAGTAGCTATAAAGCCGGGGATTTCGTCAAAATTTCACCAAAAGACGCGCGAGTGCGAAAGACTCGCTTCAAACGCACACGTCCCAGTCGGCGCGGACTTAGCAGTCGGACATGAAAGAGCGAATTTGCCCTCTGCCATACAGAGAGATAGAGGATATCTTTCTCTTTCTCTAACAGCCCGCCATTCACCGCACTCCCGGATATTTCGTCCCTTATCTCCCTTCCCTTTTATTCCACCCCGGCGCTAAAACCGACAGGATTCGCCGCTTTACGGAAAAAATGCATAAAATCTTCTCCCTCATTTTTGGCGCTCTCTTATTCCCACCATGGCGCCCTGTAGCGGGAAGCTGTCGTTTTGCTTTGCCCCCGTCAGAGGGGGCGTCCGCCGCTCGAAGCGTCGGCGCGGTGTAGGGTGCAGTGGTGGGGAGTGAACTCAGTGGCAAGGGGAGAAGAGGGACAGGGAACTGCGGGGTCATCGGGATGCCTCCACGTGCGCGGGGTGCCAGTGAGTGAGTTGGTGCCGTGGTGCGGCTTTGGGGCCAACCCGCGGCCTCGTGAGTGTTCAGTGCGGGAGAGTTTTTTGGGGAAAGGCGGGCTGGATCTGGAAGTGCGGCGTTCAGGCGTTGCGGCAGTGAGTGTTTGCGTACGAGAGTGCGAGGGTGTATGAGTGTGTGTGTGAGTGTGAGGACCATTTTCTTGTGCTGGTATCGATTTGATTCTCTCAGATTCTCTGTATTTTCATTTGAATCGGCTTCTACCTTTCGCCGGTCTTTTCGCAGGCGGGAGAAGTGCAGTTTCGCACTCCCGCTTGTGTTTTGTTTTATCGCGGTGGTCTGCAGTGTTTTCCTCCTTCGCCGGATTAAATATCTGTAATATCTAGCCGGTTTAATTTTAACGCGCGTAAACGCACCCACGTGCCCGGTAAACGTTCTATCGCTAGAGTCCCTCAGAGCCTGATACTAGCCCCGCGGATTTTCCAAGTAACGCGCGCATTTCCCACTAGACGCCGGCTTTGAAAATATTCTGCGCGCGTTCTCTGTCGCCCCTTCGGCGTGAATTTCCTCTCTTCACTTCCTATTTCCTCCCCTTCCTTCCTATACCTCCGTGCCTCTTTTTACCATTTTCTGGAAGGGTGCCAAGGTGTACCACTTTAGTAGGTTCCCGGGTGGTCGGTTTCGGCGAATCGTTTCGCTAGGAACCCATGGAAAGGGTTTAGCTCGCGCTTAAGTCCTTCTGCAATAAATCATTCATAAAATCGGCGCTGCGCTTGGAAGTGGAAAATATATCGTGGTGCAGGTCTCTATTGTTCGTTCCGGTGCTGGGAATCCAGGAGGGAATTTGTCTCCCATTCCATAGATTCTCCTCTTTTATACATATTTTTGCAGCATCCGTTCTCTTGCTCTTCATGGGACGATTCGCGGGCGTAAAATATGGACCATTTGTGTTCCAGACCTGAATTTATAGCGGTCGGATTATGAAAATTTATAAAATTGGTAGTTAATTGTAAGTTTCCTTGTTCATACGCTCAATCTTTTCTCTTGAGGTTTTAGTTTTCTGCTATGGTCATATCTCTCTAGAATTACTCTAAATAACATATTTTACGGTACTATGGTTTTGGTGATTCTGTAAAAATATTTATGAATTCGGGAATTAAGGTTGTAACTTGCACACCGCGGAGCTTTATGGAATGAATTAAGTCCAACATGATTTACAATTTACATTCTTACTAGCTGGTAACCTTACTCGCTCTATGGAAGTAATTGCTGATTGTGTAACTATACGTGAAAAGTATACTAATAATACAGGTATTAAAATACTAACTTTAGACTGTTCTTTTTCATTAATTTACCTGTAAATTTGTTAAATTTAACATGTTCTCATCTGGTTAATCCTTTACCTCGCTCAGATGCTATTCATAGAAGTTTCGAGGCGCTTGGTTTGATTTCATCATAACACAATCTGTATGTGGATTATGTACTTATATTATTTTGAATTTGAAGTTTAATTCTTATGAAAAAACTAACAATTCGATTATTTTTGTAATATATTAATTTATACTTTACAGCCAAGTTTTGACAAAAGTTATTTGAATCTAAACCAATAAAATTGATATGGATTCGGGTTAAATGAAAAAATGTACCTCAAAACTTCATTCTGATTCGTTCGATTCGATTAAATCATATCTTCTGTTTTGATTATTTTCATATTAATAGTCATTGTTTATTGATTTAGTGAAATTGTATGTATGTAATTAAGAAGATTGCGTTAAATACTTTGGTTTCGTTCTCAATTTGAACAGAAACGGTCTAAACTTTAGCTCTCCTTTTGTTTACGATAAGGGTTAACCAATTGCCAGATAGTGCTACGGCCTGCTCTAATGAATCCATAAAAAGCGGCGGAAGGGCATTTTCCAGGTATTATTGCTTCGCCATTTTCGTGTGAAAGACCATTTAATTCCCTAAGAGCCTCGATTTTCAACTTTATTGGATTATAAATGTAAAGTTGTGGTCGCCAACTAAATTTTTCGAGAGGGTTTCGCCGTAATGTGATGAAAAGAAAATAAGTCTGCCGTTATAAAAAATAAAGTTCCTTCTGATATTTTTTTGAAAAATATCGATCGATTCCAATGCGCGTTGCATATTTCGTTTGATTTCAATCGAGTTCACTTTGTCATGCTAATTAAATTTATTTCGCGACAAATTTTTGTTCGGCCTTCCTCATGTTAATCACGTTCCCACTCAATTGCATCTGTATCGATTATTCTGATGTGTTTTATTTTATCCGTTTTGATACTTGCTCCATTTAAGTTTTTTTAGCTTTCGGATAGAATTTCAAACTTAACGCGCTTCAATCGTAATCATGCGACTGAATTTGAAGTCTTTTGTTTCCGAAAGGTGTTGATTTTTTTTCCTAATGGTGGCTTACTAGTCCCGGAAGCAGAATACATAAATCTCACTCCAAATTCAGCAGAAGTAATAAAATACGCCTTAGTTTGTGATTCGATAGTTTATTAATTCCGTGTGATTGAATTAGTTTTGCTCGATAAAAAGGTAATCTATCTGAATATTCTCTACAAATGAAATAATCGACGATTAATCGAAATGATAATTAGAAATAAATATGAAAATGATTATATAATAAATATTAATTAACAAAAAATCTGCAATGTATCAGATAAGTTTCTCCCTCTCTTGTTTATTACTTCCCACCCTCCAGAATATCCTGCTTGTATATACTCTTGCCACAAACTTTGACTTCCATATTTAAGTATATCCTTTAATAACTAAATTTTTTTTTAATTATTCATTATTTGACCTCATCATTGGATGCTGAATTTAGATTCGAAAGTTTCCATTCACTTTCATATTGGTGGATACGTTTCACATAGAAATGGTCTGTCATGAGTCGATTACTTAACAATCTAAATGACTCTCTGACTGAACTCGTTTAGTAATTCATTAGGTTATTTTCAAGTTGGATGAAGGCAGGGAAAACATTGTAACGTCCCTGCATTGCCTGATGTTTATTGTACTCGGAAATCATCTCCCAACCGCCAAAAAGATTTAATCCAAGTTCCATCATTGTCATCAGTTTGTTTTCTGCCTATCGGCTGGTCCTTAGCGCAGTAGTATTTGAATTTCCTTTGTGATTCCTTGCTCTTTACTTCTATTTAATCCTTTGTTCTCTCCATGTATTCCTTAATCTCTATTTTGCTATTAAAGTTTCTCTAGACTTAGACCATTACTGCTGTCGTCAGGATTCCCTCCTGCCTTAGAAAATGTCGAGTTCGATCTTTTTCCGTTTTACTACTTCTAAAGTGTACTTTTCGAAGAGACGATCTTTAATAGACGCAATAGTCGAAAAAAGATCGGGGAAAAAACTGGCTGAAAGCTAGATTCTGACTTTGTAAAAACGCGTCGAAAAGGCACAATTTTTTGCTGAGACTTCCTCCCCGTATCGCATAAACGTATACTGGATGAAAAAGCTGAACTCCTTCCATTTCCGCGACATCCTGATAAAGCTTAACTCTTCCTCCCTCAAATCTGTATCCATAGCACCCTTTCATCTCCCCCCGATCATCCTCCCCTCCTCAAGACTCCCATCAACTTAAAAATCCCACCCGCACCACCCTCCTTGTCTGTCGACCTCATCTCGACTTTTCATTTTCTCTGTCACTAAGTTCATTAGATAACACAGGAGGGACGACTAGCCGGAGGGGATAGTGCTTTTAAGAGGAGACCGCCCTCCCCCTCACCTCGAGGACAAAAATCGTCTTTATATTATCTTTAGATGGAAAAGGATCGCTTTCTCGTTAATTGGACCGAGGAGAAAAAGTCGAAAGTCAATCTGATACCCAATCCACCGCCCACGGATGCTATCTCTCTCCCTTCTCGTTACAGTCATTTTATCGCCTCTGCCGCTTCGCTTTTACCCCCGCGGGCCACTCTTTCCTAAACCGCCACTTCGCATCCCGTCGTTCCTCCATCCCAAACTTCATTACTTGATACATTCATTAGATGGACAACTGTGGACGTGGGTTGGTACTTTGACTGGATATACCGGACTGGAATCCGCCAGTTCATACTAGACGGTGGTGGCGTGTATGGAAATCAGTGACCAAGGGGATAAAGTCTTTGGTTGTACAATTTTTTCTCTGGAATAAACTAGACAAATAATTTATTTCGCGGTGATTTTTTGAGGTAATCTAGAATGGGACTATGGACTATTATTTTTTTATTCCATTAAAATTCAAAAATTAAAATTATGGGTATGGCATTTATGCAGTGTACTCGGTTAGTTTTCCTAAATTATGGACTTGGCCAAAGTTACTCTGAGTTAATCGTCTTCAAACTAATAAGATTACATTCCAGACTCAGCTTAGCCTAGAGTTAGGGAAAGTTTGACACTTCCCCACCTGTCTGAATGATATTAAACTTGGACTATTATTTTTTACTACTGCACAAGTAACGCGCTAAGCGGCCACGGCTTCGACGCATGGCAGAATTGTCAGGCCTGGAATGTCTATGTAATCGTACTTTTTTGATGAAATAAGTAAAACGGTTAAGAAAAAGTAGGAGATAAATTATGGTGTATTTCTTGACATGTACAAAGAATAACTGTCCACCGTTTGTTTCTTGCACTTTGGTTTTTTGGTAAAGAGCTCAAGCTTAAGTTAGATCGCGTCCTAATTATTGTTTTGAATATAGTTTAGGGTACATTGAGTTTTATACCATACTTTCTCTGTTTGTTTCGAACCACCCCGTTCTGAGTGAATAATCTCTCAGTTTCGTTGCCCAATAAACGAATTCATCACAACCTTGCGCAAGCATACATTTTGGTGGATGCATTTTGGTCATCGTATTTAGTTTCCATATATTTACGTTTGAATGATATGATTTCATCGGCGTGATCGTGACATCGTCAGCATTACCGTTAACTCAGCATCCGATTACCTTTAAAAAATTGAAATTTATTTCAAGTGCCTGTATTCGCGAGGCAAACTAAAGGCTGCGCTGCTTTCTTAGAATAATACGTGAAGGGGTTCAAAAAGATCTAAAGGTAGAATATAGATGAAATATTCCTGCGCAAACATCAGTAGTCATGAAGGGAAAGCGAAGTGTCCGTGATGTCGTATTTTTGAAAGAAGCTTGATGATTTTTCTTTTTTAACTAGAACACCTTTTTGATCAACAGATGGGAATTTAAGAGAGAATTCTCTCGAATTCTCAGTAATTTCGTTTTACTTATTTCGAATATGATCTTCATTCACCTGCAAGTTGCATAACTGTTCAGGTAATCATCGCCTTAGCTTAGAAATGTCTTGTTTACGTAAAAACATATTCTGCTAATTCACAAGTATATATTCCACGATTATTTCATAATGTATAACTATATCAGTACCAAAGTTGCTATACTAGCATAATTTTCTGCATCAGATTTCATAAATAATTGTTAAAAGGCTAAGGCCAGATTTCAAAAGGATAGCAAATAATGTGCTGATTCAATCGGGCGATTTTCTGTCAAGGAGTGCGTATTCCTATTATAGGATAGACTATTCCTAAGCAAAGACGTATGTTTTAAAACGTACTAAAATTGTTCCTCAAAACATTAAACATTTTCTTATCGGAGAATAGAAAATTGTAGAAAAGAAAATCTTACAATAAAAAATCTTTTAATTACTCGTTTTACGTCTTAAACGGCAAATAACAGTTTTTTTTATAATAGTTTCAACCGCACAGATCCTCCGTGCTATGTTATTCAGCTTTCCCTAATCCATAACAGTTTATTTATTTTGGAAAACGTAGCACATTACTGCTTTCTAGCGTGTCCAGGAAGACTTAAAGGAAAAACAGAATATGACTTGAACTCGGATCTTCCGATTGCCGTGCGGATACCCCAAGAGCAGAGCTATCTAGCAGAGAAGGTTTGTGCCGTTTTCGAGGGACTATAAAAATTATAGCAGCAGCGTGATAAGTGAAAGATCCGGGTTCGATTCCAGGTGACGAAGCCTTTATCCTCGTCCGTCTATCCTAGAAACGAAACATAATTAATTTTCATTATTAAACTGAGTATCAAACGAACTTGTATTAGTGTACATAAATTATTAGAGGTAAAACTTTAATGAAATCATTGCGGTTAGAATTTTGAGACCCATAATCTCCGCAGGAAACGGAATAGAGCGCCAGGAATTTCGGGAAGGTAACATCTTCTGGGAAAAAAGTTTCGCTTCATACTTCAGATTTCAGGTCCATGGATAACTATAAAGGAGAAATTCTGAATAAACGGGAAGAATGTCCTTCCTCGACCTGTATTTCGGTGGGACGATGAAATATTTCATTCATGAAAGTCTCCCTTTGAATGAGAAGGATGGATCGAAATTGCTTTGGTCTCACCTAAAGAAGGACGAAAATAGGAGCTCGTCATTGGCGTCCCTCTATACGGGTTTCGTCGCAGGACTTTGCTACAAGAAAGAGAACGTTCGTTGTTGGATGTGGTGTGTTGGAATGTGGAGACACAATGGCATTGCGTTACCTAGGTTACAATCAAGGCAACGAGGTAGCGTTTTGACGTTAAGTTGGTATCTTAGACATGGAAGATATCTTTGAAATTATCATATTTTGGCCTGTTTCCGCAAAGTTGTTAGGCTATACTTATCCGTTTGTTATGGCGATTTTTTTGCTTCTCATCGATGAAGAATGTGGCCATTTGAAAGACTTAATTTATTCGCAATTTGTAAACCGACGACTCCTACGAATTCCATTTTAATTCATTCCATTCATTACAGATAGAATAGAATTAGACCGGGATTTTATTGTTTTCCATATCATTATTTCAGATGAAATTTAATCAGAACCGCGCCTCTTTTTTTTTCTTCCTTATTATCTAAATATTTGGGAGAATGGAGGTTGAGATTTTATGAACTTCAAAGAAAGTTTAGAGAGATATTCCATTAAAATTCAAAAATTAAGATTATGGGTATGGCATTTATGCAGTGTACTCGGTTAGTTTTCCTAAATTATGGACTACGACTTGGCCAAAGTTACTCTGAGTTAATCGTCTTCAAACTAATAAGATTACATTCCGGACTCAGCTTAGCCTAGAGTTAGGGAAAGTTTGACACTTCCCCACCTGTCTGAATGATGTTAAACTTTCCTTAACTCTAAATTGCTCCCTTGACTGATGCAAAATTTCCCTATGATACTAAATGGTATTGGTTGGTAAATATGATGCCGATTATTGCGCAAAATTTCTGATTTTTGGAAGTAACTATTCCGGACAATGTATGCGGATGTATGTATGCTCCCTGTAGTTATTGAGATCTCAACTCAATTTCTGCTATTTTATCTGAAGGACCCATGTTTTAGGAATTTTCATTCTTTCCTCTCAAGTTGAGTGTTGTTCCTACAGTTCAAAATGATTTTTCTCGGCTATATTTTGTACTTCGGAGCTTAGATATGCAATCAGAAACCGCGACAACCCTTACTTCCGGCTGAGAAGCCATGAATCTAAAGGATGATGTAAATTCATCTCAGCGGGTTCTTGACCCTCTTTCAATGCGTTTCGTCTCGCCGCGAGGTTCTCGTGAAACTGGAGATGAGGTCTACAGCTCGGAGATCCTTTCATAGATTCAGATTTTTCGTCTCCTAGTTTCAACCTCAAATAAAGAATCGCGTGGTCAAAAAATCACGAAGGTCTTCGTCGTTCGAGATATTTTGATACCTGTAAATCATTTCCTCTTTTTATCACTTATTTTCGACTATTTCAGTTGTTTCGTTGCGTCATGATGTTGTAATATTTCTTAAGAACACTCTCCTTTAAATTTTGTGGCAATTTTGATTCTTGTAATCCTTAATTCTCTTAGTTGTTCAGTTCGTGTGTTCCTTTATTTTAGTGACGCATAAAAAAAAGGTTTCCGCTCTCCTTGTTAAAGGATTTTGGTAGGTGATTCTTGATCTAGAGAGTTACTGCTATAGACAGTTTTTTCGGGACCCTTTTTATGCTGTAGTTGTTTATTGAAGACTTATTGGAGGTTCCTCAAAAGTTATTTAGATGCCTTTACTGCCAATAGGGGGCCACTAACGTATACATCCGTAATGAAATTCGACACCTCCGACCCTCATTTCGGGAGTAAGATGTTGCAGCGGTCTGTCTTTGAGTTTTATCACGTTTTTAAATAGAAACGTGTCATAGGTATTTTTCTTCTGAACAGCTCATTAAGAACTTAGCACTTGCACGAGGTATAATTTTATTTTAACTTTGCCTTTAAAAATTTTTAATTGATAAAGTAGGTGGTATTGGTACGCTCATTTATGAAAAATATTTTAACTATTGATTTTTTCTAAAAGACATCTAAAATCACAAGTGCCACAGTGGCATGTAAGTTAATACTCTCCCTCCCTTTTCATTCGTATAGTAAGGGCATTGACATTGACAAATTTAAATCATTTAATCGATTTCGCTTTTGGCCGTTGATGGAAATTTTATCTCGGGTAAGATTAATCTTTGAAAGTTTCCGTCGCTTTTTAATACACCCGTTAATTTTCTTATGAATCACTGCTTTAACATTCTCGCTTTAACTGCCTCTTTAGCAGCTCATAAACTTCGATATGATTTCTCAGCATGAAGGCAAAGGCAGATTCAACGGATTAATGCATCAGCTTTGCCTTTCACTGTATCCTTTCGGGAAACTCTCCATAGACGACATTTTTTGCCTTTGAATGAAGTCATGATACTGTAAATCCGTATTGATCTGCAATTCGTGGACGAAATTCGACATGTTTTTCGTAAACGAACCTGACGAGATTCTTTTTCTTTATTATTGAAGTTAACTAAGCAAGATTTATTTATTTTTTTATATTTTAAAGGCGTTACGCATCTGCTGTGAAGGATTACGCATTCGAACCTTACTACATGTCCTTATATCAAAATTTTCATCTAAATCCTTTTCCAAACTCGTTTATTCTGGTATAAATATAGCTTTCATTACGAAAATATTCTATGATTGCCCATATTAATTTTAAACACGCATCAGCCTCCACGGCAGTATCAGTCTTCCGCTTTTGAAGACCCCATTTATTATTAGTTTCCTAGCCGATCCATAAAATTCCGTCCGTTCGTAAACCTTATATATATATATTTATATATTTTCAATCCGACTTCGTATGTAGGCCTCCCCGAATGTTTCCAATCCTCCTTATTTTGAGCTTCTCGTTTCCTAAGTACTTGATGTCTCTGTTCCATCCATCTTTTGGTCTTCTTCTTGGCCTATCCATATCTCTTGGTGTCCAGTTGAGAACTGCAAGTGCCCAGCGGTTGTCGTTTTTTCTTGCCACATGGCCTGGCCACATCCATTTCAGCGATCTTACCTTATCTATGATGTCTTTCACTCCTGTCATCATCCCCACCGAGGTGTTGCGTTTTCTGTCTCTTCTTGTGATTCCAAGCATACACCTTCACATAGGTACTTTGTGTTGTGTGGAGCTGCTAGGTTATTGCTGCGTTTAGTGCCCATGTTTCGCTTCCGTAGGTCAAGGCTGGTACAATGCATTGGTTACCTTCTTCAAAACAATTGGCATTTTTGACTTAAAATTGTACGAGTTTCTTCCGAAGATGCTTCATCCAAGTTAAACTCTTCTGTCTACTTCATTAATCCTCTTGTTCTCTCCCTTTGTTACCAGATGTCCTAGATATGTGTATTTTGGGCAGAATCCAGCGGCATTTCATCCAGTTCTATTGGTTCTTGACCTGCAAAATAATTATAAATTACCTTTGTTTTCATTAAGTTCACCTTGAATACTATATTTCGTCCCTCTAAATTTAGTTCCTGAAGTCTTACAGTTAAAGCTTCTGCGTTGCATGAGAAGAGTATATCATCTGCAAAAGGCAGGTGACTGATGTACTCCCCATTTATCCCCAGTCTAGGGTTTTGAAAACTTTTTTCAGAAATTCTGTGAATAAGATTGGTGATTAGCAATCATCTTGTCGAACTCCCTTCTCTATCTTGAATTCATCCGTTTCTTCATGTAAGATTACAGAGGCTGTGGCGTCCTTGTAGATGCTGCGTAAGAGTTACATATACTCAGCATTTATTCCTTGTCTTCCTATAGTTAGTAAGGGTGGAAGTGGTACTTACCGAGTCAAAGGCTTGCGCATAGTCAACGAGGCAGAGTACGAATGGCATCTCGCATTCATTCGCTCTGATTATAATTTCTTGCAGCGTGTGGATGTGGCCATGGTGCTGATTGAATCCCTTGCGGAATCCCGCTTGTTCTCTTGGCTGGGCAGCATTTAGGGTCATCTTCAGACGTTCAGCTATTACCCTAATGAATGTTTTGTAAACAACAGGAAGGAGGCTGATGGGGCGGTTATTCTTCAAACCTTCCTTGCTTACCTTCTAGTGCAAAAGAGCAATTCTAGCATGGTTCCAGTCCTTGGAGGTTCTCCCGTACCTCAGGCAGTTAGAAAATAACTGCGCTAAAATGGGAGCAATCTCTGTGACATCAATTTTCAGATATTTTGCCAATACTCCATCTGCTCCTCCAGCTTTTCCGTTCTTCATCTGTTTGATAGCTGCTATTACTTCGTCTGGGAGTATAGCGGGTAGAGAGTTTTGGATTATCTCTTGGGTCTCCCCTTCAACAATTTCCGTTTTCCTGTACAGGTTGGTGAAGTATTGTGCTACTGTCCTAAGTATTGTTTCCCTGTTGTGAGTTGTTGTGCCATCTTCTTTCTGTACGGCTAAGATCTGTTTCTATATAGAATAACTCCCCGTATCGCAGTAACTAATCCTCTTGAAACCTCATTAAGAATCCGGGATGTGCCTTAAAAGGATGATAGCCGAGAGTGGGCGTGTTAGGTAATTCCGCATGCAAGATTTTTATCGCCGCAGTGAGGGGATTACGCCCCGTTGCGTGGAGGATTAATTGAAAGCTGGAGGAATGGATCCCAAGGCCTTGACTATTGCTCGAGCACCGTGAGAAAGGAAAGGGGATGTAAGGAAAAGAAGGCGGGTCATGGGAGATTGCTCGCGCGGTTGAATTTCGCCCCGTTTCTCAGTAGTTATTTCGTGCCGCGATTAGGATTGTTACAGTTTGTTTTACACCAAAATCTTCGGAGATATTCGAGTCGGTGGGAGAGTAAGTTACAAGGGTTTGCGGTGATACCTCACTACCGCTGGATATTCGCTCCTTTATTACGGAACAAGTCGGATTGCGAAGAGTCGCAAAAGGAGGAAAAAGGGATGATTTAAAGTGAAATATTGCAGCCAAAAAGGTCAGGTGAAGCTCAAACAGGTTACAAAATTGGCTCACGCAAGAATCGTATACCCGTGGCTCTTTTGTTACCTTTCTTTACTTCTGATTCTTTGACTTGAAATTGTCTCAAGGAATAGGGTTAAAGGTGACTTTGTACGTAAAGGCGTGAACCTGGGAAAATTCCCAAGGAGAAACGGACTTTAAAAAAGTCCGATGGCATCGCAACTAGAACGGTCTCGAACAGCATAATCTTATTGATCTGGCCGGATAACTCAATGAATAGAGCAACCATCCGGCAATTAGGATATCAAGGTTGGTTCCCTCAGAATTTTCCATGTCTGTTTCTCCCTTAAAATTTCTTTCTTGGTAATGGCATAGTTAAAAATGAATGATTTATAGTCTAAAGATGTTACTGATTATTAAAAATCAATCGAATGGTACCCATCATGAGGTGAATTACTTAGAGGAAGAGAAACAAGATGTATAGTTTGACAATTAGTTAATTTTCTCTTGTTTAAATCAAATTAAACCTAAGTTTATATTTAAAGGTCAATGGTTAAAAAATCAGTAAATCGTGTCTTATCAGAAAAGTGATTCAGGGGGTTATCGTCGAAGCTAATATTCCTTCCTGGACCTAACTCTAAGTTCCGGAGTGCTGTTAAGTCCTAACAGATTTAATTTCATCTTTGTTTTTTCGCTTTGAAGATTAGGAATAGAAGTTTATGCATTTCTCTGATAGTCTTATCTTGTTCCCTAAGACTGAGTTGTACAGAAATTTGGTATTTTGTTGATAATTGTAGGTAAACTACTTAGCAGTAAGTTGGTGGTAATCCGTGTCTCACATTTAACTCGATAAGAAACTTATGAATTTGGATGATTTTGACCTATCTTTGAGCGAACCGAATTGATGAAGTAGTGATAATGTTTCACCTCACCAAATTGTTTTATTTTCAAATCCTAGTATCGTTAAAAATAAAAGAATATGCTGATAATAAGTGTTAATTACTGGGATCATTTGCTATTTGCTATTATCAGATAGCCGGAATCTCTTCCTCGAGATTCCTTTTTTTAACGCGAATTTATGAGGCTTTATTTAGCTTAAAGGTCACATTTGCGTACAAATATAAAACAGAGAAGGCAAATAGCTAATATTTCCTTTACCTTATAGATAAAATATTACGGTGACATTTAAAGACCACATTTACACACCTACCTATGAAGCTTGTCGCTTTAATTTATTCTCACACTCTCTCTTAAGTGTCTAGCAAGATATTCCATTCGAGGAGAATTTCATAATTGTTATTCATCGCTTGGAAATCTCACGCTCCAGATAAATCTCCTCTTCCTCTTAATTAAAGCTTTTCGTATTTTTCACTAGATGAAATCTCGCACACTCCTTGTTCCTCTTTTTCCTCAATCTCGGCTAGCACATCTGCTTCGATCCCTCTTTTCATTTCCTGCTTCCAAAGCCGCTCCTCGGCTACCGTCTGCGCGACGGAGCGTATGCCCCTATTCCGTGACCCCGTATCCACCCGCACGAGAAGGACACTGTAACGTCGTTTTCGCCCAATTTGACGCCCTGAGCGGCCAAGCCGAAGATAAACCAGCGGGAAAGAAATGCGTACGGTAACAAATTCGGGGATATCGTACTCCTCCAACTTCTCCTTCATTGGCCATTTTCTTTCTGTTCCCTTGCTCTTCTCCTCCATCAACCCCTTCATTCTCCCGTCCCATCCGAGTCTACGAGTAATAAGTCTTCATTCGGCGAACGGAAGTGACGTGGCCTTCGGGAAGACGGACCGCCTGGCGTTTAACCCAATTAGAGCGTAATTAAGATGGGCCATGGCGTTGGACGTTATTTCCCATCGTGTAAATATATATATACATACATACATAATCGGGAATAAAGATTTCAAATATTATGAAAAAAGTTATATGATATAACTTTCGATTATCACGGGTAATGATGGGGAAAGGATGCACAAATAGTGAGAAAAAACAGATAATCCAAATTTTCACTTTTATATTTTCTCATATAGTTCTTTACTTTCGATTATTTCCTGGACTCGTTAAGAAATTTCTACAGCCGATCGCGGATCTTTAAAGCAGCCAAAATGTTATTGCAGTCGTATTTATATTGCTCTATAGAAAAAGTCTTTCCTTATTGTATTATAACGCGAAAATACTTTTGCGTACTTTTGTTTGAATAAAGAAACCACGAAAAATTTCGGCGAAGAGTAAAAAAACCAAGCGCTGATAATAGGGAGTTAACTATGTATATTTACTTCTCATAATTTAATAATTTACTATTTAATATGTATGGACGTCAGTTTTCAGCTGTATAGAGATGCGTGGCATCAGTAGGTATGACGGATCAATGTGGCATTTACAGATGCTCCCCATCTAATGCCAAACCCACGCCTTCCGCCTACGTTCAAGTGTATTTTCCCTCCTCGCCCATCTTTTCAGGCCTCGTTCCCCCTGCCCCTTTGTTATTCTTGAAGAGGTGTCTCACGGTCCTGTAGATCTCTGTTGGTGCATGTTCCTTCGTCCCGTTGAACTCGCCTCGGTTTTGACTTTTCATATTCGTTCTGTTCTTTTCTTGAAGTAATGATAAGCTCTCAATCCATGTATGCTTATTTTTTAAAATTATGTTATATAAAAGAGGAAGAACTGCACTAGCTAAAAAAGCTGTCTTCAAGTGTAAGAAGCTCAGGACGAAGGCCTTGGGTAACATATGACAAAAGAACATTTGAAATCTCTCAACGGTAGATGCCTTAATAATGTGGTAATCCATATTATATTATATAAAAAAGAATTTTTACTGTATACTTAAAGTTGTATTAATAATTTATAGATTTAAACTCAATAGTAAAAATTCTTTTTTTATAAAATCTTTATTCTCGATTATTTTTCAAAAATAGGTGTGAAACGTGACTCAAATAGATCGTAGTGTGAACAAATGACTTGCATAGGAAGTACAGCCTTGGGGTGACAGAAGCGACAACCTTGGGCAACGTTCATATTAAGGAAAGCTTTGGTTATCAATTAAAAAAATGTGTATTTTAGAGCACATGAGACTACCGAACTTCTGCACTAAACTAAAGTTAGAAGACTCATCTTTGTATGTAACGAACGGATTCTGATATTCCGTACATTGAGTCCTCTTTGCTCTGATATTCCTTTAAATCTTTGTTTCCCGTTGCTCTCCAGTTTTATCCCTGGCCTCTTCCTGACGAAGTGGCGCTGTAGAATGTGCCTCTAAAAAGAGGAACTGAAAACTGTAAATGGTATCAAGATGAAGCATCACCACCGCTGTTAAAGGCTCTTGGTGTCCTTATGTACTCTTCCCAGTTCGTAAATAATTTATTTGAATTATCTTGCGGATCACAAGTCCTCTGAGAATGGCCCTCATTCGGTCCATTCATTACACCAGAAACGAGCCTTTAAACGTGAACGTTTTCCAAAGTTCCCTAACACGAACTCCTCATTTCCTTCCGACCACTAAGTATTTTACAACGCCTAAAAATTTCTCATGGGGACTGTTGGAAGTTGTGGTGGCATTCATCCATTGCCCATTCTACTAGTTCTAGCGTTCTTTAAAGAGAGAGAGAGCTTAACGTATTCATTAAAGAAAGTCCGAAGAGACTTCTCATAATTTGTTCGCTCGATTCCTCTAAGAAGTACGCGGCCGTATGATCTGGGGTTATTAATGAGATGCTGCGATCCAGGAAATTCAGACATCCCTTATTTTCTCTCCCTCCCTCTTTCTCTCTCTGGCAAGGGAATTTATCTGCATCATTCAGTTTTACGCCCCCCCCCCTTTCTCAATGCTTTATACCCGGAATTTGCTAGGTTTCGTTGTGAATAATTCCGTATCCTGGTGCAAGGGAAAAATAGGAAAAAAATCCTGCTATCCAGGCAGTTTCCTGCGTGTTTATTATTGAAGAATGCTCCATGACAGCGGCTTGAAAAAGTTATGGAAGTTAGCTCTAAATATTTTGACATTTGAAAAATTTAATTTTGAGGTGAGAAAATGGGAGAAAAGTGGCTAATTCGGTTTTTATTCAAAATTTTAATAAAATATTTAAAAATATTACCACGAAAGAACCGCAGCAATAGGTAATAGTGTACCTATAGATACTGTATGATTGCAGTCTAAACAACTATATTTAGTGGATAACTCAATAGATTCCTTAGTAAAATAATTGTTATTAAGTTTATTAAGGAATCTTTAAGGATTTAAAATCATGTCGTTTCATCTTAAGAAGCCTTTATACGAGAAATTCACCGGAAAAGCACCAAATAATTCAGAATTTTAACTCTTAAAATTTATTAGAATATTCATAGCGTTGTTATTTGTGTCTATCTCACCAGTAAGATTTTCGAAGGTTCCATGGAAATGTTTCTTTGCCAGTTATTTTATCAATTATGTCGCCTCTGTGTTTCATTCTTTTCGGAAAGATATTCAATAAGTGAATATCTAATGAATTTAAATAATCATACGTTTTGGCCAATAGATGGCTAAGTGGGTAGCGCTTTTGTCTTGGGTGAAATCGCTTCCCGATGAGGACCATGATTTTGACCTAGAACTATAAAAAACCTGGACTGCTGAATCAAATGGCAACAGACCCATTGCCTTGTAGAAAATAAATAAACATGCGTGGTAGTCGATACGTTAACCCGGTGTCTTTCATTGTGTATATTCCTAGGGCAGATCATAGCCAACTAAGCTGTCGTTCCATGAATTTCATTTCATTTTAATGAAACCTTTATCACTCGAATGTATGCAATGGGAATAGAAAAATCTATCCTTGTGTTTATTTGATTAAGATTAACGGATTTTATGCGCCTGGACGACCACTATGAATTCCTGTCTGCTGAACCGCTGTGATCTTCTACAGAAGATATTCGCATATAGTGACCGAAGGAAGGGTAAGAGGCGATACTGGCGACCGCTAATGTCCCTGCATAATGAGTCCCCGGCGGACATCTCCCTGCTACTAAGGTCGTTCCCTAAGGCAGAATTCCCATTCTCACGCAACAAGCATCCGACCGTTCCAAACCCTAGTGACCTAGAGAGCCTTTGAAGATGCTTTCTCGACCGTGTATGCCCCGGTTGCCTCCTCATTCTTTTTCTGGCATTGATTCAGCGCCATAGTGTTTCCGTGGGCAAAATCAGAGACTCGCATGAAATTAAATGCTCCCTCTACCACACTGCGTGGGTGTCGAAGAGAAAGCAATCCCCTTTTTTGCTCGGTGGCCCGCAATGGAGAGTCATTGGATTTTATCTCCGGGCTTACCTTTTGAAGGTTTTAGGTCGAAGGGCGTGAAATTATTTAAGGTCAGTCTCGATAGTAAGGGCTGATTGGAGGGTATCTTTTGAACTCAGTGTATTTAAATCCGAACCCCAAGCTCTCGGAGGTTAATGACAGTTGCGGCCTTCTCAGTAAATTATCTGGGGATAGAATGATGCTGTGGGGAACTCTTCAGAACAAATCCATGCTCTTATCGAGGGACTCCATACAAATATGAACTCGGTTTATAATGGACGAGCTGTCCAGGATTTCCTGTCGTATACGTGTACCCTTCTCAGTACCAAGCTAGTGATGTTTTACATTCGGTAGCGAAGGAGTTAATTAGTGACCATTGTTTGATCTTTTAGTTTCCGCGTTGGAAGTTTTTCGAGTCTCCTTGCTTTTGTGTGACACAGCTAATTATCTCGTCGCAAGTTGGAGTTCCTTTGTTCTTGAGTTCGGAATTCCGTACTTCCTGTAAATACCGTACTATTGAAAGGTCTTTATTTTTGCTTTCTCGATAGAAATTAAGTGTGAAAACGGAATTGGAGTTGAGATGAAAAAGAGGCTGATCTCAGGCTGAACTTCGCCTAATAGAAGGTCTGATAATAATTGTGAAGATAGATGCGATTTCATTTTTTTCCTTATTGTTGAGTTGAGATGAAAAAGAGTCTGATCTCAAGCTGAACTTCGCCTAATAGAAGGTCTGATAATAATTGTGAAGATAGATGCGATTTCATTTTTTTCCTTATTTTTGCTGCTTCAATAAACTAAAATTAACTGTAATTAATCAATGGTAAGATTTACTCTTCACTCAAATA
The DNA here is from genome assembly GCA_000376725.2 of Ladona fulva. Taxonomy (NCBI): domain Eukaryota; kingdom Metazoa; phylum Arthropoda; class Insecta; order Odonata; family Libellulidae; genus Ladona; species Ladona fulva. The sequence continues at coordinate 746,581 of KZ308172.1, forward strand.
CCTATATTTTCTTCGAAATCATCTTTAAATGTAACGTTTGAGAAAAGAATTTATACTCGGCCTACGATGTATTTCTAGAAACGAAATTAATGGTCTCTGTTACAATCTTGTTTCTATCAGGAAGATTTGAGTGATATTTATCAAAATTTTAGTTGAGGAATCGTTTGCATCCTTGAATACTGAATTAAAGTAGTTTAGTCAATTTCCAAATATATTTATACATGTTTCACTACATTTTGTTTGTTAAATTGAATATAAATAACTCAATTCTTGGAAAGAACTGCGTTTCTTAGATGTCGATGATGGTTTTGTTCTTTTTTGAGCTATAAACACCAGCAAAGGAAATGTAATTGCAGAAACAGTGCTTTATTATGTTTCTATTTGAAACAATCATGTGAACAGCGAACAATGCTACTAGTAATTTTTGTAAATCGTAAAAGCTAAGCTTGTAGTACCAGACATCCCCGTTTCCGAGAACGCGCCCTAGATTTTAGGAAGTCCTCCAGGATTCTTCACTTTTCTCGTAGTTCTATGAAAGAAAAAAGAATCACATCATCGCGAAAAAACATTTCATTGTAGATTTTATTCAGTTTACCTATTTTTAAGTTTATAGTAAATAAATGTGTGCTGTGGTTGCATTGACTAGTTTGCATTATCTAAAAATCCTGGAAACTGATTGTTCCATCGCAGGATTATGTACAGAATTAAGGTCGTTGAGAAAGCAAGGTTGCTAGAGTAAAATCTCCGATTCCAGAATCTTTTTCAGTGGTTATTAGGCTTCGAAATATGATAACGCCGGAGATTCAAGGGCTTGGTATTAAACAAATACTGAGTATAGCATGTTGTTGGTTAGATGTAACATGAAAGTTGGTTGTTAAGGTTAACTCATAATTACTTACCTTGTAAACCAAATATATTGAAAGTGATCAGTAGCAATGACAAATCTGTTCAGAAATTTTTAATTTAAAAACAATTTTTTAAATTTGCTCGTATTAACATTTGAAAATACCTTAGTTTTTTCCTTTTTTTCCTAGTATTTTTAAAGATCGTGTCGCTAAGTGTAATACAAATTTTTCACTAATTTTTCTCGTGAAAATTTCTTAATATTTTCGCTGAAAGCGAAGCATCTGTTTTTCACGTAATATTCTTCTACACAGGAAATAATGCTGGGTAGAGATGACATCGCTTTTTTTGTTAGCACAGTCGATCTCTCTGTTTATGTAGTGAATCATTATTTTAAAGGCCGATGTCGATTCATACGAAACAGTTGCAGAAGGTGTGTTTGATTCTAAAGAAAAGAGGAAAGGTCACCGAGTTGTTATTTATTTATATCCCTGTGCTCAGTTGAAAGAGTGTCCTCATACATTATTCGAAACTTTTGGTAGGAATTACAGCTTATAGGTTGGAACAGCCTTCCTTCGGTGACGGAGCCACTAGGGAGGGTATCACGTTACAACAACAGATTTCCGTGATGGCTCGTAAAGAGCGGGATGTCAGTGAAGTTTAAACTTCGTTTCATTGCTCAGTAATCTTAAGGTCTCGAAATTCGCCGTTGTTTGCGGTAATTGAGGATGGCGATGGAGAGGTGATCGTTCGCAGGATTATTACTATCTTAGACAACCGTAATAACTCGCGGTGGAGGTCCGGGAGCCCAAATAGCACGGGCAATTGCAACCAAAATTTGTTTCGCCTCTTAGAAATGCACTAATCCTGTAGAGTTCGTCCGCTCGATCTGCTTTCATTTGGACCGCAATGACAGCTATGAGATGGGATGAGTTTAATGTCTGACTAGGAAGTCGGGGAAGTGCTTCTTTTTGTGGTTACTATTCCTGTTTGGTTACGAGGAAGAGTTTTATTTACTATCCGCGCAGTACTCGGCTAGCGATTGGAATTATCTTTCCCTCTTTCCGCATTTTGTGGTTTGGCGAAGTTATATGCTTCCGCGCTGCGAGGAAACTGTGATATAAAATCTTTTCTTATTTCATATCGATGTAGAAAAACCGAAGACAAAACTAAACAAGTTGAGCTGAATGGAAAAGCTACGTGGAGGTTTTGATGGAGGTCAAAGAGGAAAGGAACTTAATGAAGACTATGGAGAAAGGAAAAATAAAATTTAAGGGACATGTTCTCAGGTACAATATCTTTATAAGGGATATAATAGGCAAGAAATAGAAAGGAAGACCTAAGAAAAAGTTCCTAGCTGACATACAAAGTTTAATGGGTATGAGAACCTATGAGGAAATTCAAAGATCATCGATGTGGAAGATCAAATTGGTTGTAACGACAAGGCCTAATGATGAAGATGATGATGATAGAAAAATCACTACCATGAATTTTAATTCCATTCCACACGATTCAGTACTGTTGTGATCAAATAATAATTCCAATCGGTCCACGGTATGGATTTATTGTATCATCAAAACAGTGAATAGAGTGTGTACCCGTTGAAAATTTTACTTACGTAAATTGCAGTGATAGATTTAACGGTGCCGCATGACCATACGGTATAATATCAGCGACTTGAAATCTTAGTTCACTCGCAGAAAAGCTAATGGAAATTTTTTTTCTTTTGTCATAGCCTATTTTCGTTTTGTCGTATTTTTCTTAGCATAGTGAAAGACTGGAAGAAATTCTCATTCCCTTCAGTATCTCCCAACGTGTTCCTTCTCACACTTTCGCAGACTCTGCGCAAGAAGCTCTCTCTTTTCATTCCTGAAAAATTCAGAGCCCGTTTATAAATCCCTCTCTAGGTTAATTATTTGTTTTTCTTACTTTGACCTTCGCTTCTTCTCTCGGAGTTTTTCTCCTGAATGTAAACTCGGCCTACGTTCAGCCCGTTCTTATTTCCTCTCTTCACTTTGAAAGCGACGCATTCATTCATCGCTCCGGAGAAAGGAGCGGAGCTTCGGTCGAATTCCAAGCCAAGTTTCACGTCATTGTTTCTTCCGAACGCTCTCTGAGAGGAAGAATGTGAGGCTGAAGGAAAGATTACGCAATGTTCCGGAGAGGAAAGTATTTCGGCGACCTTGAACGTACTCCTTGCTTTCCTGAAAGTCGTAAACCGAGGAATAATTGCAACTGTCGTGAAATATATTTTGTTTTGCATTACATCCATAGAAGAAGGCTCTATTATATAGAATGGTCTTGTAAGTTGGCTTTTTTGTATTTATGAGTTTTATATTAAAAATTCAGAGCCTAGGTGTAAGAGAAGCTTGTTGGCCTAACCTCACCAAAAGGGCAAAATAAATAAATTTTTGAAGGATTTAGCGCGTACAGAGACGTTGAATGAAGAAGAAGTATTGGAGCTTTTTCTTCGGATGCAATTACGCTATGTCGATATCAGAGTATCAATGCTCCTATCAGATCATCTTTATGAATTTTCTACCTCATTGTAGGTTCACGAGGGCTCCCGGATAGCCAAGTGGGCAACGCGTTCGACTTCGGTGAAAGCGGTGCCGGGTTAGATTCCCAGTGGGAGCCTATGTGCGAAATGACATAAGCTGTCGAAGCACTTTTAACAATACTACTACAACTACTGTAGGTTCACGTGCCCTAAAATTCCCTTCTCAACCTTCTTAATTTTATAACTTGATAATTCATCCTGCCCTTTGTGTCGTCAGACATCTTTTGCCTTAATCTTCGTCTATCTTGTCCTTTGCAATACTCTTTCAATCACCTTCTCTAGCAATCCCTCTTGATATTTGATCCACCCATTTTCTCTGCTCTCACATTATCACTTCGTATTACTTGTATCATTAAAACCCTCTATTTTTCCACAATATACAGCACCTTTATGTTTTTTCTCTATCAACTCGAATCACTTTTCCATTTATCCATCAAGTGATGTATTCATTTCAATAAGCTTATTTAAAAGCTTCTAACAATCAACAATCACGTTGAGGAGGGAAAAGTAGGTAGAAAGCTAATTAAAAGTACTACGTTTCCCTCCATTTTACCTTTATTTCTAAATTTTTAAACTTTTTGTTAAGGGTTACAAGTATTGCTCTCATATTACTTACACAAATCATTTGCTTCAGCAGCTGAGATACGCTCTTTAAAAAACTATCGGTGTACTACTGCATAAAACAGGTTTATCACTTAAAAAGCGGAATTTCTCTGCGTCCGCGTGTGCATATATTCGTGCATTTAGAGATGTGGGTTCAGTTCAAATTTATTTTGAAAACATGCTACGTTTGACGTGATTATTGGAGAGAGAAAGCGAGCGCAATGTGACCTCGCCCCATCGCTTTGAAGTATTTTGTTTGGAATAAATTTAAAAAATCGTCAAATCTAACGACAGAGGGTCTAAATTAGCAGCCATGTGTGCGGGGAGCAGGTGATTGAAGCGCACCTTGTCCTCAAAAGAAGCGCTCCCTCGTCGACGCCGCAGTATTTTTTTATCTTCCCCTCTTTCTCTGGGGCGGTAACTCGACTTCCTCACTTTTTGCCACCTACTCACCCCCTTTATTTCCCCTACGAAATTTCGTTGCGAGGGCGAATCGAATTAAAAAAGGAAAGAGGGCCCTACGGGGAGAGAGGCTTTGTAGGATCATTCTTTGGACCTCTCATCCCCGCACTTTGCAGGCCATCCCACGCTCACGAAACCTCAGGAGAGCGAAGGGGGACTAACTTCTAAGCAGTGGTTGTTGAGCGAGCACATCCCCTTCCGGATGTGCCGCCGGATTGAATGCCAAGCATCAGAAAATATGACATTCGCTTGAAATATTCAAGAAATGCATAATTTATGTAACTGTAATCATATTCAACGCGGCAGCGTGAAGTAGAAATTAAATTAAAGGGTAGAGTTTTCATTCGAGCTAGCTTAAGATCAAAGATTTTTTGCTTCCATTTACTTCATCGTCAATGCCAATAAATCCCTTAAGGAAACTACTTTAAAGAGAGATATAGAAGGGAAAAATGGAGAAGAGCTTATGAAAACAAATAAGTGGGGCTTTGGGTACAGTGTACACAGCAGGATAACGTTCAATGACTAGGGGTTGTGAGAGAAATACATGCGAATCTGTTGATGATAATAGCCGAAGTACTCCAACATAAAAATACAGAACAAATTGAGTAGAAAACACTTTGAAGAGCCCATAAAATGCATAAGGGTGTCCGAATATAGTTTAACTTTTCGATTGACATTTCATCTTATCATTAGCGATAAATTAATTCCGGTTTAAAATATTTGTTATGCTTATTTAATGGTGAAGGGAAAAGAATACCGCATTCGGGTTCGATTCCCGGTGGGGGCCTACATGCGTAATGACCTCAGCACTTTTAGCAATACTAATACTACTTGCCCGTTAAAGAAGCAGTCGACACAAACTGAAATAAAATAAAAATAGGAATTATTTAGTAAAATATGACAGCACCGACCTGTTACGGTTTAACCATTACCCAAGTGCATTCGCAAACATTACCGGAATTGCTTTTTGCTCGTCTAATCTATATTGTCAATACATAGAACGTTGGGAAACGATAGAATAAATTTTAAAATAACATTAATTATGGTCATTGACATTAATTACGGCATTATGATGTTCATAGTTTACCTTTTTTCTCAAAATACCATTGGATGAAATACCCTTAGGGTGAAATATATCTTGGGTGAATAATGCTTGGTTGAAATGGCTAAAGTGAGACGTCTCTGGATGAAATATCTTTGAGTGAAACGCCCTTGAACCCGTTTCATCATGACCTTAGTTGTCGAAGCAAGTTTAACAATACTACTACCGATAGAAATATAATTTTTGAAGTTTTAACTTTATCATGAAATTTCTGCAAAGTAGTGAGGTTTTTGCCATTGATATTACTCTAATCCATTGAGAATCCAATATCTATGGAAAAAATCTTTGCAAGGTGGGGAGGGGAGATTGTAGACTTTTCCTCTAGGAAATAAGATATTCCTTATTTCTTAGTGTCAGGATATATAAAGGATCAAATGCTTCGTAATTTTATCTCCAGGTACATCTCCAGATAATATTTTAGGGTCGCAGCTTCGGGAAATTTAAAAAGATTACCAACGTAAACATTAATTAAGAAGGGATTAAGTTAGGATCCCTATCTTCGTTAGGAGGGCATTCCTTATCCCTCTACCGTAGACGGAATTGGAACCTTTAATAAGGGATTTCTGGTTTTAAATATTGATTAACAAAGAGGAAACTCTTTCAGTATGGTGTTGGGGTATACGGTCTTTACTACTGATAATCGTATTCATTGTCTAAACTTTCCCCAATTAGGCTGGATAACCTGAAATAGATTTTTCTTAACGGAAATCATGATAGACCGAATTTGTATTGAATTGCATTATTTAGTAGTAAGCATATCGTTGCGCGTACATATCATTTTTTTTTATCTATTATATTTTATTTGCTTTTATGATAAGGACGATACTGGACACAGTCTTAGCAATACTTCTCCTCGTCATGAAATCATATTCACTTTAAAAAATCCATTCCTGTTTTTAAAAATTCGTTTTTCTTCTTTAAGCTACATACTAGTGCTTGTTTTTCCCGGATACCTATCTATCCCGGGATTCTAGGATAAAACTATTGCAAATCCCGGATGTTTTCTGGTTTTAAAATTTTGAGTAAAGTTGACGGTGAAATTATGCAAATTATTTCCTTTTTTTCTTTTCAAAATTTATTTCTAACCAGATAAATTGATTTTTTGTTGAAGTCTCTCCAAAATAAAAACAGGTAATATTGTATATTGTAAAATGATAAAAATCTTTAATACTCTGATATTTAAACACAATTTCTCGAAAAATATACTACGAATAAAGTCGAGGGAAATAGAATAGGTAAAACTTAAAACAGCCTCACTGCGTCAGCGTCAGACTGTCACTTATTCATTCCCTTGTGTTTCATAAATAATACGCCGCTATCGGGATTGGGAAGGAAACCCACGCTGTTGCATAAGCACACTCCGTACATCCTCCACAGGAACAGTGGGAAAACATCGCTCGTACTCTTCGCCGAAACATCGCAAATAAACTGCATGTTAGCAGATCCATGGAAACTCAGAGGCAGATCTTCCATCCGGGATAAGGTAAAGAGGAACCGAAACTCTGGTTTTTGCGTAGGGGTAGGAAACGCGGGGAAGTTGATGATAAGGAGATGGAGGCTGGGTGGTAGGGTTTCGAAGGAACTTGTGTATGGTTTCAGAGGCAGGGTTTTGCCAAGGAGGGAAATCGATAGCTCCTGTTTATGTGCTGGGAAGGCTCCAACTTCATCCCCTATCCTTCGACGGAGGCGTTTCCGGGGAGCATCCCTCCTCCCGCTGCCATTGTCCCTGAGTGAAAGAGGGGGATTTATGCTCTCACAGGGAGAGGTTTTATCCCCATCCCTTCCCGCTCATCTTCTTAACTATCTCTCCCCTTTCCATCGCGGTCGCTCGATTTTTCTTTTCCACGAACTGATTGGGTTCGTCTTGTGGAACGGGCTTTCCCTACGCCGGACGAGTGTTCCTCCTGCTGGAACCGACGTGAGGTTTCAGTATCCCGCCCGTTGTGTGCGTGTCAGCCGGTCGCTTTCGGTTTAGGCTTGGGTGGGGTTACTCGTGACGTTGAGACATGGTAATGGGGTCTCCACTCTACAGTTCCCCCGCCGTGGATGTGATTGACGGCGGGGGTCGTATTTCATCGAAGAAGGGTGTAATACCGCGAGTCTTCATTTCGGGATGAAAACAGCGGTACCGAATTTTCCGTAAGATAATAAGCGTAAGGATTCAGGTCGATTTTTTTAGATGTTATTTTTTTCCTAAACACTGGACACCAAGTGTTGATCTATGCCTCCAAACTTGGGTAAGGTTTTATTCTCACGATGTCGCTTACTGTTTCTAAAGTGGGTTGTCGTTTCTGCAACCCTATGATGATAAATGGAATAGGTTTCATTTGTGTTGTCGGCAGGTTTAAGGAAAGCGTATCCTTCGTTTACTTAAGTTCAGTCTTGCTCAAGACTGATAACACGAAAGCTATTATGATATGTTACGTGTTGCTAAATATTAGCTATGGTTTTGTTCACTTATGATCGAATGTCATGAATTCGTAAGTGCAATACGCTGTATGCTGTATACATTGGAGAACTTTTCGGATTAAAGCCTATTAGATGAGGAAATCCAGGACAAATTATCTCGCTCTTCATCTTGCCTAGTCGCCTCATCCCCTCTTCAAAGCATTTCGTTGCCCTTCCAGTCTTCTGGCTGATGATTTCGAAGGCTGGAATTAAGTTTTGGGATACAAGAAGTGTTATGTTTTATCTAGTTCAAAACTACAAACAGTGGTACGAATTGATTTTATTCTACAAACTTTCGAAGAGTTTTTTAGTTTAATTAATATTTTTACAATTTTCGCATCCAGTCATTCAGTCATCAGTCCTAACCTCTTAAGGTGTGATGAATAACACTATATCTTGTGATTTGGTGGATTTTTTTCTAGAATGCCTCATTAAAACCCATTAAAATAATGCCAACTTATATACAATAGCAATTTGCAGGCTTACATAGGTAAAGGTGTCGCTCGAGGACAAATATTCTTGACGCTAGTACTGCCCAACCATTTATCTCAGCGGCACGCTTCTGTATTTACTCTATCTTAGCGGTGCACAACAATGCGCGTGCTTGTTTCGGCCGGAATTTAGTTTGACAAAGAAATATAGTTAGTAAGAGAGTACTTATTACTGTATACATTTAATAATATTTTTTATTTAAAGCTAAAGTTTTCGCATAATAAAGTTCACGTTCTATATCAAGTTAGTGTCTGTGATGTATTCACAGGGGCTCAGAAGTGGAATATTTTTCACCTTTAAAATATTCGAAGTAGGTTGTAAGTAGTACTCCTTGTAAACGATAAAAATGATCTCTTTTCGTCCTTCTATGTAAAAAAAGAAAACATTAGAATCTAAAGAAGTCAATCATCTTATTACAACGACTAGTTCACTCAGTAGCCTATCCCCAGAGAACAGTTTTCAAGAAACCCGCAGTTCTTCTAACAGAATACCTCATTACATTCTTACAATTATTATTATTACAATTAGATTAGAAGCACATTTCACTCTCGGTATGTGGTTTACCAAGAGCTTAGAGCTCAACTGTTGGTCTTGACATATCGGTGTAGGAAGCATTGCCTTTATGATAGACGATTAGGTGACATTCTCCGAGTCAGTAATAGATACTGTATGTAATGACTCAAATAATGATATTTTTGCTGTAATTAAAGAAGGATTTTTTATGTTCTAATATCATACCTGATGCCCTCTCAGGCCTTGCCTTGCCACTTTAGGTTGAAGTAGTAATACTCATACGTATTCGCGTATCAACTCTTGCAGCCTTAGTTTAATTTCTCTTGAGCGATGCTTTTATTGCGGGAAACAAATATTCTTCATTTAATATCAAGTGAGATGTACCGCTGATGGCAATTCGTGAGCAAGAGTCACAGAACTCCAAAAATCATCAAAAGCAGTAACTGTTTTTGATGGTTTTTGGAGTTTTGTGACTTTTTCATTAACTATGTTTTATAATTCTGATTTATTTGCTGTCGTGCTGTTTTTTTACATCCTAAGGACTACAATTTCCTCTCCTAAGTTTGTTAACGAAGTAGATATGATCGATTTCTACCACCGCTGGTTTTCCATCTTCAATTCTTGTCAAGGTTTTCGGACCATGATTACGTCATTTACAGATACGCTCGGCATTTCAATTATGAGAGATTCTACAACTTTCTCTCGATAAATTACAAGAAAGTAAATTTTGGTGTGATTTATGGGACGTTTTTCAGACAAATATTAGATGAAAACAAAAGATTCATTGTCTCCTTGCTGTTAGTGGAAGTCATTTTGGTGCAACGGTAATTCGACGTCCTTCGTTCTGCTAAGGGGTTGAAAACCTTGCAGCTTTGTGCCTCTCCTGCATATCATTCAATTTATCCCTTTCCGAGTCGAGAAGTAAGTGAAACGACGGGATCATTTTGGGATCTTTCCTAACGTCAAATTTCCTCCCTTCTCTAGTCTTTAGCATCCTCTCATCAATCCGGGAAAAATGTTCCGTGGCGCTCGTATAAACCTTTTAAGGGAGCTCCTCATGCTCTGGCTTCTCTCTCCGCTGGTTTCTCGGAATGGTTTTTGCGTGCCCTCAATGAAGTGGGACTCCCGCAATCCTCTATTCTTTCTATGATTCCATCTCCACGGGCATGCAGGGAAGAGTCGTTCTGAGCCACTTATCCCTTCCCCTTAACTACTCTTCTCCCTGTCTCCCTCTCCTCTTCCTCCCTTATCTCTATTCCTCCAAGAGCGATGGATTTCAATAAGTGGTCATTCTTTTTCATGACGATCTCCATTTCCATAAATATCATTGTTTCCCTAACATTTACACTGCATAAAAATATCGTTAGGGTATTTTGACCCATGGCCTTTCATTATCGTCTGTCATCGGAATTGAAGTTTGCTCGTCTTTCCTTAGTCGCGGAAGAATTGTTTTGAATCTCATTCTCCTCTGTTTTTGTTGACATGAAGAAGATTAAGGCTCGAGGGGCATTTTTAAAGGGAAGAGACATAGAGGAAGTCTGGTTGTCGATGGTATTGGGAGAAGAAGCAATTTTTAATGTTATTCATTATCTCACGTATTTGTTGAATATACGGTATATATATCTGCAATGTGTATGTATACATGTAGTATAAATACAGTAAAACCCGTTTTAAATACTCCCGCTTAGTACGTGGTTTTCTCTCGGTCCCGATCTCTTTCACACGAAACTGGTTGAACTTTAAACGCTATCCCAACATCTAACAAGGCGGGTTTTTCACATACAACCCGTTATGGCCAATCCGTCTAATTTGATAGACCAGAAATTGTTTATATTATCTTTATCGCCATCCTCCGCTCTCCTCTCCTGCTTCTCTAGTAGGGCTCCTTTTGACTTTTTTGTTCGCTATAATTAATTCTTTGAGAAGAAAATGAGGATATCGCGAAGCAGGATCGCCTCCATCCAGCTCGGCTCTGAATGGAGTAAAATCATCTCACTCAGTCTTCCCTTGTGGGAAAACTTAACATCAAAAAATACCATTCTCGTATTCTACTGGAATATCATATACGTAAGTGGCATAAGTGTATTTTATTCAAAGATAAGGAAATTTTTTTGCCTTAATATTAGGAAATATGCAGCTGATTAAGCTGTTTCGTCCACTCGTCCACTTCCAAGCGTAAGGATCCATATCGAAAAAACTAGAAAAGATAAAGACATCTTCCGTATTTTAATTGCTGACTGAAGTAGTAATGAAAACTTCCGAAAGTTGTTTCTCTACTACTGTCCTTGCTTTCGCATTAGCATTTCCTTAAGAACAGCATTAATCGAACTAAAACTAACTTACTATCTCCTACTCCAAATTCATCCTTCTCCCTTATGCATAAACGAAATTTTAGTTTTAACTTCAAACGAATACTAAAGTAACTACTCAAGTATTCAAAAGGAGGGATCGTCCTCAGTTCTACCCACTCTATCCCCTATCGATTCAACTCTTCCTCGAAGGCACCCCTATTGTGTGAATGTGACGTATGCATGAGTTCTGACTTGGTTTCCAGCCACACTTCACCCTTTACCGCTCCAAGTGTGACGAAAATATATCCTGTTAACCTAACCCGCATGTATTATACCCTCATCCCTAGCCATTATTTACTACCTCTCACGCATTTAAAAATCTCGTGACTCGATTCCCGATACAGGAACCTAGGCGAAAATGTGCGGCAAGGAACATTAGCATCATTCCAGGGCTCAAGAGGCACCCATGAGGTCATCTTGGTCCGCCACCGACTCCGGTACTCTGGAGTTGAACTCCGATCCCCCAAGTATCAATTCACCGCGAGTCCACCGCGTGAATATCCCTCCGTGTCCGTCCTTAACCTCCTGGCGCGCAGCTCCCCATCGGAATGTCTCCGACGGGAGGGCGTAAGAGAGTGCCTCTGGAAGCAGCGCTCGTCTTCTCTTAGCGTCCAATTTGTTTGTGTTCTGTGTGCGGGCTCTCAAGTGTTCCAAGGAGCCGCTGGTGTTTTTGTCCTCTCCGTGAAGAGATATCGGCGGACAGTGTGGGTCGTCTAAGAAGTCAAGTGACAGCCATGGAGCCGGAGATCGCGGAGGAATCGGACGGTGGGGAGGAGAGCGAACTAGGTAAATGTTGCCAATGTTGATTAACAACAGCGCGAATTCCTCGTACGAAGAACTGAATACGTATTCACAATTTCTTTTTTTCATCGAAATTCATTAATTTCATTCATTATTTCTCCCACCGTATTTATAATAATTACTTCTTTGATGGAAACGGAAAGACCCCACTTACATCCATTTTGATACTTATTATTATATGCGAATTAGCCATAGCCATTCTCTCACCGGAAAAATCTGACTATCCCGGACTCGAACCCAGAACCTTGGGTTTGGAGCGGTAGCAAGCTAACCACTCCGCCGTGGAACTGCGGAGTCAAAAGAATACTTGTTGGGGTTCTATTTCCTCCTGCCTCCGTGCTGTAATAGGTGGAACATTTTTCATTTATCTTCTGGTGCAGAATTGAGGAAAATATATCTTTCGTCCACTTTACTTTATGTTATAATAGTTACTGTAATAATATGAAAGTTGCTAATTTACGAGTGTTGCTGATTAATGCCAATGATCATGGTTACTTTTTAATGCTATAAAAAGTGCTATTTATAGGGTCATTGTGTTGATTTACGTGATTTTTTACAGGCTATAACATTCTGGCTCATAATCAGTTTGAAAAGCAAAGTTAAATAAAATTACCTCACTCCTTATCTTTCCTTTTCTCCTCTTCCACTCTCCCTTTAGCTAATGGGGGAGGAGTTGAGGTTCTAATAAGTGTTTATGGGGAACTGTATAGAAAGACAGCTTAGCTTCTAACCACCTTTTCCTGAGAGCTACTCACCGCTAATTACTTCAGTTAAAACATTATCTCCGCCTCCGGTTGTCCCCCTTTCCCGCCGTTTCCTTAAGGTACGGGAATTCTTATTTAATTACTTATTAAATTATTCTTAATTAAAAACCGTTTGCATCCAAACCTTCTTCCCTTTTCAAGCGTAGCTATGACGCGTTTTTAGCATTTCTTGACCTGATGATGTTGTTTTATTGTCGAAACTAATAGTGGAATAAAAATTTTTGAGGAAACTATAACCGTGAAATTTAGTGAGTTAAATAATGATGTTAGTTTATATTGCGGAGGCTACAGCCTTTCGAAATTTCCATCGTCTGCTTTATCGAATGAGATAGTTCTAAGAGGTATTTATTTAAATTATGTTCGGTTTTGGCAAATTTTTATGTTTTAGCGATCACCAAGGAAACGTTTACGCATCACGTGGACCTAAAGTCAATTTTAAACTTCATCTATACGAGTATTCTTGCGCAGAGTTCATGACTTCCAAACTAATCACATCCGCGATCGAAAGCCAAGAAGGTCTGCACGGATGCGAAAATACGAAATGTAAAGAGCCTTTTTCATTCATCTGCTCCGTGGAGGGAGCTGAATATGGGCAAAGGAAGGGGGTTCTGGAGGAAATCGTTTTTTTGCTCCCGGTGCGAGGAAAAAGAGCTGTGGGAGCGGCTCCAAATGCGATAGGAAGGGGAAAAATAAATTCGCTGCGGAAAGTAGCTAGATTTGGATGTAAGCCTCCTGGTTTCGGTGAATCTTTTCCTTTCACTGAACCCTTAGCAAGGGTGAAATTCATCTCTGTTGAAAACCTATCATTTTCGCCATTGTTTCCGAGAATGTTCCGCCCATAGCTTTTCTCAGAGATATTCCTATTTCGCGCTAGATGGACGGTCTTTGATGATATGTTTCGCTGTACTGGAGAGCGAGGCAGGAAACGCACTGGTGAGCTGAAAGAAATCTCTACGTTTACGTTTACCGCATGACCCGTCGTACGAATCTTAATTTTTCAAAAATCTCACTTTCTGTTCTCCCCTAAAAACGAACCGTAATTAATGATTAATAACTTATCAGTACCACCATACTTTTGGCAGATATCAGTATAAATATGATAATTATTTTTCCTCTCTGTGGTTATCAGTATAAATTTCTTAGCGTGGGGAGTGATGTATTACGAAGGGTATTCTTCCCATCCAAGACTTAAGAATCATTTACCTCCGTGATAGCCTGATATTGAAATACTATCTATTTTGACTGATTACCGTGTATATACTTATATTTTTATCTCTATCGCATTTTTCAACTATCCTGTCTCTATTTCTTTCCTATATCTCAGCAATTCCTTAGTTATTCACCTTTTCTGAAAGATTTTAGAATTGTCGACACCTTGTAGACGTTTCGATTAACGCGTCTTAAAATCGTATAAAGTCATCAGTAAGGTAAGAGTCATATGTCAACGGAAAGAAATTTTCGTAACATTTCATTGCATTTTTAATTTCACTCTGCATTTTCTTAAATGACTCTTGAACATTAGCATGTTGACAATAATGATTTTGTTGTGGCTTTAAATTGTCATATTCCTTTAAATCTTGTCTTTGGAAACTTGCTGATGAATCAGTGGCAGTCGTCAAATTGTCTGTAAGAAACTGGCGGAGACTCTTTTCGGTTATTCCTTCGCAATATCTGGAATTGGCGGAGTGTAATTTTGCAATCGGACAGGGGTTTGATTACTGACAAAACCCCAAAATTTCCACATGATCAGTCGATGCGTGGTATAGGTGTTCCTCCGCTACCTTTCGATAGGTCCCTCTTTGCTTATCATATTTATGGGGACGAAGTCACGCCAACGGACAAAATTTTTTATGAAATATTCAGAGTGGATATCGAACTTGCCCAGTTTCCAGTTATGGTCTATCGCGTTTTCCGTTCGTGGAGATCACACATCACTGCGCTCCCAAGTCCTTTCAGCGTTCCTTCCAATTCCTCCTATCGGAATGAATCTCGGACTTCATATCTTTTCCAGCCCTGCTTCCCTTTCCGCCTCTCGCATCCCTTCACATTTCGATTCGCGGCGCAAATATTCGCGAGTGGCCCGCTCGCATCGTTCCCAAGCGGGAGATTTCTCAGAGAAGGAAATGTAAACTTCTTCCGCAGCCCTCGGGTAGGCTTCCACTCCGATAGCGAGCGGTAATGGGATCGAATCTCATCCTGATGCCACTCTTGCTACATTAGTTTCGTTATGTGTACTGCGTATGGCGATACATGCTCCGAAAATCCATTTTTCCTCGATACTTGGTTCTTTTGACCATTCGAGGAAGGTATTTCGTGAGTTCCCGGAACGTTTTCCGTTACTTTCACGCTGATACTGCCTCTCCGTTTATTTTTAGTTCGTTCGCTGGTAAAGTTCTTGATATCGGGTGGGAATCTCTTTCGATCTCACGGAAGCTATTTTCGAGGCAAGGGTCAGCGCCGCAAAAATCCCCTGGGTCGTTTCCTCAGGATAAGTTGACATTGAACCCATCCCGTTGACTTAGGAGTAAGTAAGAGGATTTACCGTTAAATGTTTTTTCGGTTGAGACGTTATACCGAGGGCTGGTGACGTGCATCTAATATTTTGCGTTTAAGGTGCTGTATTTTCTGCATTCGAAGATAAAATTACATTTTGTAGGTATTTAATCGATTTATGTTTTAAATAAGACTCCAATAATATAATCAGCTCAATATGCAAAGGTATTACTTTGTGGAAGGCCTTATTAACGGGATTGAAAATCTTAGTACACTTCCACCGCGTTTAAGGTATTTATCCATAATTATGGCGGTTCTTCGTGATTCCAGTACAGCAAATCCGTCTTCTATGACGCCCAATATTTAGGGATATTAGATCAAGCGTGGTTTTAACAACAATTTGGTGTAGTTAATCTATAAAAGCCATTCATACGGGATTATTTGAATTGATTCATGAGTTAAACTTGATATATACAGAATTAGAAGCAAGCTGACAAAAAATTATTTATTTATACACAAACCCTTTGTGATAAAGAGGAATAAAAAGTTCTTAATCCTGAAATAAACGAGAATTGAAAGTGCAACAGTCAAATATGACTCTGAAAAAAAGTGAGTTAGATTTTAAAATGAAATTTAGTATCCTTATTATTATTTAAATACTACAAATAGGTACAGTACCTGGTGGCAGTGAGTAGAGTAATACAAATATATAAAATAACACACCAGTAAAACCTAAAAAAATCTTCAGAAATCACAATTACTGCTGTTTTGATCGTTTGAACCTCCGAAATCGCTGACTAAAAGGCAAGGTGTACATTTCTCAGCAATTTATTTTTCTCGTAGAAACTCCTTCAGTTTCCCTGCGTAGCGTTGCGACTATTTTTCAGCTTTCGTATTCATCATCATCAGCTGCGGAAGCCGTCCACGAGACTTTTATAGTAAACATTTTAATCAATCGTTAAAGGAGATTATCATCCTGACTTAATAGCTGCGGAAACACCGTCCGTCTCCCGCGCGTCATCTCCTTCAATCCCGATTCACTTCCTATTTCTTCAACGCTGGCGTACATTCAGATGCTCGCACTGCATCAACCGGTGCTCGATCGATCCCCCGTCTCAAAAACCATTAGAGCCCCTCCATTCATTTATTTCCGAGCATCCTGGCTTTAACTTCGGAACGTCATAGTTTCCGATGACGTGGGCCGTGATGTCACACCGGCCGGTGGCTTTTATCGCTCAACGTACGCCCTTCGGGGAAGATACGAGATTTCCTCACCTACTCTCGGAGAGCTGGGGAAGGGAAAAGGAGATGGTCTCGGAAATAGATAGGGAAGAGAGATATACGGCGGGAGATAGATATAGGTGGAGTGGATGTGAAGATTTTGCTTCCCCGGAATCCTTTATTCTGGAGGCTGCAGGTACTCTTGGAGGGATCGGGGGCGGGGGGCGTCTGTCGCTGTCTCCAGGGGTTTTAAGGGAGTGCCAAGGGAGGAGAGGAGATCGGGCGGAATGGTGGCCTTTGATGGTATCGATTCCATACCCTTCCCATCGTCAATGTTCTGCAGGGGCTCTTGAGGGACACACTCGTTTCCAAACCACCATCTCCGCCCCCTATCCACTTTCTTTCGATTTCAGTCTACTCACACACGGACCAAGACGTGCCCAAGAGGTTGGAAATTTGGCAGAATCGCTTTCACCACGGTTTTGTATGTGGTCCGGCGGAGGTTTTTTCTCGTGAGACGGGCGCACTGACGAGATATTGCAATGTTAGGGAAAGAGGTTCGATTTCCAGCTTTTGGGACTTTCGGGTTTCCTGGAGCTTGGGAAAGTGGTTTTACCGTTTTATCTTTCCGCTGGACTCTTCACGGTGATGATGTTTGCGCTCCTCGATCTTAAATGGCTGTATTGATGTTAGTCATACTTGGCTTTTATCCTTGTTGTTATATTGAAGGCAACCCTAAAGGAAATCTAAACGTAAACATTCTACTACCGTTTGTCATCATCACAAGAGATATACTTCGATATGACTGAAAATGTGCGGTCTTAGTTGATGACTCATGAAGATTTTGTAAACCTTTTTCCTCTGATGTATTCGTAAATTTGATCGAGATGATTACTATATACTGCCAGGTGAATGAAAACTCAATCACGAAGCATTAGAGAGAGCTTTCATCCGTCAAAAATCAACTTAAATTAGAATGTCACGGAAGCAACATTTCTATCATCTTATAAGATTGCCATTGATTTCGCTTTTGAGATAATTTTACCGGCCTAATTTTATTTATTAGTTTCATTTATGTTTAATTAACGAACAGGTTCTATGGAGCTTAAAATAAGTGCCTGCAAAAATATGGTCTAAGTTTTAATTTTAACGTGATCATTTCTCATACATCTTTATAACCTAAAAAAGCTAAGAATTCCTAATAAATCAATGACATAACAAAAACTACCAAATATTCTACTTTTTATTGAAAGTAATGTATTTCACGTTTATGGTGATCGGAAACTCACGGAACTGTATTTTGGGCACCCAGTGCTTTTTACTCTAGGTATTTTTCAAAATAGATGGGCTGCATGCATGAAGTATGATAGCAGAATGCACGCTACAATATTTGCCCAAGCTCATTTTTATTTGGGACAATCATATTCAATCTGAATGGAACTTGCATTTCTAGTTATAAGGATAATTCATTGCCTAATTCGAGAGCAGTTTATGATGAACGGTAAAATGTACGTTTTCAAGATTCGATGTCATTGATTTTTCGATGTTTCTGGGCTATCTTGTCCCGTGCGAGATCGAATTTTCAAAATTTTAGATGCTCGGGCCCATCATTTCTGCCGAATCTTCCATCCCTCCGAAGTCGATTATTTCTGGGCATATTATTATTTGCTTATCTCCGGGCACTTGAATTTCAGATAAGGGGCTCGAAATTGGGAGGAGATGCCGAAAAAGAGATTTTGCGTCACGAACGCCCGTGTTTTCGCATTTTCGTTCCTTTGTTTACTTAGAGAAGCACTTCTCCGAAATATATCAGGCTAATGAAGCCAGAGTGTGCCTAGCTGAAGGCTTGGAAGATTTATGGAATACATTTGTTATGCTTATTCTGAACCTGGCAAGCAAGTCATGCATATATCACTGGAACTGGTACGAGTACGCTTTTGGTCTTTTACGAACTTTACCTTCCTTATTGTATTGGAAGAATTTCAATCCACAATGGGCTTCCAGCCTGAAAATCCAAATCCGTCAAGTTGATTTAAGCTAAGCTGTCTCTAACCACATAATAGTCAATCATTTCTCATATCTTAGACGCTCACTATCTTGTAGTTTAGACTAAAGCTCCGAATATTTTCACTAGATCAAATTGTTTGAAAATATGTGATAATTTTACATTCGAAGAAGCATCACTGCTCTCTTACTATAAGGAAAGATGTTACAAAATGAGATTAAGTGTTATAGAAAAATATTTTTGTTTCCAATTCCCTCCAATTTCCTGCTTCAGAAATTTCCAATATCCTTCAGAACCTTCTTCGAAGTTACCTTATCAAAGACAGAAATCTATTAAATACAAATTACATAAATCCGTTACCGGAATAGCAACACCTTGGCTAAGTATAAAATCAACCGAATTGCGAGTTACTTTGTGGTAATCCATGACGAATTAACAAAAAAGCAGGAACAACGGAATTAGTTTCATTTGGAAAAGTTGTTTCTGTTTTTTGTTCATTCACCTTGGCTAAGTATTATGTTTTACTACGAAAAGAGGAGATTTGGTATTCTGTTTATTCGTTCATTATATGAAAAATCCTGCGATTAATTCTTTGCGTCTTTAAAATATTTAAGCTATGTATGACCTCAGCAGTCGAAGCACTTTTAACAATACTAATTCTACTTGTTCGTTAAAGAAACAGTCGACACAGACTGAAAGAAAATAAAAATAGGAATTATTTAGAGTCAAATATGACAGCACCGGCCTGTTACGGTTTAACCATTACCTAATTGCACCCGCAAACATTACCGGAATTTATTTTTACTCGTCTAATCTAATTCGTCAATACACAGACCATTGGGAAACGATAGACTAAATTTTAATATAACATTAATTATCGTCATTTTTACGGCATTATGATGTTTATAGTTGACCCTTTTTCTCAAAATACCATTAGATGAAATATCCTTAGGGTGAAATAATTCTTGGGTGAAGAATGCTTGGTTTGAATGTCTTAAGCGAGACTTCACAGGGTGAAACATCTTTAAGTGAAACGCTCTTGAACCCGTTTCATCATGCGTTTTTCTTTTCCCTTCACTATGCATTATTTTAGACTCCAAGCATCCTTCCATGGTCAGCATTTATTTCCTGCCGTTCCTTTTATTTTGTTTCCTCTCTAATTTTCTAAACCGTACTCTCCGTATCGCTTTAATAACTTCTATTATTGTGTACTGATCCAGTTATTTCTCCGCAACTCATCGTATTTTTCTGTGCCTTTTCTGTTGTGTGCCGTTCGAGGGCAACTGCGCATTCGAGTTCCACTTATTTTGTCATCGCTTTTGAATTCCGGTCAATTCGTCCCCGCGACTTATCAAGGGAAAGGACGCTTCCGTCTATATCGAAATGAAAGCAGCGTCGAGTATACTTGTGTATTCTTAGAGTATATTTACGACGACGGCTGTATAAATAGAGATGGAGGATATTCCCGAGTCGGCCTATGTCCTTTTCGAAATGGTTCTCGGTGAGTGCCAAAATTTGCGAAATCTTCGGCTTTCATGAGTTACTTCTCTGCGTTTCGCTCGTGGTGTATTTACCTTTAGTCAACGGGCTGTCGAATTTCGTATTCTTTTTATTTTCACCTCCATTCTTCTTCCGATCCCTGTATTTATATTTTATCATTACCTTTCTCATCATATAGCGATTACTATCTGTAGTTTTGCGCAGGTTTTTTTACGACTCCTTAGTGGGTATAGTCGATACTGTCGATAATTTTCTCCAAGGAATCTCTTATAATTTTTATATCCACATTTATTCTCATATTTCTCTGCTCTCGCTTTAAAATTATTAGTTGCACAATATAGGACGATGGGTTGAAGAGGAGAATTATAATTTTAATTTGGCCAAATAAAGACGTTTTATTAACATGTAAAGACATTTTATTAACATGTAAAGACATTTTATTAAATGTGCATTATTATTCGTCTAAGCTATGAAAATCCAGTTGAACCTTTTAACGCCAGCACCATTCTCAAGCCAAAGCATTGCAATTAAATAATCAGCGATCATATCGACTCGGTGTTACGGTTCTATATCGGAAAAAATAAGGCATGGGAAGTTCTTTTTTACGAAATTTACGGAGTATTTGTGAAATAAGCTTACCGCACCTTATTCTTTCAGCATTAGAACTAAAATCGTTAATAAAAAATGAAGTTAACTCTCTGACGTTGACATACATTATTTACGTTGATTATTCATGGCGTTGAAGAGGATTATACCAAATATAATATGTTTATCGTCCGACAAGCATTCATTGCCATTATAAATTTTGAAATCGTTATCGGTCAGTTGCGAAATTAATTGATTCCATAACTTCTTATTTGAGATATTAAGCATGGTTTAATGCTTTATATGGAATGCTTTAATTTAGCGCTGATAATTATTACTCTTAATATAAATTACGAGAGGTATCAATCACCTGCTCTCTGAAAACTTTTATTTTATTATATAGGGAAGGGAGGGAATATTATGCAAAATTCCCTCCGTTATGTCCAATAATCTTGCCTCAGAGCAAGCGTTTGGTTTAGATTTAATCCTGATTGGGGCAGCGAATCTGGTTGTTTTGGTGCCGTTTGCAAAACTTCGCGCGGAATATATTTTCAAAACTCTGCTTCGAGCACCGATGAAGCACGTAATTTAAAATAGTTATAAAAATATATAGCGAAATGAACTCGTTTGATTGAGTATTAGGAAGAATACAACAAGCAGGAAATTAATAATCTTTTACGCCTCCAGCGAGTGATAGTGTGATTCAGCGTTTTCATTAGCGCCGAACATCGATTGAGGAAAGTGATTGAGGAAGTGAAGAAGAAAATCTTAGCGATCTTTGACTTCCTCTAAAGAAGGAAAATGCGATTCTGATCGTTCTGTGATTCGTGACAATCGAAAGGTTGGTGCGAATGTCGGTAACTGATGCGGGTGGTGCTACAAAATTTTGGCCGAAACCATGAAAGGCATATCTAAAGGGTAGATGCGGGTGTTGCACCACGTAAACATGCTATTTCCTTCTTCTCGGTTTGTCGGCCAGTTAATGTCCGCTTAGTGTTAATGTATATGTAAAGAAGTCACTGTCATTCTGAAGAGCCTTCCACGGAAGACCTTATTTAGTTCACAAAGTCGGACACCACCCTGAAAGGAAGTAATGTTGAAGGTTTGAACGGTAGTCATCCGTAATTGAAGTTACCGACTCATCATCGCGCAAATGTTCTGCGGGGAACGTAATTTGATGCAAATTTTGTTAGCGGAACAGTGTAAGTGGAGCGGAGAACTAGAAGGGGAAAATAGGTTTTGTCAAGTCCATGGTGAGGCATCCCTATGTGGGGTTTGGCCCAGCTAAGCGTCATTTTCAGTGGGTGTTGTGTGATCCACAGATCGACTCCCTCGTAACCGTTTTGGCTTTTTTAGACAGTTTAGACCCACTCCGTATTAGTTCCCATTGTAGTAGAATAACTTCCCATTTTTTCACGATGCTGGATCGTCATCATAGTCTCTTTATGTGTCGAACCCGGGACCGCTTTCGCCGTAGGCTAACGTACTGTCCAATAGGCAATCACGGGACCTGGAAATAGGTACAAAGTGGAAATTACGGGATAAATGTTTTTAGGATAAAAGTCCGGTGTTATTCTTTTGTGCACCCCACGAATCAACCACTCTTTATCTTACGGAATAGTTACACAGTGGATCAAATGTTTATTGCTTGCATTAATCCTCCAGAAAAGAAAAATCGAGAGCTTTTCTCCGTCGCCCTGTTTGTTTTTCGAGCGTCACCGCCTAAAAGTGGCACCAAAAAGCACCGTCGGAATTCTAAAGATTAAAACCATGACAGCGACGCCGGCGGAGCACAACTGTTTCAATTAATCCCACAAATTTGTTTCTCCGTTCCGATTCTGTATTTCCCTTCCCTCCTGCATTCCAGCGGGATGGAAAATATTATTTTTCGTCCCCTCGTTAGGTCTCCCGTGTACATTTTCTTTTTTTTAAGGGCCTTTGATGTCCCCAGCCTCTGAACTGATTGAGCCAATCGAAACTAAGGCAGGGTAAATATGTATCCCCAACGGACCTCTTTTTCCGCCGCTCGGGTGAAATATTTTGGGTGGCATGTATGAAAACAAGGTGAAAGGGAGAGAAAGGATGGTTGCTCCTGTCCGACTGTAATAGACGCGCTATATAATGCTTCTATTTGTCGAAGGCGGAGTTCGAAAATTGTCTTCTTTACGTCCGCGACTATGAAACAGTTCTCGCTTGAATGAAGACATTCTTGGGCGGGTCTGTACGGAGCAGAAATGTAAAATTTGGTCACGAAGTGCAATTCTGCGTATAATTTTCCCGCAAAATTGGGACACCAAATTTAACGATAAATGAACTGCTTCTAAAATTTCGAAATGAATTGCCACTTTTTTACCTGGTATCTTGTAGACCACACGCAACTAATTGGGATTTCTAAGGAGTAGCTCTCGTAAAAGGTTCCTCTAATGAACTGTAAGTAAAGGAAACTGAAGGAAAAGATGTACAATATTTGTTTTCAGCCATAGTCTTCGTCGCTTTGTTCTTAAATTATTTTTACGTTTTACATTTGTGAATCGGAGGAACATAAAATAGTTATATTTCCTATTTTACGTAAAGAATATGATAATAAATATATACGTTTCATTTACGTATAACGTATTCTTTAAAATTTTACTTTCTTTGTAATTTTTATTATTGATGAATTAGTTTTAGTTAATTTTGTTACGGTATTGCTAAAGTGATTTCCACATACACAGTTTCCTTCACATCGTTTAGCTTGTACTCTCAGTAGACTTGTACCGGTTTTTCACTCTCTCCTTCTTTGTGGACGTTTATCTGATTTGGATATTTGTTTTCTAAGACATTACTTAGGTTTTTTACATCCACAAATCTCAAAGTTTTCTTCTCTATTCCTATTTACAAATTAATTTGTTTTTATTTATGATGACAGGTTAATGGAAGAAGAGACGTTTTAGTCTCAATTTCGCCTTAATAAAGAAATTACACCGTTTATCTAAAAGTAATTAAACAAATACTATGTTGGTACAATTTCTTTCAGAAAAATCCTCCGTGGATGTGCAGAAAGAAATCAGTCGGCGCCTTAGAATGATCGCCCTCTAATGATTCCAAATGAGTACGATCTAATGGTTTCCTCCGTTGGAGAAACATAAATCTTCCCTTTCCATTAGTATTTTTCCAAGAATCCAGTGTCTCGGAATCCAATCCTTTTTATTTTTCAACCAAACAAACCTCACTCCCGCCGTCTAATTTAGATTCTCGCGTCTATTTTTCTTCCCGCGTTGATCCTGGCAAGCTCTTTCGGGGTTTAAAAAGAATAGAGGCAGATGTTTTGCACTCAAGCTCTAAAGAACGCTCCACAATGCCTTTGTCGATGTCCGATAAATTTGGTTTGCACGCTCTGTCCCGAAGAAATTCTAATTGTTTTGAAGTTCCAAAGCAAATTACAGAGTGGCGAGGGTCTTTTCCAAACAATTAGGATTTGATTAAAATCACTTTACACCTTTTCATTCAAGCTATTTATACAATGATTAACAAGCACTAAAAGAAGCGCATTATCACAATTTTTCAAAATTTATTGGCAAAATGGGTGAATTTACGATTTTGATTACTTAAGACCAGCTAAGAACTTGAATTAGTGCATTGGATTGTCTTGGAAACCAATCTAAGATCGCTTTCAAATATTTCAGTGGCTTTTAAGCATGATTTATGTAGTTAGATGCGTTTAATTTTATATTGAGTTTGAGTTTATTATAAATAGTTATTTAAATTTTTGATCGGCTTTCAGTTCCAGAAAGCAAGTCGCAGTAACATCTGGCAAATTCTTCTTTGTCACTAAAATAAATGTTTGAAAACGATTAAACGGCCTGATTTGAATAAAATATTATATTTTAACAACTGTTAAATATTCGTCTTTCAAAATGTAGTCATATGAACCCTACTTCATGTACGAAACTCCCGTAAACCATTTTAATTTGAAGTTTCGCATTACTTCTTTTTAAGGTTGTTTCAAGTAAAGTGTTATTGAAGATATATCTTATTTTTGTGAGGAATTCTAAGGAAAATTTGCATTTATAGTTGGTGGGTAGTCAACTAGATGTTTCAAATTCACAAATTGCTGAAATCCTTTTCATCGTCCATGTAGTTCTTTCATTCCTTTATTGTAATTCATTATCATTTTCGTCATCAACAATGTCGTTTCTCTCTTTTGAGATACAATTGAGGAATACCGAGTTGAAATCTGATCAGAATCTTGTTTGTGCGTAAATGAGCGGTTTTTCTAGTCCATTTTAGAAAACGAAGTCTTCGGATAATGACGAGAAAATATCCTCGTTTGTATCACCGTGAACTCTTTTCACAGAGGAAATTGCAATACCTCCCCCACTGTTTTCTTTTAATCTTCTGCTTCGAGGGAATATCTCCCTTAATATTTCCGAGCTCTTCTAACGCGCAGACATCCAAAGATTACCCTTTCTCCGTTTCGAGTCCATTACCATCTTCCGCATCTCTTTCTATGGAGCGTTCTTTTTTATTTACACCCCCGAAGATGCGGCAACGGAACAGCTTATAAACAGCTGGAGAACGAGAGCTCTCCAAAACGTCTGTTAGTCGCATTAAGTGGGGGTTTGCATAATGGTACCGACGGTAATGAATCTCCCCTTGTGGTGCGGGTTTCCCATCACGAACCGCCGTCTCCGTCTAAGAGTTATTACCACTCGACTTAAAGAGTTTTAACGCTCTAGGATAATGTGGTTCCTGTCGCAAGAGTCCCCATTCATTCGCAAGCCCAAAGAAGTCTTCTTGGCCGATCGAAACGGAAGGCCATCTTATCCAGAATCGCCGTGAGCTTGAGCGCTTTCATACTTCTTTCAGAGTTGATGTCGCATCTTCGTCTTCTGAGGCAGATAGGTGTCGCTTCCAGCAGTTTTGGTGAATGTATCGATTGTTCATGGAACGTTGAATCTGCCTTCGGAGCGTTCTGGTTTTCTAAGCAAATGAGCAAAACAACTGTTCGTCTTTGACTAAGTAAGGTAACATTTGCAACGGACTTTAAGAAGGGTTTACCGGAAGGTAATGAATGTTTTTATAAGTGCGAAATGAATATACATGCAAGAGAGTTATATACGTACTTATCAGTAGAGGATTTATATTAGGTATGTATATAAATGCATTATTAGTGATGATCTCGGAACATGTTACCCTGCTCATTGTTATTCCTTATGCTCGGAAATAAAAACCCATTGACTTGAGATTTAAAAAGGTGAATAGATTTGAAATTTAATTTCAGCGAATTTAAAATAATGTTAATGCTTTTAACCTACAATAATCCTAAACTAATTCGAACCCCAATGAAGTTAAAACAATTATAAGTCGGTTAATTTTAAAGATAAATTCCTTAGTCATAAGTATAACCGTATAGTTTAAAACTACGTCTATGCCTTTGTAAGTACCCTGCAAGCCGCCTTTAGGCGTGTGGCATGCACCATGACTCTATTTCCTTAATCGATCGCTTTCGCGGAAAAAATTAGTTCTTGAATCGATTCGTTCTACCATCTATTTCCCTGATTTTTTTCGCAGTATCGGAAATAATACTAGAACTGAAGTTCTAGAATAAATAACTAGAAGTGCCCTTGTATAAGCGGTCTGACTGCCTAATGTTAGCCCAAGCGTAAATAATATGTTTGTAATAATATGTTGTTATTTTCCCAATCTGTTTTTCTACCGTGGAAGCATTAAGTTTCTTCTTTCTTCTTCTGTTGCAAAAACAAATCTAGTGTTCGAGCTTCGGAAGTCTACATTATTTTTCTGTTAGATGGTAGGGAGTCAACAGACATGTAGCCGTCTTGACCAGACTGGCTACTCGCAGCTAAGTTAAATATAAAAATTCAAATTTCAGTCCTCGATGGCTTTGATCAATCGCTCTTAAAGGAAACTTTAAAGGATCGATCGAAGCACTCGTTTACGGATACAATACCTTCAGCAAGGCGTGAACGTGTAATAACCACGCACTTAAAATAAGATCTGCGGATTTATTTTCTGCTCTTGGTTAGTTAAATCGCCTCATTCCCTCGGAAACTTCGCAATCTTCGAGAGCCTCTGGAAGCTTCCCGTTAATAATTCGAGTGGTGAATGTTTGCGGTCGCGAGTGGGAACGCGAGGCATTGCACTCCCCCTGAAGGAGGGGCTATCTCCTTCTCCCACTCCTTATCGCGATCCAGGATTTATGGTCTCCGCATAGTCCCCCTTTCCCTCCTCCTTTCCTCTGCATTTTATTGACCCTTTGCTACTTTCACGATCGGCGATGAGGAGACATACCTTTTCGCAAGCTTTCACGCGGCTTAGCGTTTTATGACGCCGACTTTTTTCACCCCCGAATCGTTTGCGAATCGCTCTCTCTGACATCCCGCCGTTTAGTTGCCTTGGAAACTTTCGCGACATACGTTCGTTTTTAGGGGAGGAGAATTTATCGTCCCTAAGAGTGATTGTTATTTTTATCGAATGCGATCTTCGTCGGATGGCCTTCTCTTGCGTTGTCGCCGGTGGCTGTGGTGAATCTAGGCAAGTGCAGGAAATTAGTAGGTTTAGTCAAGGATATCATCCCGCTCGACCGACACTTCATATACGATACTTACGTACCGGTGCCCTATTTGAACCCTTAGGTTGACTCATATCCTGTTATTCGCGTTTTTATGTTTATGAAGAAATTTTAAAAACCAATGATTGAAAATCATTTAACCTGTTCCGCGGTATCTGTTGAAGAACTTTTAATAGATAATGAGAAAAATTTTAGCATCGAGTACCAAAGCACGATACCAAAAAAATCAAGAATTACGATACTGTAACAGTCAAGAACAACTCCCATCGAAAGGCACTCCCGAAGTTATTCCTAAATAGGGAGGAAACACTCGCGCAGTGCTATCTCACTGGGTAGGGAGCACTCCCCGTTAGTCAGAAATAATACTCGAAAGAAGAAAATGTCAGAAAAATGCAGCCGTTTTTGAAATTGAAGTTGTTTTTCCTAAAAACTTCCGTCAATGACCCAGCACATTTCTTCATCTGCGCATCCTATTTGCGCCACGGTTCACCCGCTCAATGTTCCCTTCGTTAATAATAATAATACTAAACGTTTAAACCGTAAAATATGCATTAAAATTTAATTTAATTAACCTGAGCCCCCGCCAGGCAACTAACCCTGAACAGCTTCATTTCGATCGTAAG
Source organism: Ladona fulva (assembly GCA_000376725.2). NCBI lineage: Eukaryota > Metazoa > Arthropoda > Insecta > Odonata > Libellulidae > Ladona > Ladona fulva. The sequence goes on from KZ308172.1 coordinate 774,518, forward strand.
TAACTATTTTATTGCAGAAATAATTTTCTCTCGGAGAACTCGGTATTTATGCCCGTACCCATGAATAACAGCAGTTCTGAGGAAGGAAGGAAAAGGATATTATCAATGAATTTCTTCAATGGAAATAGAAAATTCCCAATTATATTCATTTTCATAATTATTGTTATCAACGAGCTCATACAACCATTCTCTAACCAGAAAAATCCGGTTATTCGGTTCGGTACTCGGGGCCACGGGGTTGGATGGCTAGTACGCTAACCACTCTGCCACCGCTTCTGGAAGGAAAGGAAAGGAATGGAAGGCTCCTCATTACTCGGTCCTGCGAGTAAGAAGTCGGGAATTTCTCCGCATTCTATCTAGAAGGCATAATCGAATAGATTTCCTTTCTCTCCCACTCCCTAACCAATCATGAGAGCCAAGTCAGCTGCGGGAGTTGGCCACGCTAACGTATAATTCTTCAATTTTCGTCTCGTTGCCCTTATCTTTTTTCCTCGCCTCCCTCTTCCGAGTGATTATCCCTTATCTTTCCCTCAGTTCCTGCCTCTTTCCCCACCGCCCAGTCCCAGTTGGTTAATTCTCCCTTTTTTGCTGGGAAGGCAGATGAAAGAGATCTCGTGAGACATTTTGCGGTGAAAGCGGCTGCTTTTGGGTAGCGTCGGCGAATTGCTCTTGAAAAAGATGTTCTTTATGAAAATGAAAGGTTGGAGAATCTTTCTGCGGGTGCGGAAAAATGGGGTTTTAATTTAAATTGTAATCTGCGCTGCTCGTGATATTCATCGGATGAATTCATGATTGGTTTAACAAAAAGAAGATTTGACATTTGCGGATCCAGAAAGGGTCGATCACCCCATTTCGATAATTTTTTTTAAACGCAATTTGCTCAAAGCATGACGAGCAGCTTATAGTGGAAACCTATAGCAAGTGTTTCCTTTAAATATTTTCCTTACTTATGTTTTTATACATGCATTCTTATCAGATCGACCCATCTTATTTGATGAAATTCTCATGTCCTCTCCATCTTAAATGGATTTTTGCGATTCGTCAGAGTGATCCTGGCCTATAGTGTATATAGAGGGTTAATTTCTCCAGGCCAATAAGGGCTACTCGCAAGTTTTTTCTAGTATTTTCTTTTAACAGTATGTAACGTGGCGCGATCCTATTCATGAACGCTAGGGTAAGTAATACCGAGATAACGAACTATAAAATATTTTGTTTGTAATATGATGAAATTAATGGAGGAGTGAAGAATGAAAGCATTTAAATTTATTCCAAGTTACTTTTTTGTAAATTTCCATCTTCTTTTCACGATGCAAAGGAATATACATATTTAGTAATCAATCCTTTATAGCAATGGAATTAATATATGCTGAAAAGAGACAAATTCTAAAGTTTTGTTCACGTCTTTATGTTATCAAATACGAGATCCCATAGAATTTTCTACTATTGTTTTCGGAGAAATTCTGTTTGGTAAACAGTTTGCGGAGTTTTGAGTTTTGAAACAAATCTTTGCTAGATTTAACGTCCTTTAGTGGTACTTCTGTCTCAAAAATCTTTTAGATATCATTAATATCTTGGTGTCACTTTCTCTAATATCGTTCTAAATGTATTATTATTAAGTAAGGATAGTCTCCTTCCACTTCAGTTCGTACTATTTTATTTTTTATCCAATTCAACGTATTTCCGTGGAAAAACACGTGATATCTTATTTATCCACGACGGAAATATATCTCTTCACCGCGTCTGCCCCAAATGTCATAGACAGAGGCGAAATTCCGTGATATTTGTGAATGGAGAGAGGATGATCATACTGAATCCGAACCCATCGAAAGATCGAACCATTTTTATTGATCGTTTCGATACCTGGAATACGGATGATGCGGGATTGCAAGATGGCGAAATCCCGCTGCTCGTTAGGTGCACGGTTAAATTGGGTAATGCAACGAGGGTGATGTGGGATGGTGCGCATGGAGGGAAAAAGGAACGCTGCTTCTCTTCCAGGCCGCCACTCCGCAGTGGCGCTGCAGTCTCAGAGGGAATTGACCCCATTGTCTCTGCATTCACCTCCCGGTCGCCTCTCCTCTTCTATTCTTTCTCCCAACGCTTTTTCGTCCCACTAATTTGAAGAGGGACTCTGTCCGTGTTAAATTATAATTGCTCGAATAATTTCCTAAACAGCGATGGTATTTACCGCGAAATTTGCTGAATCTTAAGATAATGACTCCATAAAATTCAAATCCGTCCATTACAGTATCATTATTTTGTAAGGGCTGGGGATTACTTTAATTTTCCTCTCAATTTGGATCGAAAGTACATTTCAGGGCGATGAATTCCTTACTTTCTTATACCCAAGAATTCGATCTACTGTTAACGACAACCTTTGTTCTGGTTAGGAAATTTTGAACGTAGTTCTTTCTCTGTTTACTTTAATTACTTAAGATTGACGATTTGAAATATTTCCCGCCGCTTCACTGATAATTCCTCGGTGGTTAGCATTTCAAGGGATTTTAGGGACCCTCTTTCAGTTTAGGAGATTCTAAAATAAAGATCACGCACCGATCACGCACGTTCTTTTTGAATATAATACTTTTTACTCCAAGAATACTTTTGGCTATTATTAAAATGGATTCAGAGCATTGAAACAGGCTGGATTGGATTCTACTCTGAAGTTGGGGTGATAATCGTATAGGAATTGAATGGTAAGTAGGAATTGAAGTTACTTGCTTCCTGAAAGCTCTCTTCCTCATAGCTTTCGATAAGTTGTGCTGTTGAAGATTTTTATGCAGGGTCATTAGTGCTGACTCTTTCGATAATCTAAGCATTAATATAATAATTTCTAGACAACGGCAACAACTATCTCACAACTCTATCAACAGCGTGAAAATACTGTTTACAAGTGTACAATATATGAAAAAAGAGTTTTCTTTTGTTAGAATACGTCCTGCACATAATTATTTTTCCATTGTTTTTAACATTTTTTTCGGATACTATAATATACATAGATGCAAAATTCTTTGTTGAAACTGGGACTGAAATGTCTGATGTACCATTTAACCCTAACGGTAACAAATATCGACCAATACCCGAATTTTAGTACCTCGCCATGAATGCTGAAACGGGGCGAATCGCGTCGATTCATCTTTGCGTCTGCCTCGATTGAAACCACCGCACCTTCCTAGCAGAATTCCCTGCGTTCGCCATTTGCAAGCGTGACCGCGCAACGCTTTGGACTGCAGAGCTGATTTTCGCGCATGTACAGCTCGTGGAGCGTTTACTCAGTGGGACCAAATGCGAGTCGACAATCAGCTGAAGACTTTCCATTATACTTTATCGCCTCGCATTGACTGGTCGAGATGCTATTCCGCTCTTACCCAACTGCGCTTTATGCCGGTTTCTACTTTCATTTCGGCGAAGCAGATGTTGATTCATACACGGCGGTACTAGACGTTTCCTGCGTTTATATGTTACTTTATGACCCGCGCGTTAAATCGTTGAAACATCTACCATAAGCCAGCATCGTGAAATGAAAATTGAGACATGGAAAAAGTTGTGACTGTGCCGTTTCAGAGTTACTAGCTTTTGGCTGTTTTATCGGTGAACATCTGAGTTTAATTGCAGGTCTATTCCACTGTATGGGAATCTTATCCTTCGTAGTGAAAGCTGCGGGAATTTTGCGGAGTTGTAGCGATTCTATAAAGCTGCGGTGACAAATTTAATGAGAGAATCCTCCAGAACGCGCAGAATCTCAACCGTTAGTCATTTTTATTGCAATGTTATGCTTCATCCTGAACGAGGAAAATCTTTGAGATGTTTTATATTTATATTTGAAAGATCAAAGCTGATTGTAGTATTAAAAATTTAGATCTAATTTCGTGAAGATCCCTCTTTTGCTTCACGTCGGAAGATTGAGAAGTATTAATCGGTTAAAAAGTTTCAGTAAATCTGGGCCTGTATATAAAATAAGTATATTTACCTCACAATTAGTGCCACCAAACCTCTGCTATGAGTAATGCATGGACGGGTCAACTTCGTAACCATTTGTAGATGAGTTGGAATTAAATCCTCTTCTCTAAAAATCTGTTTTCGTCCGCATTGCCGATGTAAGAGACGGGACATAATTTGGCAATATAATGTTAATTTTCTTTTTAAAAAAACTCAAGTTGCCGTGATCCAGGGAAATGTACGCGGCTCACAAAAAGGTACTCGAATGTGTTACCAACGGGTACGAATTAATTTCAGAGTGTTGAAATATGTGCTACCTAGTTTATAAGAATCCTGTCTTTACTTAAAATTCTTATGTTTTCTGGCTGTAGTAAATGCGCCTGTTTAATCCTATGTTTAAATACTGTGAACTCATGTGAGAATTCCTTGTTCTTTGTCTCGTACTTAATGTTTTCTTTTATTTCACGCCTTTTTCTGAACGTGACGGATTACATTTTCGGAATATATGTGAAGAATCTTCGCTCAGGATGATGTTTTCAATAGTTCGCTGTATTTTTTAAACCATCGAAATTTCTTATTCAGACTCGAAAGTCGGTGAGGTGACGCTCTTTTTCTCTTGGAAATGATTGGATAATCCCATTTAACCGGGAGTATCTTTGGACGTGGAAGTATTGAACGCTATAGCGAGCTATTTTCAATATTGTTTGTGATTTTCTTAAGCCTCTGCGTGACATTCAGATACGGCGGGGCTTAGCCTATCTCCAAATCCCTTATTCCATGAGGTATCCTGTGGGAAATTGCCATTCGTATCTTCCGCTGCTAAAATGACGAGGAAATATAGCTGGTGTGCTCGGAGCTTACGTTTTCATTCCGTACGGAAAGATAAAGAAAATGACTTCTTGTTCAGTTCCTTATCACCTGCATTCTATTTACTTCCTCCTCGTTTATCCGTCTACGAGCTAAATCCTTATCCATTACTTTTGTTTATGAGAGTTTTTTTATGTGATCCAGTTGAATTGATCCGGTTGAACCGTATCGTGTTAAATAAAGTTTAAATCACCTAAAATTTTGAACGCTTTTCATTCGATGCGGATTATTTGCCGTAATTTAAAAAATAAATTCAATTCAAATGCGAGAGAGAAAGCTTCCAAAAATTAATGAATGGAGAATGCTGAAAGCCATCGTTGACGAGCGAATCAAAAATACATCTACATTAATGTCCTGCAAGTCGTCTTTCTTTCATGAGAAAAGACTGGAGAGCCCTCCCTCTTTTTCTTTATTCGCATAACATGAGCTTTAATAGTCCCCATTTCGCTGCAAAAGAAAAAGGCTAAGAAATAATAAAAACTTTTGTTCAAACAGCATTTGTTCTTCATTTTTAACTCTTACAACAGATTCATTTTGCCAATTTAGTTTCTCAACTAATGAGAACCTTAATACCCTCTTCCATGCCAACGTCCCCTATTCGTTTCAAAACGCCTCCAGGGCGGCGATATCGATATGACCTGATATCATTTTAAGTTTCGTCACCTACTGTGCAACAGATCAAGGACGTTTACTTTTTCATAAAAAGGGTCGTCCCCAAGATTTTGCCGCTCCAAGCAACTCCAGGTTCTCTCGTAATCTCAGTAAAGCCCTGCGCACTGGAGAGAAAAAATTTCTTTCAATCAATTTTCCAACCGCGTAACAGCTTCACTGGAACCTACACCAGGGCATTTTAATGAGATCAGAATCGATTCTATTTATGCGTTTCTGTTCGTCATTTTCCCCAATTTCAACGGGAATTGGAGCGGTATTCCAGAGAAGAAGTATATTCCCTAAAAATTGAAAGGCGCCAAGGAGCGGAAAGTAACTAGTTCCAGACTCGGAATCTTTGCGTTGTTAATCCCTGATGTAGATGATCTATGCATCTTTCATAGGCTCGCGGGTGCGAAAAGAGGGACGGAGCGGATAACGAGTATTTTGAGGAATGCTCCCCCCCCACGGCGGGACCCTCCCCCCCCCCCCTCCTCGCTCTGCGCCAAATCGCGACTCATCGATCAAGCTTCGTCACCCCGTCACCCAAAGGAGCTCTTCGGGAACTGCTTACTTTCCCATCCACATTGCCTTCTCTGCATTCATAACGTTTTCCCCTCTCTCCTTTGATTCATGTCCGTCATTCAAACCCCATCCTTCATATTTTTTTTGCTCTCCGTCTCTGAATTTTGGATTTCTCCCAGGGAAAATTCTCCCACGGTTTTCCATTCTTATACCTGAGGTCGCCAACCTTTAAATAGTTGATTTTTGGTTTTTTCTATTCAAGGAATTTTATAGAAGGTTCGCAAACTATGGCCCATTTTCTGAAGGTTTTTGAGTGGTCAGTGAACACATTGAATAAGCCAACGTGCTGGAGCTTCCCTCGTCGTAAGAACATGACTGTTTCTGTTCAACTACTACACAAATTTTCAGAGACAACGCTCTTTTTTAATTTTATTAGGAATATACACTTCTTTATCCATTTTTTCACTATAATTTTTTCAATATATTATCTATCCATTCGAGGGTTGTTTTTCTGCTGCTCTCCAAGCCACCCTGTCCCATGTAATTCGTAATTTCCTTCTGATTTACATATTTCCTTTATCTAACACTATTTGCTTTTAGCTCCTACTTCTGATTCCTCTCTTCCGAAGCTAGCTCTTAATATTATCTGATTTATCATATAGTTTAGGTATCCTTCTGTAATTCCCACTTTTCAGCGAGGGGTAAAATTAGACTATCACAGATTCCAACCACAAAGATCAGAAGAAGCAAATGATACGTATTTTGTTGAAAAATACATGCAGTACATCCCATAGAAAATTTAATTGCTTCATTACGATAAGGATGAACTAAATATTTATGTATAGGAGGTATTTCAATCAAACAAGAGTTATAGATTGACATTATATAGAGACATAAGTCATTCAGTATATTCTAAATATATATTACGTAGAATCATTGAACGTGTAAAAGTTCTTTCTTGAATTAAATAGCAGAAACCTCTGAATGTGCCGTGACCAAAATTTGATCAAGTAGGTTATTGACAGTTCCTAATCAGTGTCTATAAACGCCCAAAATCGGATGAGGTTTTAGCTAACGCCTAGTAGAAGGATGTATTTATTAGTTATTCGGTCCGTTCATTTCTAAGTGGACTGTTAATAATTTTGGAAAATCCGGTCCTAAAAATTTTCATTTCCTCCCATGTTTCCTCCATACCCCTGAGTGGATAGTCAAAAATTATTCTAAAAGATCAAACCTAGAGGATGATTTACTTTAACCTCAAACATGGTTTTAGAAGTTCATTCTAATTACGATCACATTAACGGCACCACGAGTATTTTCTGTAGACGGGTCTAGAGTAATTTTCCTGCAGAAACATAATTGGCTATGGTCGACTTAGCTAAACCTATATACTCCAAAATAGCATTTTGATCTTGGAGTCTATTAACACTGTTTATGCGTAAATTGTATGAAATTAACGTTTTCCTCGTCATTTCGCTTTGCGTTAATTGGCTATTATTATGTTTTTTTTGGGAAGATCGACCTTTCCGTTTCATTAGTAGCAAGGCTGTGTTTCTATTATATTCACCTCTCGATACATTTAGTTATAAACGAACTTTATGATTCTTTGTTCACTTTTCGCCCGTAATTAGAATAACCAACGTTGCTGCATTAGTTTCTGTCGTTGAATTTATTAAGGCGAATTACGTCCTTGTTAGCTAGTAATAATTACCAAGGGATGTCAGATAATCCGAGAAAAAATATAACGAGTCGATGTACAGTGTGACACCATCCTGTTAGTGTATTGTACAAGTATTTGTTTCCAGTTGAATATCGATTTACAGGTTCGTTTTGGATCGTTTCCTAATGTAGTTCTATCAGATATAACTGAGATCGCTCCCGCGTGCGAACTACTTGGTTTATTTTCCATATTTAACGATGTAAGTATTCAAAGACTACACTCATTTGACATATAAAACTCGAGTAAAAAAGATTTGTGAATATTTGCGAAGATTGATGGAAAAAGAATTTGTTATGTACTCATAGAATTACATTATCTTCCCAATTTTTTGTATTTTTCCTATCTTTCACATTTCTCATTGTTTCCCTCCAACGAAGAGCCCGGAACGCGCAGAATACCCTTTCCGTGAGAAATGTTCTGTACGACTTTTTTCTGTAAAATGTAGCGTCGTTCGCTGACGTTATGGAAGCGGATAAGATAATCAAGTGGTACAGCTGCTTTGAGGACGGCACTTCGAGCGCGAATAAATGGATTCTGGGTGAAGTCGTGGGTACATCCTGAATTAAGGCCGTGTATGTGGCGCACGTATCTCTTTCTCTCTCTCCAAACTGAATTCTTGTGCACTGCCACCGTACGCTGTGCTAGTGTCGGGCGTCAAACGGGGGGACTCTTGGGGCTTCGATCGTACTGTAATGCCCTGCGCTACTTTATCTCGCTGAGCAGAGCTTTCCCATGCGGACGTTAATGTGCGCTTTGATGTTGTTTCGGATTTTTGGATTGCCATCATTTGCCTAGTTTTGGAATTAGAGTGTACGGTACTTTTACTGGTTTGTTTGTGTCCTCTGAGCGCTAGTATTATCTGAACGAGTCTATAATCCTTTTTACGGATTGAGTCATCCGAATGCATCTGTTTTGACTTTCGATAACTAATGAGATTGTTAGACTGTGGCTATTTGCAGAGAAATAGTACTGACTTTTTAGGAACCATAATGTAATAGCGAGTTGATTTTTTGATCTGGTCAGCGTCTCAATTAAAACAAGATTTTCATACTAATGGTAAAAGGTGGCGTAATTTTGTATATTGTTTTGTTATATTAAAGTAGATTAAATTCTTTGCTCTTTAATATTTTTTTGTCGCTACTAACTTCAGTCATCTATATTTTCATTTTTCGCAAAATGAATTTTCAGTGTGTATACTCTGTTGCCGTTCCTCTTATGAGAATCAGTAACGTCTTGCACTTAACATGTTTATTGGAAGTCATTATTATAATCATTCCTAATTTTAATAAATTTTTAACCATAATTCAAATTCTATTATAATTTAAAAATGAATTAATATTTAAAGTGAGTTTTCTAGGTTTAAGCTAAAATAAAATGGTTGTTACATAGTGAGTTCTAAAAGTAATTGAAATAGTAATAACTTAAAAAGGATAGCAGAACTGATATTCTAAATTATACAACACCGCGAAATACACACACACACACTCACGAACTGTTTCAATGCATGGCGTCATCATCAGGTGAGGTGATTTCCACCTGATGGTGATGCCATGCATTGAAACTTAGGTCGTGACTGTCTGTACATATTTTGTGGTGTTTAATAAATTAAAATATCAGTTCTACTATTCTTTTTATTATGGATTACCACCGAAGGCCGAAAATATCAATGCTAGTAATAACTTGACTGTCAATCTTTTTTCTCTGCGAGATTCATTGCGTGAGTGTACTAATCTTTCGAGTCACAGTTGCGTGTTAAACAGCGACCCAAAGTACTCATAGAAATAACTCACTGAAAGTTAGTCTCACGATATTTTATGCGAGAAATTTTTGCTTCATTTCTGCTATATTAATGGTTTGAAATTCATTACGACGTGAGTACTCACGAAGCTTTCGTCTAAATTAAATGCTCGACAAATATAAATATTTGATTTCTTCTCTTCGTTGCTGCTACGAAATTCACGTGCGGTCGTTCTTTCGTTGTTCGATTATAACATTCATAATTCGAATTCTGTAATCGAACCAATTCAGAATAAAAAAGAAACTGTATATAATCCTGTTTTCGAATATGATACTTCGAATAGAATTCATACAAAAACTAAGGACCATGCTAAAAATTCAACATAAAAGCATGTTACACAAGTTAATAAAATTTGAAGATATGAAGAGTATTTTGTGGTATAAAAGCCTTTAAATTACTAGTCTCGATCAAATAATCCTCATCGTTCGCATGGCCGACAGAGATTGACCTGTTGACTTTATACGATGTTGTAGCATACCGTGTATGATCTGTATGCTTTGACTGGACACCTCGGAAAGCCAGGTTTTCTTGGAGGAGGGCTTTGGTTTTTAATATTTCATTGCATTTCCTAACATTTAAAGCCTTATAAAACCGCTCAAAGCTCTCCGAAGATGGCTTATAGCAAGACCATCTATGAAACCTAAAGATAACATAGAATTAATTAAAGAATGATTCGGTCTCATATCTTCCACGTTTCTTATTCATGATGAATAAAGATGTAGGCGCATCCTTCTGTATAATCCCCATAAAATTCTCTTTGATCAGGGCTTTTGAACATTTTTACTCGTGGATGATTTCAGTCGCAAATAAGGTACGATAAAGCGTTATTCGTCCGCAGTAATTTAATTGCGCAAAATAAGCAAACAGAGTGTCCACCGCCGTCGACTGAGATACTTTGGATGCCGAAAGCCGCAACTTCGCTTCCAGCCCTCCTACATCTGCCCTGTCGTCCTGACTGCTTAATTGGGTTAATAGACTGAGCGAAACAAGGGAAAATGATTTCGGGTTCAGTTTCATGGAAAATTTGGACATAAAGTGGTATCGGGTAAAGTTGCCTTAATAACAAAAAATTACACAAGGGAGGAAACATCGATGGCCTTTTAGTTAGAAATACCTCGTTCTTTTCTGTGTATTCTTAATGTTGAACATAATAATTGGACCGTAAAAGCAGGATTTTCCTGTTTGCAATTTTAAAACCAGGTAAGTGATAGTAACTGAAGATTTTATTTAGCCAAGGGATCTTACTATGAACGAATTTTCTAGAATGAATTTTAAAATCATAGCAGTGGCGCACATTTCTACAAAACTTCCAAAATGTGGATATTGTTTCGTATATTTCTCTGCATTGTTTTTCCCTTCAGTTGTATTGTGGTTGAAGTACAATTAAATTATTAAATCAATTGAATTAAATTTTCACTAAAGCTTAGCTTATTTGTATCATCTACTTAATTATCAGGGATTAATTTACAGGTAGTCTTCTTTATTGTCCATTCGATGTCGTTTTACTCGGGTGCATGCATATATTTGTATATTAAATAGTTAATCACAGTTTAATTTCCCTGGCTCAGTATGTACACCAGTTTCGTTCTGCTGAGTTACAAAGGAAATGTTTATCTCCACTCTAACATGCTAACTCCTGGAATTTCGAAAGAAAGGATAAACTGGAAAATCAACCAAAGAAAGTTAGGTGGGAATTCTTTCCATCTCAACTAGAGGGTCGTTTCATGAAATTTTAACATCCGCGAACTTTACGAGCACAAAGGTAAAGTAACAAGTTTTATCCTGCTTTTCGTGTACAAACGAAGAATTGAGACTCTCATACGTAAATTTCTATGCCGGGCTTACGTAACAAGCATTACCGTAGTAATAAACTCACGCCAACCGTCAATAAGTCCCAAGCCGCTCTGTGCGCAAATGAAATAAATTTCATTCCATCTCCGGCGTTTGAGTATGTCCTTTTGTATGAATGAAACTCCTCCGCTCCCAGGCTTTTTCGGCTCTCAGAAATGCTTTCGCAGATGGCGAGGTTAATTTTCCGCCGCGCTCTAGAAACGTCGCTTTTGACTGCATTTCCACCTGCCATTCTGCATTTTTCCTCGGGAATCATGGTTCCACGCCTCCCGCTTATTCATTACAAATTCAAATTTGGTTCGTTTCTACGCATGTTTTCCTTGTGCCGTCAACTGTTTCCACGAGGGCGGTTCTCGGTATTTTCAATCGCTGATCCCTAACTTCTCTCCGTCTTCCCTTCCGATTCCATTGAATCTGAACGTCAGCAACTTGCCAGTCTCGTTTGGCTTCAGTTGGGAAATTTGGGACCGTTTCATAGTCGCTCGTTGGATGGGCATTTAAATCGGAACGTGATTTAAATGTCGCATCTTTTGCTCTGCGTTTGTAAATGTATCTTTCATTCAATTTGTCTTGCCCATGGCTTTTAGATAAATTACTGAGGTATAGGTGATTCTAATTGAGGGCATGCATCTCGATTACTCCTCATTAAAAGTGTTATTCGTAAGTTAATTACGCTGTTTTATGTGCGCTTATTCCACTCATAGAATTCTGACTTAACGAGAAAACCAAGGGCTTCACTCCTCATCTTGTCTAGTAAGCCTCATTCCTTCCCCTTTTAAATCAAGTGTTGAAGGGGTTGAGAATCAAACGCCCTCGGGGTAAATAGTTTAAAGACTTTGACTTTATACTTATCCTCCAATCTATTCTTCTTCTGTAAAAGAATAGGAATGTTATGATTGTAATCTGTAGCCATTAATTTTTAAATAATCGACTTAATAAAACTGATACGTGAATGCTTAGTTCAATATGTTTCTTATGTAGTTTTGTCTTCTGTTAGTTTTTCATCCTCGCAATTATATTCTTCCATTCTGCTTTGTGGCTGTTTTATTTCCATCGATTAAACAAATTTTTAATGTGTTCATGTACTCCACAAATGTAGTCCTGTGAAGTTTTCTGTTTCTCAGTTGGTTTCGTTCCTACTCTATGTGGGAGCCTGGAATAGGCCTGTAAAATATATTTCCTACTCCTGTGGATGTTTTTGGAGAAAAGAATAACTGATTTCATTTTTAAGACTTGAACAATTAGTAGCAAGAATGACTGGCAAGTTAATTCCTGGAATAAATTTAACACTCCAATTCCTTGATTTGGGAAACCGATGTAAGTTTAGCTCTTTTCGAATTTTAGGGAGACCACTCCGAAATGTCTTATTTATCTTAACGTTACGTTAAGATAAATAAGACATTTCTAACGTTAGTATTTATCTTAACGTTTGCCTCTTTTAAGGATTCGTACATACCTTCGAATTCCGACGCTGAGTACGAAGAGCAAGGATTTTTTCCTCGCAGCTTTTAGAGATTCCTTTCGCAGTATTTCCACGTTTCCAAAAGGCTGGCGAAGTCGTTCCAGTTCCTTCCCATCCTCCAAAAACCCTCCTTTGAGTTCCCCAATGCCACCGCGCACTCCGGTTTGGAAACTAAATTTGAGTGAGTAGTTGAGCCATTCCTCCCGTAGTGCATTTGGCGGAATCTTGTGAATTATGCAAGTAATTCAAATGAAATCGATCTCATTCTCGCCTTGGTGAATTTGGCTGGGATGGAAGTATATTAATGGAAACTGCATTATAAAATCGATATGGTCCACCGGTTCTCGAATGGTAAAAGGTAATGGTACGTGCGCTGCAATCTTGCTCATTAAATCTTGCTAGTTAACTAGTTATAATGTAATGCAGCGGTATCTGGGTTAATGAAGAGAATTAGTTTCGGAATCTCATTCGCAAGCCGAAACCTTCGATAGCGGTACTGATAGTTGCGGGCGCAATTACGAAATACTCAATCACTAAACAAAATCATCAAGAAATTCTGTTTTTATAGAATAGAAATAGAATTTCTTTATAGATTATTCTATATTCGTTTGTTATCCGAATAATTAATCAACATGATAACTGGTTAGCCTATGTGTTCTATATGAGTATTATAAACAATCAAAATAATCTTTAATAATGAAATGACGAAACGGTATCCTGAGCGGATGAATGAAATGATGGTTTTCCTTCTTGACAGCTGAAATGCAGTTTTTGAACGGGAAAAAATGAAGCTTAATGTAAAAAAACGGAAATAAATTTCTGGGCAAGACACCGCACTTAGTTTTGCTTCAAAACATACATAGAGAAGTTTATAGATGATAAAATCGCATTCAAGGTAGTGAAATCATGTATGAAAAGATTGATCAGTATGTTGTAGGATCCTATATTTTGAAACAAAAGCTCTCTTAAAAGTGCTTTCTAACGAGGGATAGCATGATCTTGAAATACAGAAAACCCGGAATGTTTTATACAACGTGCATGTACTAGTCACGCTTTTCTCCGTGTGATAACCAAGCCAATAGCCTCTCTGAATCATATTGTCTCTCTCCCCCATTTACATTTCTGTCCTAGCATGCTTCCTTTGTTTTGAGCATCGATCTTTTCATCTCGCTTTTTATTCCTCCAACTTCCATTCTCTGCATATGCGCAAATTACAGCATCCCACTTTTCCCATACAATCCCTCGAACTTTATTCCTCGTTCATTCATCACCAACGTATTCCCGTCTCTTCCTCTTTCACCGCTCTTACTTCTTGTTTTTCCGTATTTTCGCTCCATCGCTGCGCTGGTTTTTCTGATCGTTTCACCGAGATAGATTGAAACGATAATGTTATCGGAAAATCTTTTTACCCAATCGGACAAAATGAAGTTTAGGTCCAAGAGTTCATACTAGCGTCATGTTCGGAATTTCTGCGAGGGCTGGAAAGTTTTGAAGTGATCCAAAATGTCATTACGTCCCTCTCACTCGTTGAAAGTTTGTATTTAATGAGTACGGTATTGATGTAAACCTGAAATTTTTATTTATGAACCTTTCAATGTGCTGTATTTTTTCATCATAGAGTGTTCCTTTGATTCCAGAGCAGATGTATACTGTGTATGACCCGAGTTAAAAAAGGAAATTTGGAAATTATCGGTTTAAAAATGTTAAATGCCGGTTTTATTGCAAAGTGCGCAGAAAGTTTAATCGCTACAACTTGCAAAAATAAGAAGTATTGGCTCTTGTAACAAACTGATTTAAAGATTATTTGTAATTATTGTCATCAACTGGTATTATTTAATTCATTATATATTACTTATATATGTGTGAATTGTGCAACAGTAAAGCATGTATAGTTGAGCGCGATCTTAATTTTCACCACGCATAGAAACCTTCAACCAGGACCTAAAGTGTCCATTGATCAATTCCACCTTGAATTCCATCTTCTGTAAAATAATCTAAATTTTGATTCATTACGTAAAAATAACCGAGTCAAATGCATCTCTAACTTCGATCAACTGCACTTTTCTATAGAGAACGGAATGGTGAGTTGGTTACAGTACTATTCAAATCAATGATCTCATTTACAGCGGCTCTCCATGTCTGCAAAATGCATTGCGCTCGCCCGATTTCTCAAGAGAATCTTCGGTTAAATTTTCCCCAATCATGTTCGACCTGTAATGCTCTTAAACTAGGTGTATGTATTCAGTAAGCGTGTAAACTGTATCGAGGTTCACTATTTATATCGTATTCTGAAAGCCAAAGACGCCGTATCTCACTTTTTAAAAAGCGGCGCGAGAATAAAACCTCTTGGCTCTTTCGGTGAGATTGCTGCTTAAATATTTATTCCCTTCGCCATACTTGAGAAAGCTTTTACGACGAACCGAGATTGCCCATTTCGCTACAAGGAAACCGAAGAAGCCTACGAAAAAGAAAATGTTAAGTTTTCGGAATCGAGAAAAGGCATTAGCCAAAGATTTTTCCTGTCATCCTGTCTCGGAAGCATTCGATATTTGGAATCCGTGTTTGTGTGTTATTTATTTTCAAAAAAGTGGCAAATTTTGACGATTTTCCGTCTGAAAATCCTGGAAAAACGATATATGAATTGGTTGCTTTAAAATTGTGCAATTTTTAACTTAATTTTACAGTAGCTACGTCTGTAATAGTTTATTTTCTATTTTGATATTGATGATTGATCCGAAATGACTCATCAAAATCTTTCCTCTCTGTACCAAAACAAAACTCATGTTCAATATTGGGAAATGCAACATTCGCGCAAATTGGCTTAAGTAGCTTTAATGCATTCACTCGCTTTAAAAGTAGTAGCACAAATTGAATCAGGTTGCTCAACAGAGAAGTAATTAATTTATTCTGGCGATATTTGCTCATATTTGGTTCAATAAAAACAAAATCGCATTACGTCCATAGAAAATGTATTTGAAAAACACGACCTGTTTTTAGGGCTCTACTTAACCTTCAAGGCTGACTTTTTCCCCTCATAGCATCATGTTTCAGGGTGGAAAGTAAAATAGGCCGACTCATTCTACATCTATCTAGTAAGCCTCATTTCCAGAGCTTTTGGTAGCAAATAGCATAGGTTTTGGGGTTTAAAGCAGCCTTCGGACTGATTATGTAGCTTAATTGAAGAAACGTGATTTTTCTTACATTAAGAGCATTTTCGGCAAATCTTCACCACTTTTTATTATATAATAAAGTAAAGAAATTCAATTCTATTACATTCAATTTGGAATATTGCAAATTTTAACTGGTAAATTAAGGTTTTCGTCCCCTCACAAAAAGTCAGTGACTTTTTTGGTAATGTATTTAAATACCTAATTTGTTTTCCCAGACAAGTATTTCAGGAGTGAAAATGGGTTTTAGCAGTCCTTAAAACTCTTCCTTGTGAAAGTTTTAAAACTGATCATTATCGACGATCATAGGCTGTGTATGTCGTTGATGAAAACATTAACATTTCAATGATTCAAGAAGGGGAACCGTCAATTAAAATGTCCCACTCGTATTTCCTGGGGTTTTATTCGCAAAATGTTCGAATCGGTATTTTAAAAAATTCATGATTGCAAGTATAAATATTGTGCATAACATAGTTGGCGAGGTACCCTACCAGAATCATCTCATAAAATTTTGGCGTTATAAATAATGCATCTTTAATGTATTCGGAAAATCCGTCAATATATAATACACTGGAATATAAATAAAAAATATCTTAAATGCTGGAAACCCAGTCTTTGAAGCAGGACACAACTTAAAACTTATTACATATTTAAGAAATTAAAGGAATAAACTTTCAAATGCTTGACTAAGTATTTAGAAAAATACGAGGAGAGACCTTTGTAATTGCGTGTGTTATTAACAAAATTTCTTCAAATTTGTTTTTCGCTGCGAAAACTTAAGGGCTCTCAGGATTGAAACTGAATCATTCCGGGGTAATTTCGAGCATATGAAGTTTCAGACGCAAAAAATCAGTGTTACACTAAAGATAAAGCCAGACGCATACGTTTTTCATGAAACACTCCGGAGATCTTTCATCTCCTCCACATATTGATTCACGAGCGTCCAGACGGAACCCTTCCATTGTTTTTGAAACTCTTTAGAGAAATAAATCGAAGGAGAGAGTTTTATTGTCTTTTCTTCTCAAGAATAGCTGGAGATTCTGCCAACCCATTCTTCTCCGTTATCCGTGGCTCGACTTACTACATCAAATCCGATCGGTCCATTTGTTCGGTCCCGGTTTCTCGCCTCGTTCTCGCAATCCCTCTCTTGGCAGCCACTCCTCTCTTGTTTATGTCCGTCTACCCTCTCCAATGTTCGATCTGAGAGGAGCACGGAATCATCTTCTTCCGTTCATTCATTCCGTTATATGCCCACCACATCCTTACTTCCTTTTAAGGGGAAGATTCGAGCCAGGATTCTAACATTATGAGGGGAAAAGTGTTTTACGAACGGTAGCTCCCGCTTTCCATTCCGTTTGTGTCCATAGTCCCTTCCTGGTCCCCATTGATCCCGATTTTTCAAAGCTAAATCATAGCTGGTACGAGTGATTCACATAAGCTCACAACTAGAGGATTTCTTCGCGCCCTGTATCCAGCAACCTGCATTGCATCTGTGTCCCGTTCTTGCCTATGAACCAGGCTAAAAATACAGTTTCTTTAACTGCATGCATTTATTGGCAAGATAGCTCAGTTGGCTGGAGCAGCCTTCCAGCGAGCAGAAGAGCCGGGTTCATGTCCCGCTCCCATTATATTTTTTTGATGTGCGTTTTTACTTGGATTTTTATTAGTTTTGTAATTTTTTCATTTAAATTGGTTCCCGCTTCCTTATCTTGGTTAATGGAGTATTTATAATTTTCCGTTTGATGCAGGATGGTATAATACGTAACTTACAATCGCTTTTGTCTCAGTCTTGTTCGATTTTGTGCTAAAATAAAGTGGCTGATTGGTAAATGATGCCGAGTAATGGCTTTCATTTCGGTCATTTCTTATCTCTATGATAAGCTGAAATCATTGACTTGCGCCTTTGTGGACTTGCTGAAATAATATTTGGAAATTCCACATACAAGTACCAGATATGGTACAACCGGCGATTTTCATAATCAGCCTTATTATTTTCTATATAATCTTCGAATGGGGAAAGTAATCCTTTCTCTAACCTTATATTCACTATAGAAAATCGACTTGGTAGGCTGTCACTTGGTTGAAACGATTATGTACCACATTTAATAAACAATACTTGTGCAAATGTCAATAAACAGTGTTTTGTGGAAACTTGTCCTTGTTTTACATTTACCGTTTGAATAGAAAAATAAAGGAAATCTTTTTCACTTCGTTATCCGTCGGTGCTGCATATTATACTATCAGAAAAATAGACCCGATATGAAGTGTGCCCAGCGCAGAAGCATGTTTGCTAAAACATAAAATTTCTGAACCATTTAACAGGCCTTATTTTTTTCATTCAGTACTATCCTATTCAAATCCATAGCATACACCTAGTACTGCGTTTAATCTTGTGAAATTCACAAGGGTTTACATATTAAAGGAAATTCTTTGGCTGTCATTAATTTTGACCGGTTTCATTGCATCAGTTACGAATAAATTACTTTTTTTAAATTTTCATTTGGGAATGTCTATTATTATTCAAACTATTCTCCATTAGAAGTTTAAAACCTCAAGAAAATTAGAAATACACACTTGAACTATTCCCTATCCTCCCTTAAAATATTTTTCTTCGTTCTGTCGCACGCTTTTTCGCTGCATTCTTAAAATATTTTGTTTCCCAATACTTTAAGTAGGTGGAGCACAGTATACTCATTCAAAACCTTTACCACTTCCAGCTCAAGGGTATGGTCAGGTCGCTGTATTATACTTTCTCTTAAAAGCGGTTGCTAGGAGAATATTAATTTTTTTCTTTCTTCTCGCCAACTTCCTTCTGTTCCACGTTTTCTCGGCCTCCATGAATTTACGAGCCAAGCTGAGGTTTTATTCTTCTCACTCTCTTAGAGATACCCTCGTACGAGCAACCGTCTACAAAGGAACCTTTCTTCCGCCACAATGCGGTCATTTTGGAGCCTCTGTCTGCTGTGTCTGTCCCTGCCTTCTCTAGAACGGATTGTTTGTTTGCTTTTCTTCTTTCCCTCTTTCCATCTCTCCATTCCTGCTGTTTCCGACTCTTCGTCAATCTCCATTCCAATTTCGAGGCCTCTCTTACAATGGCGAATGAAGTGGTGCTGGGACTCTCTGTCTATTGGTACACAATCATTTTTTCACTTCATGAGATAGTTCTAGGAGTGTGCTGATCCTTGCGGTGTGTACCCATTATTGGATTCCTCCGCTTTTCTAATATATGTGGATTCCTTCGGGGTTATACCCACGTATTCTTTCATTTTGATTTTATGTCGTTTGCCGCTCTTTATGAGCAATTATTTCCTTAAAATGCGAGAGGGAATTTGGGTTTAGAGTTTGGGTTGATTTTTGCTAACCACAATAGATTTATTGTGGTTGGTAAAAGTTCGACTTTTTCTCGTTTCTTCATGTATTCCTACCACGAAGTCACGGCCGAAGCAGTGGATTCTACCGGGTTGATTTATTTATATTATAAATATAGAAACTTATGTGTTTTGTGATGTTTTTCTTCTTTTATTAATTCTTGATATATATTTTAGTGAAAACCCTCTGTGGCTTAATTTTTCAATATCTCTCTTAACATGATACTATGTGTATTAGCAGTTCAAAATGATTTAAAATATATGGTGAATAAATTTCATGAGAGAAGGAACACATCGCTTCTAAAGGCCATTTTCTCCTAAGTTCTCTGTAGGAATAGATCGCGGTTTTGAAGAGAAGATAAGTTCGTTTGACATGATCATACGATTCCAGCCTTGCGTTATCCATCCAGTTAATTGTATATTCTTCTGTACCTTGTTATTTTAAAGTTTTATCATTAATTGTATCTCTTCTGGTTAATCATAACCTTTGGAGAACGTCTCTGTCGTCTGCAAAAGTAATGCTATTAAAATTTTAAGAAATAATCGATTAGAATTAAAATAGCTCATCTTTGACACTGAATGGAACTTGATTTTTACCTTGGAGATAAGATGTGGGGCATGGGCGCAAATTTTATCTCCATAGGATAGAACATTACATGTAGTTAACAAGTGATTCAGGAACTGCGTAACTTTTTGCTTATATCATTGCCGGCATTGCCTGAGTATCTTATCTATGTATTTTTTTCGAAGTTAAAGCAAAACCAGACCAATAGTTGGTCCTAAACTCATAACATCAAAGCCGCGAGCTTTGGTGTTTTATTGCGTTGGATTAAATTTTCTCAGTAATCCGATATGAACGTAAGGATTTCGAGTTTGAGTTTTTAATTTCCTGAGAATCCCATTAACACGAGTATTTTCCGAGGAGGTTTTAATTTAATTTCGGCATTTCTATATGACTATGCGTCGCTAGTCTCTTATTCCCCGCTCCCATTCTCTTTTTTCAACTCGTTTTTCAACTCGATTTTTCACGTCTTCCCATTTCGCCGTTGTTTCCCGCTCTCAACTTTAATTCAATATTCTTTCCCTATCTTTTTCACTTTGGCCCCTCTCCCAGTTCGCTTATCTCATCCTCCGTCTGTTTTAGTAGTTATTAATTTTGGCGCCCCTCCGTATTTCACTTTTTGAAACCTTTATTTGCCAAGGCCCGTCTTCTCGCCCCGGAAATAAATCAAGCAAATTTTATATCTCGCATCTCAGCCGTCGCGTCGCTGGCTCTCTCCGCATACACTTAGCGACTATGGAAGGATGTGTAATCTTTAATTCCGAGATTTATTTTTTCCGCCGCCCTCCGCCTGGATTCAAGCTTAAGGAAGGAGCGATTAAATTCTTTATCCAGAAATTAAAATGAGCTTTTTGGAAAGTGCGCTTTCCCTGCCTTATTAATTCCTGTTTCGTCATCGTAAATTCGGAAATACATCGGGGATAAAATTTAAAAATTGACTTAAAGGAATTAGCCGACTTTAAAATAGGGGCGTGATATACGATGGTTAACAAATACGAGGCACGGGACGGGCTCCCGAATAGCCAAGTGGGCAACGCGTTCGACTTCGGTGAAAGCGGTCCCGGGTTCGATTCCCGGTGGGAGCCCATGTGCGAAATGACCTAAGCTGTCGAAGCACTTATTAGCAGTACTATGAGGCCCGGGATGAAAGATTCCTGGAGCAGCAAAGGAAATAGCAAGATCACATAAAAATTTACCAAGTTAAAATGCATGCATAAATTATGACTGAACCGAAAATAAGATTCATGGGTACATTACCATTACAATAAAATAGATCAAGATTGCATGGAAGTAAATGATAATATTGATACTAACAAGATTCCGATGCTTAGTAAGTTGAGCTGAAATTCTTAAGTTAGATCAGAATGACAAGCTGAAGAGTAGTTAAATAGAGATGGGTCGTAGCTTTATTATTAATATTAGATTATGCAATTATGTGATTTGCAGTATTATTGTGATGTATTATTAGATGTGCAATTAGGGAAAGTGCATCAGTGAATCGCAAGCTCGCCTAAGTAAAAAAAAAAGTCGCTGGAATTTGTAAAAAGCTGTAGCTGCCGCAATTTTTAAAGTGGGACTCCAATGAGATAGAACTCTGCATTTTCCGTCGATGAGATAGAATCTCGTTCGGATCCCTCTGCCATTACCTGCAACACTACTCTTCGACTGATTAGCTTTCAATTTATACGATGTCTTTGGGGCATTAGCTAAACTTACGGAATTCTTCGATTAAGGTCGCTTTACAATCGAAAAAAATCACTAGACGATAGGCTTTATATCACGAAATCACGTCGGTGACGTACTTCCAGTTTCCTCGATGAATCGGTCGATTCACGTTTCAATAAGTTATCCTCGAGGTCTAAACAATCATTTCGTGTGACGAGATAGTAATATGCTCAATCCGTAGGTAGTTGATCGGTTATTTCCACGGCCTGATAAACGTATAGGTGGAATTATTGCGCTTGCTCATATCCTTAACCTCGCGGATTTGATGGCAATTTTTGCTGATATACTACGCTCTCGGACCTTCTCTCCGGTTACATGGCCAACTTCTGAGCTTCTCTGAACGCATGCATCCTCCCACTAAAAGCATTCATCTCCCGGAGCGTGAAGTTCAATTTGAAAGATGTCGGAAATTTGCGGGATGTTTGACGGCGAATTTATCGACGTGGTAAGGAAATTCTCGTAACCTCTAATATATGACGCATTTAAAGAGGGTAATTTATTAGTTGGGTGCGGAGTTATTGCAAGCTATATGAGTATAACGTTACCTTGACTTTAAGTGATGCTGCTTTTTTACCCTTTTTGTAACAGCTCATCGGACTCATTTTTTTCTTTCTTTCGAGAATATTTTTCGTATAAATTACGTATGGAACGATTGAGCCGTGACTTCGCGCTTATACTCAATGAAGGCTGACAGAATGGATAACTTTAACCGCACCACAGGATGTTTTTCAAGTGACTATGATTTCGACGCATACCATCGTCTTCATGTGATGATCTCAGATGATGGCGACATATACTAATTCATCTTCTTCCCTCTTATAATTTTCGTTTTGACAGATGATTACCGTAAACGGTAAAATACATAGTATAGTAATTTCCCGTTTCTCGAAGAAAAAAATTTGTTTAAATATTGCTATTCAGCGTCCAAGTTCTTTTGTTCAGTGAAGAAGGCAAAAATAGCGGCTAATATCTTCGAACTTAAACTTTCGTTATTTTATCCATCCGATCGTGGAATTCTGCATACAGGCTACCTGGCCTGTGGTAAATTTAGTTGTAAGTGGAATAATACATAGGATTTGATTCCTTCGCAAGCCGTTGTTACTGTTTAGAAAACTGGAAGGCGTTATAGTTACCTTTATATGTACAAACATGCATACATTACAAACTATTTACGACTATACCATACGTATTACTCCTTCCCATGCTGTCCTTAGCCATCTGCCTAATAATGTTTGTTTAATCTTTGCAGATTTTCCACTGTTAATGGTATAAATCATATCCTTGGATCATAATTCACTACGTTATACTTAAAGGAACGTATCAATATAACTAACTGTTATTATTACGTTTAGAAAATTTTAAACACTGTCATTTTCTCACAAGATGCTCGTGCTCCAACATCTTCCTCAAAATCCCTCCCTTGTTAGTAAGCTATAGTACATTAAATACTATAGTTACATACGATTCAAGTGTTTCAATTGCATCGCTGATTTTTCTTTGCTGTCTTCATTTACACTGAATTTTCCGTGAAAATATGCTGCTTAATTCACTCAAAATCTTCAACGCTCAATACCACTCTTGTTACGAGTCATTTATCGAGATTTCTTTCCTTAAAAAAAATGTTTCTTTTTATCGAATCTCTTTCAGAGACTTGTGTGTAATATCTCATTCTATTCCGTCTTTAGATACATACCCTCGGTTTATGTTCTTGGTAATTGTAGCCGTTGCTATATTACATTCCAACATTCTTTTCGCGTTGGACGTGAACTTTACTGTCTACTTTCCCGAGGGAAAAATTTTCTTATATTCCCCACATGGAGGATATCGCGGGTCTTTCATGCCGAACGACTGCTTACTATTTTCTCCATGTCTGTTTTCCTTCGAGGGAAACCTACTACCACCTTGCTCCGTAGAAATTTTTTTCCCGGCACGACATTTGGTTCTCTACTTTTTCTCTTTATTCGACGGAAAAAACGAAATTCAGTTTATAAATAAGAGGACAAAGGATTCGGTTTTTTCTTGACCTTACGCTAAGAAACCCGAAATAAAAACGCTGTATGTTTATTAAGTCGAGAGAGGTTAATAAAAAATTATTTCTTTTATTGCCGAGAGCAAACATCCATTTCGACGCGTTACTCAAGTAGCAATGTCTCGCTCACTCTCTTCTTCTGCTACTTTTTCTCGTTTTCCTCTCTCTGCTGTAATTTCCATTTTTCACTTCGCTTTCTCCTCCTCCGTGTATTTCTTCCTTCACTTACCCTTCCCTGTTTCCATCGCTTGTTAGATAAAGCTCTCATCACTTCCATGCATTCCACGATGCTTTTAAGCGAAAAAGAAGAGACTTTTGAATCAAACCGAAATTATTGACATTATTGTGTACCTAAATGTCGTTTATTTACTTCGAACCTCAAGAAATATAAACATAAGATAAGAGTTACCTATAATTGGGTTAAATTAGAAGTATATTTTTAAATGTTTTCATCCATTCATTTACGCCGAAATTTTTCCTTTGCAACTGAAGAGTATGATTCAAATGAGATTTCCGCAAAGCTGATGATTTTAGTGGTTCGAAAAAAATTGCTGTAATTGCTTTGGTTTAAATATATAGTTAATATATATTGATATGTATATAGATATGATTGATTATGTAGTATTGTGGTATTGTTGAAACTGCTTCGACTGATTAGGTCACTTCGCACATTAGCTCCCACCGGGAATCGAACCCGGGACCGCTTTAACCAAAGTCGAACGCATTGCCCACTTGGCTCTCCGGGAGCCTATATAGCTTATTCCTTGACCATTTGAATGAGCAGTAGTTGAAATGTACAATCCAAAATATAAATCAATTATAAAATGCAAGAGAAAACAGAAGTATAAATCACGTTCATTGTACATCTTTTGTTTATGCCTTGGTAATAGTTAATTTTTTCTGTATAAATAGTGTTTCGCTGGGAAAATTCAACTTATTTCAAAGTTTATTCAAAATAAAGGGTTTATGTGTCACTACTTCACAGTTACGTATTATTTGGAAAGCTAGGATTTATAAATAATTAATCCTTTTTTGAGATTAGCTTCCAGTATGTTGAATCGTTTAAAGAATAACAGTTTTCACTCAGAAAACAGAATTTTCCATGAATTAATGATAAGTAACGATGAACCAATTAGTTGTTTGAATAAGATCAAAATGGGGCGTATATTTTAGAGGAATGTTACAAATTGAATCTGATATTTGTCGATGTAAAAGCTCAGCGAGGCAGCGCCGTAGAGATTGAAAGGTATTAATATAAAATTGGGCTGACAAGTTACCGAAAATACTCATATTCCGAAGAGGATTTTCGTAACGAAAATTAGATGCCTTGGAATGGTTATTTATCGCTAAGTGAGAGAAAATTATTTCTCATCTCTTATCGAATGAATTAAATCACTTTCAGATTATGGACAACCGCATCGCGTGATTAGTTGGCGTTTCGTTGGAAAGTTCTGAAAATGGTTGATGTATTTTTCCGCTCTCTCAGACTGTGCATTCTACAAGTGTGCTTCAAATGTATCCATCGGATGTATAATCTTCCTTTAAGGCATTTAGAAGGTTAACCAGCTGCATATTCATTTCCTCCGTAAGAATATGAAGTTTCGCATCCGATAATGTGACTTACATTGAGCCAAAGAAATGAGTGAAGTAAAAAAAAAAAAAATTTGTGGGATTCGTACCTATTACGGCGACGATGACGGTCCTCCAGTGTGACGTCATCATAGGCCCCTTCGTATCTCCCCTCCCAATTCATTTAGAAAACTCGCACTCGCGTATTATTTTAAATCATATAAGAGTGTGAAGTAAAAATTTCATCTGAGTAGGATAATATTTGTAGAAGAAGATCGATTTTTAATTCTGACGCTTATCAGAGTTTGGTAAATCAAGATCAGACCTCAGAAACGCAGGGCATGCTTGAGGACTATTTCCATTACCACATTTCTGTTAAAAGTTTTGTTTTCCAATAATGCATGGTCGTCTTTCCACAAAGGTGTAACGATGACCTATTCATGAATTTTCGCGAATTTACCGTGTTTTGATAGGGTTTACGTCGACTCAGGTTAAACATGAGATCGATATTGACTCTTACTGTATTTCATTTTAAAGGTAAAGAGTTGCTCTTTTAAACGGTGTATAACATGTCTCATAATAACCGCAGATCATAAAAGGGTAATATGTCAAAGTCCAGGTCTATACTACTCTCAATCCGACAGTAGATCTTACCGCAGGGTATGCTGAACCAATTGAGCTATCACTCGGAGCAGTATTACTCTGTTTTTTGTTTAAGCTCAATTGGTTAAGTGCGTTCGCTCTAGGAGTTAATATCTGGGTTCGAATCCCGGTAACGTGTGACTTTTTACCTTCCAATTATTTCTTTGGTTTCTCAAGTAGCACGGCTTCCTCCTAAATCTCTTCCCTATCCAAAGTCCTGTTAACTTCCTAGGCACGTTCAAGAAGTTAACGTATGCACGTTCAAGAGTCAACGATTACTTCACGTTCAATTATGCTCATGGGTTAAATTTAGGATAATGCTCGGGCACCAAAGTTTTCACTCGTAATTAAGATGACTCTCTGACCACAGCAGTTTGCTTTCCTATTTTGTCTTCCCCTTCACTTCGGCTTGCATTTTCCTCTCTGCCGTTGCCGTGTGCCCTTCATCTCTCCTTCCCTTTGATTCTTTTTCCCTCCCTCGTTCTTACTCAAAAAGGATTGGATAGATTTGTGGTTCTTATGTTTCTGCTCTCGTGCTTTCAGACAACCACTTTGTCCTTCTCCAATCTCCGCCTCTGAAAATCCCACGGCCTTTGATTCTGCTCCTGCCACATCTCATCTTACGGTCCTTTCATTCCTGACCGCTGGGATAATTTCTTTTTTCTACCCCTCATGCAATATTCTTCATCATCTCCATGCTCTTCGCGCCTTTCACTCTTTCGTGGGAATACTCTGGCTTAGGATTATGTCGTCTCCTTTCATAATGCGTTTATTTTGCTTCTTGGAGATTATTCTCGATCCATGAGTTTTTTATGAAAATTGATTTTCCAACTTCTTTAAGCGTCTTAGCAAATCTGGGTTTTCTTTTCTGTTAATGTTATTAGAAGGTATGGTAAAATAAATTAGAATGATGTGTATTTCATACTTTTAGGATAAATGTTACTGCTATATTTATCACGAGTTTAAACTTAAAAATTATTACTTCTTCGTTAAAATAACGAATTTACTAATACCATTACAATCGAATAACAAGTGTGAAAAATAGCGACACGACTGGGACTCGAACCCAGGTCTCCCACTTTCCGGAAAGTGGGGACCTGGGAAATCACACTTGTTATTCCTTTGGGATTTTCGTAGGTTTTACAACCTACTAAGTTACCTTCCTTTCCTTTACCATTACAATCGTTATTAGTCGCCTGTATCCTTCATAGGCCCTTATGGACAGTTTAATATGTATGTATAGTATGGTTATTTCTTTATTATGGTGTGAGATATATTCGGTTTAGCAGGTTCTAAGCCATATTTAGTATGATAATTTCATTTCTGTTTGTTTTTGCCCCCCTTATGCATCGTCTTATTCATTGTTGAAACGCATCATGTCGCCGATTCCTTACTTCTTCTATGTATATGTTATTAACATCTTTAAAAATTTGGTTACGTAAACCTCCTTGGTCGAAACCGGTCATGTTTAAATACATTTTGTGGAAAAGTACGTTTGAAATTATTTTTACATATATATGTTTAAATTATATAAATCATGTTTTATTTAAATGTGTACTCTTATTGATAAATATCTTATATACCAAATGAATTAAATTTTATCAAATTAAATATAAAATGAATGATGCAATGTAAGTAAAACAATCATAATAAATACCTTAAAAAATCATTTATCGAAAGAATTATGAGTTATATTTTGTGCTAATGTTTGGAAATACTAAAATTATTCGGCTGTCGTTGTTGTACCTACATTCATCATTACTGTTGTTTTACGATCATTTATAATGATATGCCGATTACTTCAATGAAATGCATAGTTCTCTGAACTGAAGTACTTCATCTCTTGGTCTCTCAGCCTCTCTCCATCTCACTCCCTATTTTTCGCCTTCCATCTGCGTTAATACACTTCTTTGATCGATGGATTCGGTCGCTTCAGATGTCATAATCGTTTGTTTCACTTTTCTGGACCTTTAGGCGCATCGCTTAAGTGGGTTCCCATTCGGCTCGGTTCCGTTCTATTTGGTGGTTTCTCCGACGCCTCGGGTTTTGCCTCCGTTCTTTTTTAAGGGATTTAGGATTTGGAGGGATTTTGTGCGAGGGATCCGCTAAAAACGACCCCTTTCACTTCGCATTTCTCCTATTGCGTCGTAGCAGCGAGAAATTATGTACAAGGGTCGGAGGAAATGCGGTCCTAATTTTTCTACCCTCGTAATTGCGTTTGCGGTGTAAAGCCGTCGAGTTTGACGTCTCTAACGAAATTTCACCTGCAAGTAAGTACGTTAAAGATCGTTGAGAATTCATGGAGATGGTTAAAATTGGTTTGCTTATTACGCCACGGTAATGACTTCCGGAACTTATGAGATACGGAGAGATGTAATTTGGAAATTTCGTTCCTTTGTCAACGTAAGACAGTCTTCTGATGTGAATCTCCAGGTTTACCTTTAATGCAATATACTTTTTAGTATTTTTTTTTCTTTTTGTTAAATAATTCTTCGTTTAATTTTATCCTTAATGTCTACTTTGTTTTTGAGTAAACGCTTTCATGAAGAATGGTAGGGTAAATTAAAGCTTGACGGGAGAAAATATATTTTTTGATACTTTATTGCAGTTGAAATCCTTTTGAGTGCCAAATAATTCACAAGGTTTCGTTATTGCGCTTTTAAATGTCATTGTAATTCCATTATGTTCTGTTTGAGAACATACTCATTCGCCCTCGCTTTAGTAGTGAAGATAAAAATGGAGTTAGAGTACTACGAGTGCTAGAGGGATGGAGAGCTACTTTCATACTAACGTTCCTACTTTGAACTGTGCGTGGGCTGGCTATCTCTAGGTACAAAACTAATTACTTTCTGGAACTGTAAAAAAATTTCTAATTTTTGGATAGCTCTCCAACCCACATTTGTTTTATCTTTAAGTCATTTGTTTTGACCGGGTTTTTGTCTAATATCTGAGATATTGATATAGCGTTTCCATGATAATTTATCTGAATGTGAGATGTATATCTCGTGAGATAGAATGATATTCTTCGATCCTTTTAGAAGCATTTTAATCCGGTGATATTAACGCACGATTTTTTCGTAGTCCTTCTCCGAAAATTTACTACAGAGTTCATTGTTCTGAAGATCGGGAAAATTTATTTTCAAAATCGTATAATTTTATCAATTTTCTTCTTCTAAGGATTTTTAATGATTTTTATAGTAGCTTAACCTTTAACCGGGAACAAGATTTTGAGAGAAATGCCATCCCCCCAAATGCAGTAACGGGATCGATTCCCTTAAGAATTCCATCTATAACTTGGTTATTCGCATTGTTCCATTTCTGTTCCCCTTATCTTCCTTTTCCGTTACATTTCTGTGTCTTTTATCGATGTCCCATCGGAAACTCATCTCTTTCGGTGTAATCTAAACAAGTGAGGTTTAGTCCCGCAGCGAACGATATTCCACGAATTATATATTTCTTCCTGGAAGTTTATCCGCAAATGCGAAGTCAGAATGTTTTCTCCGAAGCTTTATGCAAACAATATCGTAGAAAGGTTCCTCTTTCCTCGACAGTCATTGACACACTAAACTTTGAAATGTTCCACAATGTCATTTCTTTCAAATGCACATCTGAAACTATAAGGAATTTTTATCACGTTTACTAAAAAAAACTCGGAAAACGCGGAAAACTTCGCCAATTCTTCGTTTTTTCCGACTTTTTTCTTGTGGTTATGCAAAAATTTAATGTTTAATTTTTGTTAAAATAACATTTTAAATAGTAATGGCTGTTCATTCAAAGGGGTGCAATGTATGCATGAATAATGCGTGGGTGAATTTTTCGTATAGTTATAAGAGCTTGGAGTCATAGGAACTTGGCTAACATACTTGGATATGTTTGTCGCAATTCATAGGTATGTAAGCGAACATGTATTGAATAGATGAAATTCAGTGGTGAATTTAAGATCCTTTTTTCCCGCTAAAATTTTATAAATGTAACTTTAAATTAGTGCAGATAATACTCAGGTATCATTGTTTTACGTATATTGAATTGGTCTCATGATCTAAATTCGTTTCGATTACTCCATTTTTAAATGCTAGATTGGTAGTAAGAAATCAAGTACTACGTATAAGATATAGAAAGACAGTATATAATAATATATTTATCGGCATGTGGTGAAATATGCATAGTTAAGTTTTCTCTTTATGGATTGTACTCTGATGGTTCTATGAATAAGTAGGTCTTTAGAAATTTGATGGAATACTTACGTATTGGCAAATCTTGCACTCTCTGATGGCCAGATTAGGCTGAAACCGGTCGTGAAAATAAACCAAGCTGTGGAACTTACAAAGTTTTATTTTACTTCACTGATACCTTGCACTCTCTAATAATCCATTTATACCTACATAATAATAATACGGTGTACAAACTTTATTTTTATTTAACATTACCGTTTCGATCAAACAATCTTTCTTGTAATCAGTGTGTATCACTTATCTTTTCAAGTATTTTCTTCTCCAAATCGTTATTCAAATTATGGTAACATAAACGAGATATTGGTCAATGTTTTTACTTTTTTCTTCTAAGTTCCAATTTTCTTTTCATATTTATGTTTCAGATTTATAGATTACCTAAATTCTAGCTGGATTATTGGTTAGATTTTCCTGGATCTCAAAACTGCGGCCCGCGATAGGCCTTTTATGCTGCATAGGAACACTTCGAATTATTTGAGCAGATATCCTGCAGAATGTTAAGTTTTCCATTCCTCGTGATGTGATTATACTTTCGGTTTTTCGACGTATCTGTATTGTTTGATATAGGAATGAATGATGATGTCTTTATATGTTTTTAAAAGGAGTCGAGTGTTATTAGAGTATAATTCTCTAGAAATATTACCTCTTTTACATCCGGTCAGCCGAGTATTTCTAATATATATTTGTGACTGCATTGTCAATAAGGTTAGAGACGCTAGACCTGTTGTAAAGACTGCATCACACAGTAATATTTGTGATAGGTAATGTTTGTGTCTCTGCGACACCTCTCCGATTTACTCCTTACATTTGATGAAAGCCAATCAAAGTACGTCTCTGATCCAAAATAATCTTCATTCCGCAGCCGACGCACTCTTTTACTCCGCTAGGGGAAAATATCGAATCAACCAGCAAGTCTCGTATTTGGTTTCAGTTTACCATCCGCCGCTTGTATTTTTCCCATCGCCGACCGCCAACTTTTCCTCCTCTTCGACACTACTTTTCGGGCCTCTCGAAGCAATAAATTCCCCATCTATCGTGGGCATGGGAGAAGCTCAAACGCTGCATTATTAATCCAGCTAGTCTCGTGTGTGTAGCAGTTTCCGCGCGCTATCCCTCTTTGCCTTAAAATTTTCGTCCTCATCTCCCCCCACCACCTTTTATATCCCCCCTTTCCTCTGGCGTGGGATGAGTGTTCCCCACTGGATCGATATACCCGAACACTTGCTCCTCTCTCCCCTTCCTCACCTCACCTGACCCCCACTCCCTCTGCGACTAGCAGACGATTCTTCTCTCTCTCCTTTTCTTTATTTTTACCCTCGTTCTTTCCCCTTCCGTTACACCCCCTTCCTATTCAATCCTTCCAGGGACTTCTCCCACTGTTGCCGCAACTTCTATCCGTCACGTAATTCGGCTTCACTTTGAATCCGAATCGGTCGTGGTAAGCGGTTATCGTTCCTTACCTCTTCTTTCTCCGCCGATGCCCTCTCGGTTTCCTCTTCCTTTTCTTGGCCCCTTTTCTCATTCCGGATTCGTCCACCTTTTTTTTTGTTGGTTCTCTCCCTCAGTCTTTCCCTTTGTGTGATTCCTCTTAGAGTGGGAAGAATCACTGTTCCTTCGAAGGGGATTGCGGCCGAAGATGTACCGTGTTCCTTAGAGTTTTCGCTTTTTAAATTAGTGTTTTCTTTTACAGTAAAAGAAACCATTTTCGCTAAGGGAATTACGAACCTTTTTGTCGTAGGTGTAGTTGTTCAGGGAGAAACAAAATCCGACCAAATTCATTATTTCAGTTCAAGGAAACATGTTTACAATCAGTTGTAGTTTTTTGTTATAATATCTCTTTTCAATTCCTTTCATACGTACTTAATGGTAAACTCATTCATAATGTGTATAAAACCAGTAATGTATTCGTTAAAATTTAATTTGGATCAGCAATGGAGAACTTCATTTGTAAAACGATTTTTAATCTACCTCTGGGTAATTTTTATCCAAGCCAGTTCACCTTCTTCTTGGGTCACCCTTTATTTCATGCTAATGTTATGAGCGGAGGCTTTCACATAAACCCATGGCATTCATGGCATCTCTAAGCAAAGGCTACAAAAAATTAAACAAACACTATCTCCACAGCTACCTCTTTTATTGACGCAATACATCTTTCTGATTGTTACCGGACTCTTTCTAGAGATGCTGTAAAGTATATGGGTCTATGTTAAATGCTTTGTTTATAAAATTAACCCTGAGTCACGTCCTAGCATGACACTTCTGGTAATAGACGCTTTTTTCCTTAAATATTTCAAAATATCTCCAATTCATCCATCGTCCTCCAATTATAGTAAGTAAAACCTCGTTAATGTTAACCTTTCTAGTTAAGGGAAGGAAGGTTAAAATCCTTCGCTGTATTACAGACCGTCATTTAGAGAACATTTCTAAACAAAATATTTTCCTGAAATTTGCCTTCCATTATATCTGGCGCAATTTTAAATTGGCAAAAATAATATTTTAAACGTGTCGAATCTTTTTTTTTATTTTCTCGCGTTATATATTTACGAGACATTTCGTCAGATTTACCGCGTGATTAGGCCCTTCCGGAGCTGTAAGTTATAGATTCTTGAAATTCAAATTGCTGCCAAGGAGGGGATTTAAGCCCCATTACCCTTCTTGGCAGAAGAGAATTTTCTTTTAAATGATAAGTGAATTCTCTTTCGAGTCTTTCACAGCGCCTAGATTAAGTGTGTGCACATGATAAGTAACTTAAGTCGAACAGGTTATTGTTTGATTAGTCCCTCTTTAATGTTCAAGTATGTTTGCGCGATACCTTTACGACTGTTGTGACGTCAGAAGAGTCGTAGTTCTGACCATAAATTACTTTTTACCTGTGAGAGACTTTTTGAACTCAGAAATGTATTAAAATGTGTTACAAAATTTCCTATATTGAAGTTTCTTTCTGAAGTGTTTGGGAAGATCATGATATATTATAAAAACTATGATTTACTAAAATGTGCATGAAGAAACTTACCGAACATATCTCTTTGAAATAAGTGTAATTGCACATACCTTGTTCGGGGTATCTTCATATGTATGTACCTACACCTTGTCGCTATTTTGAGATTTTTGTTTGGAAAATGCTTCGAGAGACGTTTGTTGTTACTTTCTTCGTAAAATGCGGTACATGGAATATTTTTCAATTTTCTTGCGGAATTGTTCCATGAAAATTTTATTTCCCACTTTTTTTATTTTACCGTTAAAGTTGTAAATAAAATTTTCATTCAAACCCTTGCCTTACTATTTCGTTAAAACCATCGTTTCTAAATTTTTTTCCTCCTGTTAAGTAAGGTCAATAAAAATATCGATCAGCGATATCAATTAAATAAATATGCCCAAGCGTGACCTCGTGAAACTCAACACACATCTTTAAAGAAAGAATACTTCTTAATTTCCACAGCAGATTTTTATTTTAATAGTTTTGGTCAACGAGTTGACATCTTCATGCCAGGACTTCACCGGAAGATGTCAACTCGTTGACGAAAGTAATCAAAAAGTTCGTCGTTGGAAATTTCGAAGTATTCTTTCTGCATTATGAACAGCTAGTAGGGGTATAACTATATATACTGTATATCTTATGTATTACAATATAACTAAAATTGCTCCGTCTTTGGCGTCTTCCCCTCTAAATCAATATTCGTTTTCCTTCTCAAACAAGTCATCTTATTGGGCATCGATGCACTTGTTACATTACGGGCGTTGATGAATGAAAAGGATTAAATCGTCATGTGGTGAAATTGGACTCTCTGGCGGAACGTTTTGTAATCACTGCCGCGTCTCGATTTCTTGTACTATACGGCGTAGCCCATTGAAGTGGTTCGAATAGGAACAGAGTGAATAATTTGGCAAATGCCGAAAGTGCTGAATGGCACCCCTGTGTCAATAATGTATGGGATGGTTCTGTGTGAAGGTGGTGTTGGCGGCCTATTGAATGGGCTGGTATTGAGCTCTTGCATTGGAAACTGGGAAAGGGCACGTGTGAGAATTCGTCTCTGGCGTGGATTTGATCCACCGTTTCTGACCCCTTTCCCTTATTTTCCATTCCCTCGTCCTTTCCTCCTAAATGTTCGGAAGAATGGGCAGCAGACGGTACGTCAACAGAGGATCGGCCGCCAGGAAGTTCCGCTCGCAAACAGCTCGAAATTCTCTCGATTTCGCCCGTATTAGATGATTATTTACGTGTTTCGTGTCAATACCTCGAAGGAATATTTATGTACAGGATAACCATTTGTAATTCAAATGACTCACGGATGTTGGAAGAGGGGAAAAAGTTGATCATATGAGGAAGGAAATGTTTGCTCAGTCTGAATACTTATCTTGAGTCGGAGGAGGAATGGAATGTAGAAAATGTTCCATTTCCTCATTCAATGGAGTGTAATTATTCTGTTATTTAGGTCTTCGTCATTTGCTGTATTCAGATTTGGCTGAGTCTAATCTAAGAGGAATTTGTCTATCTTCTGAGATCTTGTAAGTGAAACCCTTTGAGTTAATGACCAGCGAAGATACAGAGAAGATATTATAATTTGATACGATGATATTTTGCATTTCCTTATATTAGCACGGTACAGATAATACACCACGAGGCTAAATTTAGATACTTGGATAAAATATTCCAATGATAATATTCCGAATTCGAAATCTAAGTCCGAATGCTCTTTTCCTTCTTACAATTTTGATGGTAGAAAAAGAGGAATTGTTTAAAGTATATTGTAACATAATGTGTTTCCCCACAGCTATTCTTTTCAAAATTACGTTTAAAATAAACTAAGCTGCGTTTGAAATAACGACAGTTAACGAATGTATCAGCTGACTCTATAAAAAGGGGTGACAACAACTCGAGGGCAAATCGATTTTATTATTTATTCCACCTATCCTTCGCTTACATCCATTCATTGGAACATTACACATTAAAATGGAAATGTAGCAAAGGACGAACAAATACAACATCTTGTGATTAGTAAAGCCATTTTAGTTGAGAATCGAACCCGAGACCTTATTGATGGTTGACTAGCTTGGTTGACGGAGGTTGACAAACTCATTTCACTTTGAATTCGTTTTAAACTTATTTTTCTGCATTCGGTAGCAATAAGCAAAACAAATTACTTTATCTGTCGGAGCTGAATCTCCTGCCACACACTGTTAAAATTAAAAAGGTTAAATGTAAGAAGGGACGAGGAAGTCTCAATCTCGCCATTCAATAAGGAGGTTTTAATACTATTATTATCATTTTACTTTTTACTTCCTTCTCGCCAGAAAGTGACAGTGTTATGGGAATGGACTGATGTCAAGTTCCATACGATTACAAAGATTATCAGTCTTCATTTCAAAATGTGCCAATTAAGTGACAGGTATCCAGGATTTCCGATTTTTGAGTTAAATGTAAGTTAATTTCATCGTTTAATTTTTCTAAACTGTCTGCCAGTGTTTTTGGTACTACCTCTGTTGTTGATATAATTATGGGAACTATGGTTACATTTTTCAATTTCAATTGTTTTTTATTTCTATTGCTAACTCGGAATACTTCGTTATTTTTCGTGATGAAGTGCTTTGAAGATTTAAGTTGAGAGTTATTGCAATGTCAATTATTGTACCTTCCTGATTAAATTTATCAAAGAGAACCATATCTGGTCTGTTAGCTTTTATGGTTAGCTCTGTCATGATTTTTCTATCCCAGTATATTTTCTATTTCTTATTTTCTAATGTTATTTGGTTCATATTTTTAGTATTGCGTATTGTCAGCAATCAGATTTTTAGTAACCTTCGGTGGATAATTTTGCCACATTGTTGTGTCTGGCAGTGTAGTCGTGGCTGGCAAGTGCATAGCATCCTCCCATGATGTGTTCAATTGATTATTATTATTATTATAACATTCAGAGAAAGAAAACAATCTATATCCAGCAATTTACAGCTATTTTGTTGAAACTGCACAGTGTTTACAATATCTATCTTCACAAGTATTCTTTTCGCCAAATTGTTAATCAAATTATAGTAACATTAACGAGATATTGGTCAATGTTTTTACTTTTTTCTTCTAAGTTCCAATTTTCTTCTGATTTATATTTATTTTTCAAATTTATAGATGACCTAAATTCCAGCTGGATTAGTGGTTAGATTCCCTTGGTTCTCCAAACTGCGGCTCGCGATAGGCCTTTTATGCTGCATACGAAGAAATTGAATTATTTCGGCAGATATCCTGTCCAAACTGCATTGTATTTACGATATCTATCATTAACATTTTGCGAGATCAGGAAAAAGCACAAACGGAAAATTTTTTCACGATTTATTTCCGGCGAATCGCCAATTCAGTGAATTTCCTCTCAGTGAATTCTAAGACCTCCCAGTTATCGGCTCTCATGGTCTGAATGTAGATGTAATCCTCGCCTCCAACCAGGTATCTTCAAAAATTCTATTCCCCAACCAGTTGCACATTCATTTGTCAGTTCCTTGGAAACTCACACGTCAAACCGTACAAAATAACTGGTTACGTCTTCGGACTTGTGAAAAGACCCTAGCGCGCTACCACGCTGTCGCGTTTCCCCTTTTGTTCCCATTCTTCTTCCTTCTCTTTACCCTGTCGATCTTCATTTGTCTCCGTCACTCTCTCCTCTCCTTCCCGCCATTACTCTCCGTTCCCTTCCCGTCATCCCTCATTCGCCTTAACGTCCGAAGCTGATTGGCCCTTTGGCTGGTAATGCACTCGCCCGTGTTCGTATCCTCCCCTTAGGAGTTTGTACATAAAATGACGACTCGCATTCGCCTGATTGGTAATCGGTTCAAATGGCATGATATGGAATTGGCGCAAGAAACTAGTTTAAATGGAAATTTAAATCGTTTTTTTTTTTACGGCAATCACCTCAGCCGAATTCTGTTTCCTCAGATTTAAAGGATTTTCTGCTCTGTGATTTTAAGTCACTCGCAAATGCCAGTCAATTTATGTCAAATATAAGAGATTTATTAATTTTTCCAGGTCCATTGCAAAGTAGGAAAGTTACCAATGTTGATAGACCCGCTCTCATAGTTTTTCTGCTGCATGACTTCGACTTTAACCACTTAAATTAACGTTGGTATCTTTTGGAATACGAATTATCTCTACGATGTAGAGTATATCATTCTGTCTGCAAACAAAGACAACAAGCTGAATTAAAATATAAAATACATTTTTGTCTAAATAAATCGTCCTACCACATAATCGGAATGCAATTCTTTCCCTATCGTCAGCAGCAACAAATAATGAATTTAATAATAGCCTACGACACATATGATTAGCAAAAAACGCATTGAAGAGAAAACTACTTTCGTTCTTTCCTCTCTATGGGCCTTAATTGAGACGACTCCAATTAACGATCGTGTGATTGACACCCAACTCGACAGGCAATCCCAAAGCGCCAGATGAAGTCGAATGGTGGTAAGTGTGAAATATAAGCAAAATAGGACGGGAGATGAAAAAAATCGAGCAGCAAAAGCAATTTAGCTACCTTACTCGCATTCCCTCCGAAGCTTGGTTACATGAGCTCCCGTCAAGAACGGAGTACCCATTGTTCATTGTTCCGCCGTTTCCCAAGGTTATGGGGGACGTCACTCATGACAACGGTATTTATGAAAGATGAAGCGATATGCGAAAGACAATATGCTTTTAAGAGTCTAAATTAAAGTCACGGGGACGTCTAAATTCGCGGAACGAACGACAAAGTTAGCAACTGCGGCGCTCTAGTATAGGACAGGAATTAGAAATGACATTTAGGGTGTAGAAATGATTCCCTCCCTCAACTTTGAAATGATCGCAGTTAGGAAAAGAAAAATACCATCGGGAGGAACTTTCGGCAAAAAAATTACATAGGTACATAAAAAGACTAGGGTAATACAATGCAATAAAAATTACGTCTTGTTATTGACTTGAGATAATTCAAAGGGAAGTAATGAGCTCATTTAGAGTGCTCCAACCGCAAAGGTGTCTCCCAATAAGACGATTTAAAGAAATGTATTAAAAACCTTTACCAAATAGTATCCGATTAAAATTAAGATAATGGAACCGAAAAAAAATCGCAATCACACATTTTGAAAACTAAGGGAAGATAATTTAAATGCTATTTTCAATGAGCAAAAATTAATACTTAGGGATTTAAACGTAAGTTATTTCCGTCCGAAAAGGGAGTCAGGATATTTAATGGAGCAAATAGAGCAGAGTCTGGGATTATTCCTAA
Organism: Ladona fulva; assembly: GCA_000376725.2. Taxonomy (NCBI): domain Eukaryota; kingdom Metazoa; phylum Arthropoda; class Insecta; order Odonata; family Libellulidae; genus Ladona; species Ladona fulva. The sequence goes on from KZ308172.1 coordinate 812,859, forward strand.
TAGTACATACATACTCCAAGGGATTGTTGTTCTCACAGGCTTAAACGAGTATGGCACAATTATAATTCGAGGAATTTCGAATATAACAGCAACGTTACCTAATTGGAATCAATAACGATTATTTTTATCAATTTCTTAAGAAAACAGTCACTCTCGTTGTGAACATTCCTGGGCGGTCGTCCAGGTCACCTGACCCTTGGGCCCTTCGTCTCACGTGTTTTGATCTTCCCTCTTACATACACATCTACATGCATAAAGCACTCACATGTGTGTCTACGAAAGGAATACATTTTCATAGAACACTGCTGCCGAAGTCAGCGAGCCGTTCCATCAGCTGAGCATTATCACTCTGAAACAAATGACGACCTCCATCCGAGAACTCGGCGTCGCTGCAAACAAGCGCGAATCTCAAAAACTTCGACTTCGAAAAAAAATGAGAACGAAAAATTTCTTTCGAGTCACTAAAAAAGATATCAGAAAAGCGATAAAAAATGAAAAGTGCGACCGCTCCCTATAAATTATTCAAATCCGTCGACCGTGAAATTCTTAATATGGGAGGCATTGAGGAACTCAGAGCGGAGGGAATCAATGCCCACGTACCGAAAGGTGAAAACGAGAGAAGTGAAAAAGGAGAGAGAGCTATGTAAATCGCTCTTGATTATAAGTTATGCGCGAGTGAGAGCGAAGGATTTTTCCAAAACCACTTACTAGAGGAAAGGACTTCATGCAGAAGTACACGCACTTCGACTACGGTAAGAGTTAATGGGAATACGAAATACGATTCTCAACATTTTTCGGTCCACCATTTCAAAGGCACAACAACTTACCGTGGGAAAATTTTAATTTCACGGTTTGTTACGTAATAAACTTAAAAATATAAGAACTCGATGTTATATGAAGGGAAAAAAGCAAAACTTCCCAAGATTTCCGGACAGTATTCCCGCGATACGCAAGCTATACCTAAGACATTTTCTCCAGGTAAAGGGGAAGAAATTTTTCCTAAGTTAGCGTTCGAATGGTCAACTACAATGACTAAAGAAAATTAGCGAAAGATTACACACAAAAACACATAAGATACACCTTTCTACAATTTCTGTCCCTGTTCACCTTTCCTATATATCCCTCTGGAAAAATTTTGGTGTTTACCGGGCGATGCTTCCGCGGAAGCGAAATCGGTCGGGTGAATAAAAGTATGGTGGAAATAACTGTGCTTCTATTCGCATCATGGCTTTCCACAAAGTTACGCCTTCCCACATCGATTACACACTAGAATTAATAGTAAACTGATGACAATATTCTATGGTACGAGAATGCAGGAACTGACTCCAAATTCTACATCTTAACGTTCAATCTCAAATTAGACTGGTTTTCACTGAGGCATACGTTGTTATCTATTTTATTTCGTACTGAATAAACTGAACTATCTGTTCTCGTTCGTATCACAGTTGTAAAGAATATATACATTTTCTGGGATTACCTTTCAAGTGTGCTATGGAATAATTTCAGTTTGATTTCAACTGAACTATCAGTAGGTTTAATTTACACAATTTCATGAGGGTGTTCTCCTGCAAGGGTAATTTTTCCGTAACTGCACACCGATTTCTTTATCAGCAAAATTTTAAATAACAAGAATTATTTAATCACTTTTCAATTTTACACTTTTTTAATCATTACCAATTTCAACCCCTTAAAGTCGATGGTTTGGATAGGCCCATTAGCCACAATCACAAAACGCGTAGTAATCAGTATTCTAATTCAATCAGTTGAAGAAACAATATTTGTCTTCGTCCATAGGAAAGTTCGTAATGTTTCCTTAATTCTATATTCTCGTGTCAATTTTTCGATTCTTTGAATGACTGACTAACGAAAAAGTAACCATAGTATTAAGTAAATCATAATAAGGATAGAAACCGTTGTAATAACAGTTCAGCATAATATCTCTCTAGTAAATCCTATAAACTAATATCAATTCACATATTAATTACCTCGCGATAATTTATGACTAACTTGAAATCGACTAAACCGTACACTTGCTAGGGGGAATCCAATAGATAGCAAAGAGAGAAAAGAATTGAGGCATTTCTATCACAAGGAGAAACCCGCACTAGTCGAGGAGTCGACCTAGTTCCGACAGAGACCTTAGGTGACGAGCGTCAGTCGCAAAAGAGGCGAACGTGGAAGAGAAGGAAGGGAGTGAAAGAGAAGGCGAAGAGGTGGGCTGGAAAGCGTCTGGGAGGAAAAGGGAGAAGGCAAAGTGTGATCGTTACTCAGGCAAAGGGCAGGAGGCACCGGAGGGCAAGAGACGGCTGGTGTGGGAAGGAAGGTATTGTCCCCTTTGGATTGAATTAGCGTGTAAAATGCATGTGAGAGAGCAGGGAGACAGCGCGGAGACTTAGGACAGCGGAGGAGGAGCAACTTAATGGAGATACCGGGGGCGTGCGGTTGGGAGGAGCGGAATAAGCGATTAGGTGCTGTAATGGAGAGCGCGGGAGAGAGAAAGTTCGGAAAATTAGGGGAATTATTATTAAAGCGAACGGGTGACGGGAGCTGGATAAATTACACCATATCACAAAAACTTACCGTTGAAATGTTAGGATTGAAACAGACACCGATACAGGAGGAGATTAGAGGAGTCTTTATTGATGATGAAGGTATCAACATTTTTTAAATAATGAGACAAAAGATATTGATCAAGATAAGAACACTTCAGAAATTATCTGATTCGTTTTTTATCTTTGTACGATAAGATTTGAGCGATTAAACTCCACACAACTTCGGCTAAGAAAATAATAATAGAGAAGTATAGATTAAACCTATGACAACTTCTTAACCTCCAAATTATATTCCCAAAACAAATTTTAAAACCATCAGATCCTGTACTCATAAAGGGCTTTTCCGTCATTAGTTATACAAATCATCTCCCCATCTTCAAAGAATACGTTTCCGGTAAACTATCTGCCCTTGATTTAGCTACCAGCATCTCTTCTGCAAACAGATTCATCCGCTACACATGTCACTAAAATGCTATAGCAGCCTGCTAACGATGATCTTTCACAGTAAAAGAGTTATTGACTAATTAGGGAAGGAATATTTTCGCTAAAGGAATAACTTTTCAACGTGACTTTAGAACGTAACATATAATGGATTTATGTTATATAGGTAAATAGTGAGCCACAGAGCTTGTTTATTTCAGAGTAATTCGACCAAGCTGCGCTTTAAATCAACTTATTTATGATTGGAATACTTGCATCCCTATTGAAGATCTCGACGACCTAATTGAATCTCGTTAATAGGTACACCTTCGAAAAACCACACTGAAAATAAACGAGCGCTGAAATTTTCCGATGGCAGCCGAAACCCCACGAATCCGAAAACAAAAATTTTGTATGACAACGCAAACATTGCCGGCGATATCAAAAGGAATGTTAACACGCATGATTAACCACACATCGTAACCCGCCGATAAATTCGGAAAACATCCTTCATTACTTTAAAACATCCAATCTAATTAAGTGCCGAATCGCTAAACAGGGAAAATTTTCATCCCGATTACGACCGAAAACAAAGGACCATGCAACGGAAAAACAAACCGAACCGATACCCGATGAAATCTCTCGCCAGCCTCCAGCGGGAACCGTGGAAACGGGTGGGAAAAAGGATCCAGCAATTACCGTCCCTCACCAGAAGCTATCTTTAAATCGCGCCATCAGTTAGCGACGAAAAACACGCCACGAAACAAATCGTCGCCTCCAAGAAAAAATGACAAACGAAAAGAGAAACGAGTTCGCGCCTTTCCGAAATTTTAATTCGCTTCGTTTTTTTCTCTCCACGCCTGTACAAACTCCAAGCCAGCTGTATAAAGAACAGAAGAATCATTTTTTGAAATCCCTCCTTACTGAGATGAGAGAGAAAGTGAATTGGTTAGCGGAGGCGTGAAAATATGAGAGGTGAAGTGAATGAGGGAAGGAAGCTCGAATGAGTATTCACGCAAAACAGAGAAAAGGCACGAAAGAAGAAAGGGAGGAACCGGAGAAGCACGAATCCGTAAAAAAGCGGCACTTGCTCTCGTACCCACTCCGTCAAGACGGAAAATTAAAATTAAACGAGTTATGCATGCACTTTCTTCCTTCTTTCGTGTCAGGGAAAGTTGAGTGCCTGGATGGGGTGAGGAATCTAAACGAATGGGATGAGGGATAGAAAGGAAGTGGGGAAAATGAAAAGGAAGTACAGTTATACTTCGGCGAACGTCACCCTGCTATACATGCGACGAACTGTGTGGAAAATTACCGGATGTTAGAAAACATGTATGTAACACTTAACAAGACGCCGTGGTCATTATTTTCTTCCTTCCTCGAAGGACTAGACCTAAGCCAAACCAATCTGGACAGTTTAGCCCTCTCGCGATCCTAATAAGCTTAACGAAAACCTGGCCAAACTAGTCAAATCTACTCCACTGAGATTAATTAAACACTTCGTCTAACAACTCCCCTTATGGATAAAGGAAAGGAAGGTAACTTAGTAGGTTGTAAAACCTACGAAAATCCCAAAGGAATAACAAGTGTGAAAAAAACTCCCCTTATTGTACGGAGGAGAACAAACATGTATTAAGCGAACTTTTCAATTTCATATATTTTCACCAGGGAAATATCACAGCGAAATTTAATCAACTGTAGCTTCGTAAGAGGCTCATGAGGGCGCAGTAATAACACTAAATAAAGTGGAAGCCAAAGAAAAATATTTACCAAAAGTTGTATTGGAAATAGGCTGTATTTGTAAAAACTGTATTTACTCGGAAAATATTGCCGCAGATATATAAGCAAGATAAGGGTGCATCTGTTAACGTAATTACCATAATGTAAGTTTCCAGCGAGTACAAGATGGAAAAAAACAAACACCGCACTCACTTTCTCTCTCCTACGTAAAGGCGTGATGTGATAAAAGGATATTAATGTTTTTAGAAACAGCAATTTCCAAAACTTAACTGCTCCTCTAGAAATAGCAATCACAGAAGAATTCTCAAAATTTTTATAAAGATACATTTTGACACAACAAATCGTGGGATATAAAACGATACCATGACTTTATCTGCAGTTGCTATATCAAGGATTTTCAAAACAATCAAATTTTACATTTTATGGGTCAAGAATGCAAAGGAGACGCGATTTAAAAAAGAACACACCAAAAAGAGAAAAAATAAAATAAAATGTGGCAACAAATGAGGCACGGGGGCAGCCTAAAGGTGAGTTAGGCGTAAAAAAAAGAGCGAATCGCGCGAAACAGAAGAGTAACGCCACGAGCTCGAAAACACGAAAATAAAAAAACCATCCCGAGAGGTTTAACAGCCTTACAAGAGAACTTTTGATGCCAACCTATGCATATCAACACACCCTTACAACTATTCCCGACGCCCGCAGCTTTCATTTCCCTCTCGGGTGAGAGTCGGAGGATTGGGAGAGGGTGGAATAGACGAAAAAATGTTCAAGTGAGCCCTCCTGTCTTCTGTGAACACAGAGGAACACTAAGCACCAAACATGCCGAGGAATCAGGGACTCTTCCCGATGAAGAGGCTTTCGAGAAAGCGGAGGTGGGCGTATCCACGAGGACCGCGCAGGCGCCCGTCGATTTCAGGGGTCCATTACCGCGACACGCGCGCGCACACACACACACGGAGACCTTTGGAGTACCGGTGCACCTAAAATCAACCCTTCGAAGGGACGTATAATGATGCGGCGACGCTATGAAAAGGGCCTCTTGAATCGCACAGGCGCCGCTGTGAGCGGACCGGCGCCTATAGGGAAAAGAAACGAGATTACCCGATCGACAAAGAGTCCTGGTACCTGGGAAGAGTCGGTCAAAACTTAATCGAGGCCCATTTCCTACCGATGATTAGGGCTATTCTGGAGCTGGGGAGGTTTGGTTGAGGAAACTGACGAAGGGCAATCGGGTCGGCTTCGGATGCGTGGAAGTCCACAGGAAACAATGATTAGCAATCTTAATTGTTGAATTTGACTATGTATTTCAACAACTTTGGCGATGGTTATTTTTACTTAAATCTAAATTCGTAGCAACAATCACTCGTCGTTCGAACCTAAAGGTCAGAGGGAGGTGAAGGTACAAGACAAAACAAACCCTTAGGATAAAGCGATGTGAAAAACCCTGACGAGATCGGGATTCGAACCCGGATCTTCCATTTTCCGAAGGACGCTCTACACCAACGGTACTAAACCTTTAATTGGGCTCTCTGCATCTAAGAAATTGTAAGAGAAATTGAAGTACTGAAATAAATTCCTAAGAAGCTTTATAAAATTGATCTTTTTCTTGTTGTAAATATGTAGGGAGGAATTATTTTCTATCATAACATTTCGTTCCGCCAGAACAAGCTTCTCGCACCCCTAGTTAAGAACCATTAGCATACCTAGGATTCCCAAGACGAAAAACGAAATTTTCTCAGAAAACTCTAAGGAGGACTTACCGAGGGATTACTTTAAGCTTGAAATGAGATGTAATTCTTCACTGAATTCGTGCATGCAAGTACGCCTCTCTATATAATCGACTGAAAGAGCAAGCTGTCTGTTGCTCTACGGTCCCACACCACACACAAATAAGCTACCAGCCAAGTCTCCTTTAACTTGAAAGCCTTACCTTGAATTCCCAACGAGACCGATAACTCTCCAACAAGATCACTCACGCGTGAAGTTATAATTCCATAAAACATGCTCTTAAATTATCATTATTACGATTAAACTGAAGAAGCTACCCTTGCATTTACAATATTTAAGTGAGCAAATGTATCAAAGGTTCGATATACCATTATATATTATCAACTGTACTATATTATTACTCTTACTGTTCTACGAATTATTTCAAAGACGGGCATATTTGTTTTCTATAGTAAAATATCCTCGTAGAAGACAAACTTTACTATCTGTAACGTATTGGGTTTAGGAAGAAATATTAAAAGTTAGGAAGAAGGAATTTCTTCTATTGAGAACGCTGCCTCTTGGATTATCAAACAGAAGCTCGAGTGATACATGTGTGCTGAGATAAACGATGCAGGAAAGTTTTCCAAATCTCATACGGAAGTTTCCCAAAGAAAGCTTTAGCTGGAAATATCTGAGCTGAATAAATTCGGACAAAAATAAATCACCCAAAACTATGGACGCCGAAAGAAGCTTACGGAGTAATCGTTTGTAGGAAAGTAAAATTTTCAATCCGATTACCAGGAGCCGACAGACATAATTTCCTCTGTTGGATTGACCATCTTACTACTGTCGGTTTGAGAATGTGTGTACTACTGCGGTAAGTTAAACATCTCACCTAAACTTATTCGATCGCAAAAAAAAGAACACACAGAGACAAGGAAAACATTAAGAAAATAAATTCCATAGTAAAATTTAATCAACTTATCGGTGGTGAACCGACTTCAGTCGATTTGGGCTTTACAGTGCTTAAAAAATATTTTACGTGAACAGCTTTATTTACATAAAATCAGCTTAGGTTTTATGACCTACTACAATTTATAGAGAACAAAAGGACTTGAATACTTACATATATACAACAACACATACTACACTGAATGCAACAACACAGTCCCAATATATACAAGCTGCTCATGCGTATTTACGCAGTACACTAAGGGCCTTCTATAAAATTGTATGCTGATTTAGAAGACCTTATGTTGTTTATGCTGGTTATATATGGAAAGAGATTTATGCCAAAAGGTAAGAACATGAGCAAAAAGAATTAGATGACCAACATGGTAAAATACGTTTACCTCAAAAGCCGGTAAAAGAAAGAAGTGTGCAGATTACAAAACAAAGATATCTCCAATTGGAAACGATACACCCGGACGCCCCGTAGACCCAAACCAGAACTGGAAATCTCTCCCCATTTCATCGAGAAAGAAGAAGGGCAAAGAGGAGAAAAATGCATGAGTGACTGGCTGCCATGCAATTCCACCAAACACAGAGAACGCTGGGGAGGACACGGATGCTACCCGAACTCTTCAATCTACCTCTACCACGCATCTACGACCTGGGAAGGGGCTCGGAAAGTGGAGGGGACGGACCGTTTCGAAAGAATTGCCAAGGAGATAGAGAACTTGTACGACGTGGAAGGATACGAAAGGCGAGTCCTGGAAAATGGTAGGGTGATGGCAAAGGGGAAAGCGAAATAGAGAAAAGCTAATGCGAGGGAAATGAAATACAAGCCGAGCGAAATATACTATTCCGGGGCCGTGACAAAACACGATCGATTCCTATCGAAATGAAGGACGCGACCTCAAACACTTCAAAGAGATGGTTTTCACTCCGTATTTAATACATCAGAGTGACAGAATCTACGCCCTTTTTAAACAGCATATTCGAATGATCGAATATTTTCGATACGTATAGTTCGACCTGTTTATCGATAAATCGATTTAAATAGGTACCGATAATAAATAAATCGAATATGCAAACACGCAAATACAATGCAATACGTTAAATTACAATAATACGCTGTACTCACATTCTTTGAGTTATCTACATATCGATTATTAGATTTCCGAGGATTTAATTACATGATTTTCGATTTATCTTGATATTGATGCACCTGTAACTTATATACATACATATGTCCGAACTACCAAATAATCACATCAATGTTTATGTCAGGATTGATGGTTCTCTTCATTTTAGGCTTTTAATTCTCAGACGCCAGTCACAAATTATAAAATGGAATCTTCATTTCATATCAGTGAAAACTTTATAAAATTTGAATTTATCGAAGACGTTTCTACGTTAAGAAGCATTTGCCTTGGCTGTTAAAGTAAGAATGTGATGATAACTGTTGACGAAAACTGAGTGAAACGTACTGTTACGAAGTATGCACAGTTTCCATTAGCAACGTAAGGTGTACATTACGTGAGTATGCAAGTGTCTTATGTTCCTTTCAAAGAAAAGAACGGGCAACGTTTGGTGAAACCTTTCCTCTTCTCACGGCTTGACACGAATTCACGACTTACGATGCATCCTTAATTGAAAACTCTCTACACGACATTCCTTAAATAAATCTGTATGCAAGGGATGCTGAACGTAACATAAAATAGAAAACAAATCGAGGCAGATGTACGCAATTAAGACTACGTTTACTCGAATAGTAGAGCAGAGTGTGACAATGAAGCCCGCCACTAAACTTATTGTCACTGTAACCGATAAACATTTGTGACATAATTTCAATTGTGCGTGTAACTAGTCGGCAAAACACTCCGATAAGCACGTTAAAACAACAAACGCGAAAGAAAACAATTCGCAGTTCACAGCGTCAAGTAATTACAGCCCCCATTAACTTCCCACGCAAACAAACAGATTACTCATTTGCAGACGTCTCTCTAACATACACCTATTTATAAGCATAACCTTCCGCCGAAGATCGGATCATTTCCCTTTTTCGAGAGATTCCCCATAAAACAGGCGCTGAAAAAGATATACAGGCGTTAAAAGAGCTATAGGAATCCCGAGGTAATAACAAACAGACCGCGTTTGATACGCAAAGAAATAAAGAGCCCGGGTATACGATGTATAAGATGAGAAAAGAGCTTTCCCTAAAAGAAATTCCCCCTTTTTTTAATATTCCCAGAGGCGTGAGGATACGATAATGGCGTAGCCATGGCAACGCGGGAGGTCGGTGACGTACGATTCCACGCTGAAAAAACGGAGGGAGAGAGGAAGAATTGCGAAGAGAATAACTAAGATGGAATGAAGAGACTCTGATCTCATTAGGAGCCAAAACAAAGGGAATAGGTTATTTCTTGATAGATGAATACCGGGATACTAGGGCTCTGAAAAAAGGTGCTCATAAAAAGCGATTCACAATGAAAGGATGAGCTTGCATTGAATTTTATTCAGTTGATAGGCGTGAACCTGCAGCTTTGAATAGCAGTTTTCCTTGCTTTTTAAGCTACTAAAAGGGCTGAACTTACACTGATGGTTGAATAAACACACGTACAGGGATAGACTAATAGATATCATATCAAACGGGGACGACTGTGATTCACTGTACGCTATGACTCTGAAAGCAAGTCTTCGTTTTCTGGATGATTACTTCATCATTCGCATGCATTATTTTTGAATATTCCGTTTAGAAGTTCTGATTTCTTTGTCTGCTGTTAGGATGATAAAAATTTTATAGCACAGCTTCAAGTAATTCAGCGGGGAAGCTGGAGCAGTCTACAAATGGCGCCATTGCGAAAAATCAGTTTCTCTACTGATGGCAACTAATAGCTACAAATGTACTTACTATAGACTCCTTGAAGCTCAGACTCCAAAACTTGCTTACAGGAAGATTAACAGAAAGCAATTGTAATACTCTCACGTCACTATCACGAATTACGGGAGATAAAGGCAAGTTAATGATAATGGTAAATGGTAACGTACGTTACCTGGTTACAATAGTTATAACATCACCACAAGCCTCAGTAAATGAGACAATTTTTGGGATTGCCTGGGTTAATGTTTTGAGGGGAGCTCGGAACTCCGAAGAACCGGCGTCTGAAGAGACATCTGGCGGGGAATACTACGAGCCGAGCTCCCCTGAATGCGAGACATCTCAAAGAAACCACACCTCCTTCACATCTGAAAAACCAAATGGCCAATCACGATTCCGAAATATTTTCAACCACCATCAACAGAAGCGGAGCACTTAAAATAATAAAAACATAATAGCACGCTCTGCGAACAAAATCAAATTATGCCAATCAAACAGACCGCTAACGGTAAACGTGAAAAATCGACCCCCGAGAAAAACAAAACGCGAAAAGATGCGAGATCCCCTTGCGAAACTCCTTCCAATTGCAGACAGGTAATTACTCCGCACGGTGAAACGCATCTTCATTTTTTCCTCTCTTCCTTCCTCGAAAAATCCAATCTCTCGCTTTCATTTCCTTTTTGTATCTCTCCTGACAAAAAACGAAATCTTATTTACCCCGGCGAAAACACATGGAAGAGACGGATGCAATACAGAAAAAACAAATAGCCGCTCGCGTAAAAGGTGTAGGAGGGCAAAAACCCCACCTACTCGAAATGAATTCCGCCTGTAAAAATCCGAAATTCCCTTTCTATGGAACCTCTTCTCCTCCCTAGCGCTAGCCGAAAAGAAAATCTCCCAAAGAAGAAATTAAGCTTTTCGTGGGCAACGAAAGAACGAGCAAACTAAAAGGTTGGAAACACTGAGAGAAGAGAGGCTTTATTAAAAAGAATTAGCGGGATACCTTATAAAATTGATGTTCATCTAATATCTTTAACATTATCAAAGCATATCTTTTATCTACCACTATATTATTTTTATCAAAAACGTTTGTATCGTAAAAGTGAATATTACTCTAGCAACCTGGTATCTGATTTTCCAACTTCACACTCTAAGATTCCGAACGAAACATCTGTCATACACGAAAATGGCTCTTCTAAATAAAACCTTCCTGGAATATGAAATAATCGTTCACAAGCATAACAGCCTTCCCTTATACTGAAAACAAAAATGGCCCTGAAGTGACGTCACAGCGCTCGAAAATAATCATACATGCCATCACAACGATCTAAACAATCAAATAATTATAGCTGCAATAATACAAATAGAAGTAATAAATCCTAGACTACCAATATTAGAAAAGAGTACTCTTTCAAATATATACAATTATCTAAAATCAGCAACAAAATCTTCACTTTGCAAGCCTTAAAATATTACGACTCTAAGCCCTACATTGTAATATTCGTAAATATCATAAATCATAAATAATGGTAATATTCGTAAATATCATAAATCATAAATAATGGTAATATTCGTAAATATCATAAATCTTGCTGATTTATGATGGTGCAAGTAAAAGCTTTTCAACACGGTAAATATTGAACCCTGATATAATTTGCATAGATTAAATTTAATACATAACACTTCGGTCCAACCATGCTGCGATCTTATGTTAGATTCTTCTTGGTCAGTAATTAGTAAATCTATTATCTATTACAATCTTGAAGAAGAAGATTAACAGCTATGAATGCATCGATGAAAAATCCAGCTGCACATGCCATACTAATTCCATGAGTAATCACTGTAATGAGCTTTCAAATCACAACTTCGTAGCTGTTAGGTACATAAGCCAGTAAAGCCTTCATCCTGATCGATCACTTAAGAAAGTAAAGATTTGGATTGAGAAAACGACTAAAGCATGGAGTAAAAACAACACAGCACATTTCGCAAAGAAATAATCAATGTAAGAGTCCGTCATTTTGTGGAAATACCAAGACATTATGATAATGGAAAAACTGAGTTATAGGCGCGGGGTTTTCAAATTAGTGTTAGTGTAACCCAACCCGTGGCAAAAACCAATCTCCATTTATCTAGAGAATAATGCGCTTTAATTACCTGTTTTTTAAACGACTCCACAGAGTCGCACGCAATCCTCTCACAATAGGTAAGCCAACTTATAAACGTAGCCTCCTCAAGGAAAGACCATTCAAAAAAAGAAAACCATTGCTTTTCCATGGTAGCTCAGGAATTGTCCACGGGCACCTTGCAGACATCAGACGGGGTACGGAAAACATAAGCACCTTACTTCTCTAAAAGAATACGCTCGGAGAAAAAAGAAAACGACCGAATCCTTTTCGCGAAGTAAACGAACAAGTCCAATCCCGTGGGTCGACTTTTTTCTCGTCCATCGCGGCGTAAAAGCGAGAAACCCATTCTACTTCCGTCGAATTTTTCCCCCGAAAAGGGTTGGAAAAAATCTACCGCGAGCTCCGTTTACCACCGCTGTTTACGGTTTCTCGGGCAGCAAAAACATGTCTTCTGCACCGAAAGAGAAAATACGGGAGACAAGGGAATGGAAAGGTGTCAACACATGACCGGCGGGAAGAAAAGGAAAAATTCAGAGAGAGAATTTCGGGTGGAGGCAAATCATCAATCTTTGGATGGAGAGGGGCCATGGGAGGGAAAGCTGAAGCGATGTTTATTCGCGGGGAAGGAGAATTGACGGAGAAGTGCTTCTCGAATTTCATCACTTACCGAAAAAGATAAACGATAATGGCGAAAACGAAAACCGGGAATGAAAAAGTTCGATTTCGTAGGCTCGGACGCGCTCGAATTTCGAGTCGTCGCATGTTCGACCTATCGAATGACACGTGAACAGGTAGGTCCATTAATAATTACCCGGAAAGTGTTTTAAATAGCGTTCTTGACGGCGTCAAATTGGTTGAATTGCTCGACTTAATACAATGGGAACGCCGTGGAAAGAACTTCGATTTAGCAAACCTTGAATACTGAAGAGAAAGGTCGAACATATTTTCATCAAAACAGTAATTTAATGACAGGTCCGGAGATGATAACCATAATTACCTCATTAACTCGACGTGACTTGTCATTTGCTATATGAAATAGAAGTTTATAGTAATGACGTCATTACTGAAACAATTATTAACTAGAAATTATTTTAACTGATACAACGCATAAATTAATAATTTTGATGTAAATAAGTATACCGAGAAATAATTTAGTAAATAATAAGCAAAAATATTGTTTTGATTACTTAAAAATATAAGGTTGACTCAAAAGGAGCAAGTATAATATCATATTCATGCAGATAATTCACATCCGTTTTAAAACACAATTTAATCGAGTAAACACCTATAACGCACTTTTCTCTCAACCGGAAGCATACCATTTTTCCCAGGCGCTAAGACTTCCATAACTAATTATCTTACGACCGATTATATCCTAATTTTCCAATCCCACTTGGAAATGCAAATTGCATATACTCAGTCACAGATGCTACTCCGATTAAAAAGAGATACATTACTTAATTCTTGAAAGAAATTCTTCTTGAACATTAAAAAAAAGATTTAATAGAGATACTGGTTCCGTCCTTCCTTCAAAACATTCTTTAAGTTGATATAGGAAAGTAGGATACTTCAAAGAAAGGAAGGCAAGCCTTAATTTTGAACCTCAATGACGCTTAGTTGAGCTGTGAAGCCTCAAAGACTAAATTTAATTTCCTCTCGAATTATTATTTTAATGAACACGGAAAATTACTCGCTTTCAAACTCAAACGTAATGCCTTTGGGGTACGAAACGTCAGAACTGATGAACACGCAGTAAGACTAAATTCTCATTTCAGGACGTGCGTCATAACTAATTAATTGTCAATGCACATGCGCAGGATGACAATGCGCCGCTAAAAGAGCCAATCGCTCCAAGTCACGTGACACAATTTTCTGCCATGAGATTTTACGATTACGGTACAGAGAGATACGCATCCTGACATGGGAGTGAGATATGGCGTGGAGCACGCCCACGGAATCAAACAAATCGAACGAAAACGTTTCTCAGCATGTTATAAACGGCGAGGAAGGCACGGAGCACAAAGGCGCGACAAAAAATCTCGCATGGCCCCTTCAATCCACACATATAATTACCATTCGCGCCTGTCATCGGCGGCGTTCCCGCCTTTAAAAAGATCCAACTAATTCGGCATAAATCGAACCCGATGATTTAAACATCAAAGGAGGGGAAGTAGCGACGGAGGAACCAGGATTGAGAGAGAGGACGAGATAACATGGAGTGAGAAGCGATCCACGCATTTGCCCTTAGAAATAGCTTCGGCCTTTCAGCTTCACCGGCACTCGCATAAAAAGAGGGAATTGGATGGGGGTGAGGGGGAGATAGGGGAGGGCCTGGCAACGCAGTGGAAGGGACGGTGAAACGAAACGACGCAAAATACGGCGAAGATAGCGGACTGTGGGGGAAATTAGCTTCTTCAGACTATCTTCGCTACCGATTACATTGCTCGGGTTATACGCATTTAAGAAATAAACTAAAATAAACATCCATAAATCATATAAAATATTTCAACCTATTACATTGGAATAATATGAAATAAAATTTCGGAGAGCTTCTGTCTAATTCCGCTAATCCCGATGGTGCTTCCGATGTGCTGCGGCACACTGTTGAGTAGTAAGTAAACACCAGGTGTGCCGCAACATATAAATCTAAATTGACATAATGAAAATGTGAATTTTTGCTCGACGTAAAATGTTATCTCCTTTATCAATTAGAACCCCAAGAAAAATTATGAATTTTATAGTCTTTTAATATAGGCATAATTTGAATACACTGCTTGCCAAGAAAGTTCTAGAAACTTCTTACAATATTGAATGTTCTGTATACGTTATGGGTATATGAAATTAACTCTAACATCTACTTAAATTTATTCTTCTTTATTATCAAGCCACTTTTCGTTAGCAAGATTTTTGGGTTTATTTCAAGTTAGTAAACATCCAAGTATATTTCAAGGTAGGATGCAGGAAGTTAAAACCTCCCTATCGGCCTAACCATAATGAATTTGATTATAGAATGTATAACTGACAGCTTCATTGATGGTAAGAAGAAAACAGAGATTATAACTGCAACTAAAAAACAAAAGCGATGTAAAACAGTTGAACGGAATGAGGTTGAATGAAAAAGTGGAAGAAATCAAATCGTTCAAGCGTATGAAAGCAAACTTGACTGCGTTATATGTACATCGATATCAAAGCTATCATCCACTGAGGCTCGGACATGTACCGTCCCATCACATTGATTCGCTCCCCTTTGTCAATAGCGTCGTTCTGAACTTCGCTCATATCTGTTCTTACTATACCAAACTCTCCTTCCTTAAGAAAATGCCTACTGCACTTAATTCAATATCATAAAACTAAAATTATGCGAAAGCAATAAAAAAATGCTTAAGATTAACCCAGCATTTTGATTTACACGATCTTATCTAAGCATGCTATGGCCAACACCCACATGAACGCTGGAAAAAGCATATTCGAACAATATCTACATAAGCTGGATATTAGTCATTGTTTCAAACGCAATTCCTCGACTGTACGAAAAGCGTACCATTCCAGCACGTTTACACCTAAGCTAAAAGTTCCATCTCATACTTCACACGTGCCAGAACTCGAAGGAAAAAGAAAGATTGATGCAGGAATAGGAGAGGCAGGAGGGTCAAAGAGATAAAAACATACGGAGACGAAATATACGCCCCTGAACGGGTTGGGGACGAAGATGGGAGGACTGCAGGACTGGTTGCGGGAGGCTGGCAGACAGAAAAGGGAAAGAAGCAAAACAAATGAAGGGAGCGGAGCGAGTCGACGCGGAGCAAGGAAAACTTGAGAGAAACAGGGGGACAGGGAACTGCTACGGAAAATAAAAGAACAAGACCTTTTTTTGGGGAAAAAACTATCGCCACTTCTGAAAAAAGCAGAAGATTAAAAACTAATTAATTACCCTCGAAACTTGTGAGATGAAAAAGAGAAACGCGGAACAAGGCGCGAATTACAAGCGCAACGTGGATGAGGGGATGTTTTCGTGGAAGAGGAAAAAGATTAGCTAAAAGAGGGACATGCTGGGAAAAAGTACGTAAGGGAAAAGGATGACGAAGCTAGATAGCTCCACCTCATCATGTTCATACTCCTCTGGACCTCGGAAAATACGCATATATTTGTATCAAAGCTTTTACATCATCCTTGTAAGGAATTATAATTTGCTGTTAAAGAAACATACCCATCACATCATTTATTACTAACGGACCCAAAAACAGCCATAGATGGCAAATTATGTACAATACAATAAATAAGCAAGAAAATTAATAAATTAATTTATGACACAAAATAAGTGAGTTAAATATTAGCAAGAGAAATTAAATATTTAACTGCAGTTCATAAAATATTTATCATACATTATTACGTAGAGTTCAAATAATTCGACGCATGAAAATAATAAAGTTCGATAATCAATTCCATTAAGATATTCGGCGAACGAAATAGAATATTTATGCTCTAATAAATGAGAAAAATGGACATCGTATATTTCAAACTATTTTAAAACGATACACTTATTAAAAAACTAGTGCGGAAAATACGAAGTCCATTGTTTCTCATGTATTAAATGGCGTTCCACGAAGTAAGGTATAATCATATTGATTACATTATTACGCTCGACAAGTTTTATTTCAAACTTTTATAACAAATAAACATAAGAGATTCGCCTTCAAACTTATGACAGCATGATCAATTCCAGTAAATTCTAAAGGAAAAAAACTATCACCCCTAAAACGAATTTCAATTGGTAAACCAAAGGTTTTCTAGATTTCATCAATTTTTTAATTATCATACGATAATTCTTTTTACTGTCTTTATTGTATCCTAAATTAATAGAAAATGGAATAAATTATTTTACTAGAAATATAAATACAAAAAAAAATCTGGCGGAATTCCAGAAAAGAAATACAGAATTCACGAACAATTCGTACAAGTTTAGACATCTGTTTTTGTTACGAGCAAAATAGATTATTCCATTATCCAAATAGTTCCATCAAGTTAAGCCTCTCTGTTCTTTTTTGAAGGAGCGAAAAAAAAAACAGATTTCACGGTAGCATAAAAATCGATTGAATGATTGAATACAAATTCGGGATATAAAGGATTCCATTCACGTCGAATGGGCTTGCTCGGATTGGACAGAGAGATCCTACACGGACTCCTGAAGGGGCTCTTTCAAAAACGAGAGAAAAAAACGTGGGATCTTAGAGTGGAATAGGCCTCCTCTACGGAAATTGACCTAGAAAAGAAACCCTTCGTCACAATAAACCCCTTTTTTGCCGAAGATGGACCGTTTAAATTGGGAAGTCACTCGGAGACTCCGGGAAGTAATTACGAATTGAAGAAGTAGCGAAGGGAGGGGATGATGAAACGAACGAGAGAGGAAAAACTTCACTAGCGCCATCCATAATTAGCGTCCGCTGGTGGAAATAAAATTTTCGCCTCTTTCGGGAGGGGAAGCCGGAAATTTAATAACATTCTCTTCTCAACCCTTTTTCTTTTGTCGCAACGGTATGTTGATTAATGAGTTTGTAACACCGAGAAAGAAAACAATCCAACTTCTCTAGGAGAGGAACTTTTTCCCCGTCCGGAAAGAATCCCGGGGGAGAAATTACATTAATCCTCGCGAAGTATGAGGACAGAAATTAGCGGAGAGCGACTGTAAAAGGAAATAGATGGGAACTAAGGAATGCACATGCAAGGATAGTAACGAGAGATGGAATTAATTGGGACAGTACGTAAAACGTGATAAGATGGTAGGCGATAATGGTACATCACGTGGTGAATGAAGATGAAATGAGAGCAGATAGCAGATGTGATTCAAAGAAACGCGATGGGATATGAGCGACTTCCTTGCAACTTAAACGGGGTACATAGATGACATGTGATGAGATGGAACGAAACAAGACTTTACGAAATGAAACCAGATTGAAATAAATTGGATTAGAAGATGAAGGAACGGATCGTTTTGGTCGGGATTGAGTGGTATCGGATTGAATTTTATGACACAGGAAGGATTTCATGCCTACTGGCTAGTTAAGAATGAGTGTGATGAGAACGAATTGTATGCTGTTAGACTGAATGATTCTGGAATGGGTTAGAAATGGACAGACGTGGTTTACAATAAACCGCGCATTTTTATTATGAGACTAGTTCCTTATTTAGAAGTCGCTGTTTTCATTGCTCCTACTAAAGAAAAAGAACTTAAATGTCGTTTACTGCTTGAGTTCGTCGGAATTAAAGCCCGAAAGCTGGTTTGAACCTCAAATCTTCCATCATTAGCTACAAAAGCTTAGAAGAGGGAATGGGGTTAACTAGAGAAGATGCGGTAGATCAACTTTGCTTTCTTTACTACACAATATATATTAAATGAACAGAACATTCGATAGATTGAGCTATAACTTAAATGGAAAAAATCCCAGAGAATAATTTTGCTGCGAGTATTACATTTGAATCAGCGGTAATAATACTTAGGGGCGTGTTAACGAAAATATTCTACTTGAATGAGATGCAATGAAGCTGGACACTACAAGACGCCATGGGCATACACACAGATGTAAAGCGCGAAAGAATTCTGCTTTAGAAACGAAATGAAGCCAAACTGCACTGAAGGAAAT
This sequence comes from Ladona fulva, assembly GCA_000376725.2. Taxonomy (NCBI): domain Eukaryota; kingdom Metazoa; phylum Arthropoda; class Insecta; order Odonata; family Libellulidae; genus Ladona; species Ladona fulva. The sequence continues at coordinate 831,868 of KZ308172.1, forward strand.
GCAAAAAAAAAGAATAGCAATAATGCATATACACTTACACAGGAAAGAGCTGTATTTAATTATGCGCCCAGGCATTGGCATCTTAAGAACGGAATGCTACGGAGAGGAGAAAATAAGCCAAAAAAATTTGAGGGAGAGGAAAAGGAGAGAAGAATGAGCGCCGAGAAAAAAGAAGTTTCAAAGTGAGAAAGAAGCTCTAATAAATTAAGTCACCGTTCACACCTAAGTTGACTACTCGGTCGCCCGCTTTCGCCCGTGGGGTCCCTCACTCTACCAACCTCCCCCAATCCACAAGAAAAAACAGCCTTAAACCCTTCCTCCTCCCCAAAATCCACCCTTCCCATAATTCCGGTGATAAACTCGGGCAGGGAACTCATGCCTGGTAAAAAGTGAGCCAGCCCGGAAAATGAGAGAGTTGTGTTCTGAGTGTGTTGATGCGTTCTGGAAGGGGAATTAGATGGGAGCAGAAGGGCTGGAATTGGAGGGGAGAGGTTTGTGTCCGGTTTGGAAAGAGATCTGGCCCCTAGGGGTTGATAGAAGGGCTGGAAACTGAATTGTACCTTTTTGTTGCGATCACGATTTGTAACACCGCGAACCACGGACGTTTTCTATTACTAACCCCAATTAACTCCCACCGTTGCTATCGATTTTGATTAATTATTATGGTAGCAATACACGTTAAATTTTCACTCTGCGAGTCTCCATATATAGATGCTTTGTCCATTAGGAATAATAATACGTTCTAAAACAATTCGACTTAGCATTTGCGTAATCAATAAGGAATCTTATCTAGCATCAAGAAGTAGGGAAACAGTTCTTTAACCTCCTTACTAGAATAGAAGAAGAGATGTGCTTGAGAGAAATTGACGTGAATAATAAAAAGACGCAGTAATTACAGAGGAGTGCCTGGCATTTGTGTCTTGTGAGTAATATTACTTAATGAATGCCAGTCAAAGTTAACTTTATAAAGGATTAATTACATGCTCTATAGATAAAATGGAAGTCGATTTCACTTTTCTTCATGGGAATAAATAGTAAGGTTAATCTGAATCCGGAGAGATGTACAATTTTTAAGAGAATACCATTGTTAGAAACATATTAAAAGAATAAACTATCAGTATGACCGCGTTACACATCTGTGTGTCCGGCTTTTATAGTGACTTGTAGTGTCTAGCTTTGTACTATAAACTCCCCCAGTTGTTTCAACTGCACTCCTTAAATTATCGTTTCATAAATTCAACGAATCAGAGATATCACAGGCAAAATGTCGACCGGGATTCGAACTAAGATCTACCTTTTTTTCAAATCCCTCCCTTGCGCATTCCTAACAGGAGCTTAATTTTAAAAAATATGTAATAAGTTTCCAATACATTAATGACAATCTTTTATGTGTATTTATTACTAAAGAAACCACATTCTCCGATGAGTTCTCATTTCTTCACAACAATATTTTCCGGTATTAAACGGAAGAGTCCTAAATGGCTCAACCTGAAAGCAGGACCCAAAGAAGAACGATGGTAAGAAAGGAAGGAGGGGCGAAATACGAAGAGATTCCAGACCAACCCCATTCGTTAAGCAGCCGATGTATAAATATTTAACAGGGGACAATCACTGTGGTAATTAGCGATACAGCCTGCTCGGCACAAAAAAAATCTCTGGGGGGCAGTCCATCACTCTTGCTGGACCACCGAAAGGAAAAAAAAACTGAATTAGAGGAAAAGGGGCGTCCGAAAATCTCCCTTCTTTTCGGATGCGATAAGACCACCATTTACATATCAATCTCTGAATCATATTAAGCCTCGGTAGGTTGCGATTCAGTTTTTTCAGCCCTATATTCAACTCCCCGGCTTTGACAAAAAAGGACCATTTCAACCTTGTAGCCCTCAAGACATTTATGGTTTCTCCTTCGGCCTATAGTCGGCCGAACACAACCTGGGTCTTAAGGTGTAAAAAAGATGTCGTATACAATGAGGCTCAGGTATGCAAAAGGCAACTATTCTATAGAATTATGAAACTAAAATATGAGCGACGCAGTGGATATATATTCTTACCTACTCCTTTAATTTGCCTGGAATATTTTTAAGGACTGCAAACATATCAGACGATGATCAGGAACTAAACCAACTTTAATTAACTGTGCAGTTGAAGGGTAAATCCTCAACTATGTGAATTCTATAACAGGTTGCATGAAATAACTATATAAAAATGTCACAACATTAGAGATAGCACAAGACAAATCTAGTGCAAGCTTCAAATAGTGATTTAACTTAATTCAATTTAGAGTACTATTTGCAACAGAGATTCAATTTACAACGTTGAAACTAAAAAAATTAACACGCGACTTAATTTTTTAGAGATATAGTGAACTAGTCTAAAATATTTCAAGAGTAAGTACAGCAACGTGAGTGAAATATTCAACCTTCCGCTCTAATTACACGAGAATCCATCGCACTAAATTATCATCGCAAAGATGGGAAACGGAGAGAATGCCGTGAGGTTTCCTTAACTGTGAAACGACATTTTCCGCAAATACCGCGGTACTTCCCTTGAACGTCTTCCCCTTGAGGAGAGCTAATAATAATCTCTGTTCTTGAAGCAGACTTGACGCACCATGCGCTGCGATGCTCATTTATCCAAACGAGACCACGAAATAAGAATATCTCAGCATCCATCGCTATAAAAATTATCCGACAAATGACAACACAAGAAAAGGCCTAAAATCAATGGACCCAAACGTATACCTAGCAGAACTCGACAACTGACACCTAATATAGAAAAAAATGGAATGATAGCAAATACACTTCAAAACAAACGCCATACGTTTTACTAAAAACGTGAGTTTTAGAAGATACGCAAATCACAGAAAATTAGAGAATTCACATAAAGAGCAGCCATGCCCAATTATCTCCCTTTCGACTTCCTGAGATAATGCATTACCATTTCCTCTGAACAAAGTGAGAAATTTATCCTGTAAATTAATACAGTTTATAAGAGAAAAAACTTCATCTGCTAATTCCTAACCTAAAATCTGAGGATATGGGCATTTACATAATTATATTTTACTAAGGAAAACGAAATTAATACTGATTACAGCTGCGTCCAAAACGCATGGCTTCCCGCACACATGAAACGTGAGCGATTTATAGCCAATAATGCCTGGTTTCCCAGATTTCCCCAAGAGGACCCGGAAAGCGTGGGACCCTGCTGCAAGAAGGGGACTCCCCGATTCACTAATTACCACAGAAGATCACGCAAGGCCGAGCTGCATATTTCAGAACTCTCACATAAAGCGAGGAATGAGAGATATGAACATATCAAGTAATTCCGAATTCTAATTACGAGTATTATTATAATTTTATCTATAACTTTTAAAGTTAGACATTTACCTGTCGATGGCATTGAAGACTGACAACGGGTCGGGAATATTCGAGAAATACCCTCCGTAACATTTATTTTCGATAAAATTTCGCGATAAATGAATTTCGCTACCCTATCACCTCTCCATTCTACATGCGAAACTTCTGGCATAAAAACAACCAGGAATGACAAATTGACGCGTTTTGTAAAAAAGCATAAACAAGCCGGGAAGAGAATAAAAAGAGCCACCCGGGCAGAGCTGGAGAGAAAACAGAAAACGTAATGAAACGACTGCGCATCAATTCACCTCATCCCCTTCGTTGGGGGAGTGGAAGACGATTCCGCGCAACATCCCCCGTCCGGCAATTACATTTGAACGAATATAATCCCTTTGGATGAAATCAGACGTCATAAGTCGTTTTCAGAGCCATCCTTTTGCGTGTAATCACCCGACCTCCTTCTAAATCGAAAGTCATCTCCGAAAAGCACTTGCCACCAGGGGGTACCGCATTGCCTTCTGGAAGAGAGCATCGTTTACAAGCGAAGCTCCGGTGCACAATCACGCGATTGAAAAACTGTGGGAGAAGATGCAGCCGAAAGAGTTTCAAAAGCGTCCGGTATTTCTTCACATTCAAAATGAGAGGCAGAAATATAGAAGTGCGCGAATATAATACAAAATGGGCATAGTACGCATACTATAAAAGAAATTCCTTTGATGTTAGCCGAGAAACGTGGCAAATAATTTGGAAATTCGGGTAACTTTCCGATCTTTTGCTGGTAAAGGCATCGCAGAAAATCGAGGGGAGATGAATATTTTTCTTAATTTTTCTCTCGATATTTTGCAAAATTTACAAGCCGTAATCGTTAGCGAAAAGGTTAAATTTTACTCTACTAATGTGAAAGAAGCTGTTTCGAATCACGTTTAAGAAGATCTTTTCATGTGAGGGGATCGAATTTATCCTTCGTCCATTTTTTACGTTAACGTACCTCACTTTTATTGTTAAAAAGGATGTTTCTTGTGGTATCGTGAATGGAGTAGTTGAACGTTGATAAATGTTTACACACATTAAAGGGAGCAATAAAAGAAAAACTATTGAAGAAGTAATCTTATCCTTCTTTATCAAATTCACAGGTACTTCTAGATCTACGCCCGAATGCTGGATAAAGGTAATTTTTTATTACTAGAGACTGCAAACGTCTTTTGTGACATAAAACTAATTTCAGCTGTATCAAGTTAACCATACTTGATTAAAATTTCATAAAAACATCTTTTTAATAACCCTAATATTGAATGTTTGATTGAATTCTCTTCCATGCCTCGGTAGACTAACATTACACAGAACACATTAATCATAAAATGAAACAATGTCCTCACAAATTAAATTCAATGGGAAAAAAGGTAGACACTTGAGCAACCTCGAATTGTTTCCTCTCATCGACATATTCGGAAGGAACGTGTTGAAGGGAGAAAATGAAGCTCGTAGATGAAGAAATCCTATCCGAAGCAATTGCTTACTTTCCACGTCATAGACCAAGAAGCACCCCGCTGTGGAAGAGAAATAGGCAAAAAATAAACCCTTTATTGGCTTACCGTCGTCGGGTTTGTTTACTGTAATAACGCGGTATTTTCTAATGATGACACGCATTCTAGTGGGAGATGAGAACGACCTCCCGCAACTTCCCTAAACACCGACCTTGGCTGCAAGGGCAGGTTTTACAATCTCTAGCGAGCTCGGAATACATAAACCTATAATACACCATATTATTGAGCTGCTTGGTGATTACATTACGTCCTACAATATAAATAGACATGCTAATATCGGGCGATGAATTTCAATGCGCACATTATTATTCTGCAATATTTATGGCGGACATTGCTGTTGTGACGAGAAGCTAAGGAGTTTATTAACTCGAATTGAAGACATATTTCATGCAAGACTTTGCAGAGACGTGCGGCGCTTTTTGAATGATTTAGGCACGAGTACTGAAAAATACGAAGGAAAAATACACACATGAAGATGGATATATTCCTCAACGATAATTCAATTCGTCATATCTGTAAAGAGATGCATAAAACGGCCATACACCCACAGAATGACGCGAATCCAGGTTTTGAAGTGATTTCAAGAACGTTCATTTTGTATGCACAATCTAATTGTACAATAAAACCCATTTTATGCACGCGAGTCAAACGTGATTCGAAAACTAAGTAAATGCTCTTCGTAAACATCTACCAGGAGGTTACCTTACATTCCTGACGTAATAAACTGGATGAACGAGTAATTATTTACTTATATTCCATCTGAAAACTTAGATAAGAGTTTTTTGACATTCAAGAAAAACAAACACTTTTCCTAACCAAATTCATACGATTAGACGACCAAAGAATTTAAGCATATTTGATTAAAATGCACCAAAATGAAAAGGGACAGAATCTTCGTCATCAATTTAAGTGAAAACAGGAGATCGAATATCAACAGATTTTCAATAAAAGAAACACTGAAAGAGAAAATACCTTCACAGAAACCAGTACGAACAAACAAAGCACAATTGCAATATCATAAAACCTTAACAATTTCAATAGATAATTTTTCATATAAAAATTCACAAATCAAATGAACGCCTAATTGTATGAATTTGCCCAATCTACGCTCGGTCGCAGTAAATACGAGAATTCCAAACAACAAGAGAGCATTTTTCAATTCATTGATCAAAAATGCTATTAATACGGCCTCGGTAGCGTAGTGGTTAGCGTGCTAACCTTACAACGGTGAGTTCTTGGGTTCGAATCCTGATCAGGGCATGATTGTTTGTGTGTTTCATTGTGAGAGTTGTCAACCTTAACTAAAATACGCCCGGTTAATAAAGATTATTATTTCATTCATATTGATGATTAATTAATAATGCAGAATTATTCTACCGATCTGAGCATGCTTGAATTTTAAAATTATACAGACTCTCAATTCCAATTCATCGTCCTTATAAAAACCCCTTCCTCCGGAACGGACAAATAAGTGAAACTCCACGTCAACTATTTTCCATACACTCTCTCCGTTCCACCCTCAGCGCGACAAATCTACCACGCAACCCTTTCGCGGAAAAACATGCCAAGGCGCCCTCGCGTATCGCATGACACGGACACGCTGGAAAAGAAGCTCAAAAAAAAAGACTGTGAAGGAGAAATATGCTAAAAAAAAGAAATATTCGCTAGATCCGAGCCTCCCTTCCATTACCATATGGATCCGAGTGAAGGAAAGACGCATTTACATAAGCGATGAATATGTTATTTAAAGGAAAAATTCTGCTAGGAAATGCGAGCCGACGCCTGTGCGCTGAGGAATGCTTCTTTTTTTCCGTCGACGTCCATTCCATAGACAACCGTGACTCGGGGGCTTAATGCTCCGCACGACATCCCAACTATTACGCAATGAAGAGAAAACGCGATATTAAATTAACCCCGCGAAAGGACGCACGGCCGCGTGCTAGCATTTTTTTAAATACCTGTCAGTGGCATAAGATCATGAACGTCGCAGGTATTTCTGGGGCGCTGGATGAAAACGCAAAGGTCAGCTTCGGTATGGACGTTATTTGCGTTAAGGGGTGGATTTTTAACACGAGTCAAACGAAGTGTTAGAACGTGAGAACTTCCATTACATGAAATCCTACGACATGGGAAATAACATTAAGGTAAAAGAAAGGAACAGTAACCTTTATTCGAAGTAATATTTTTGGGTATAAGTGAAGTAAATATCATCCCATGTTTATTTTTAAGATTACGTAATTTTTAAATATTATTATTATTATTTTTTTCTATTTATAAGAATATTAACAAATGATTTCATAGCTTGCAAAAGTGAAATAAGATCAATGCATCACATTCTATGCGCGTATATTTTGATAGACTGTAAATTGCAGTAAGGAGAGCAGTTAAAAGATCTAAAAAATAGGACTATTCTATATAAAATTCGTTTCATGAAATAAAAATATTTCTATAGATAAATAAAGTGATTAATTTATAACTAATAGTTAAAAAAAATCTCAATTCAATTACATCGCCCGAATTCTAAAATCGATAATAACGACATTTACAAAAAAAACGGCAGAGTAGTCAACCTTTTACTTCCACGATCCCACTACCCAATCCTACAGCCGAAAGAGGTAGGTGCCTTTTTTAATTCTCTTGATACGTATTTACCCACATATATCATCAATGACATTGAAACCTATTCAGTTATCTTTCCACGAGCACCTTTCAAGCACAGAAATTTACGGAAAATTGGTAGATAATATTCAAAACTCGCAAAACTGATAAACACCTGAACATTCATCTCCAGAAGCGAGCCGCTAACTTTTTTTCAGCCGTTCGGAATATTGTCACAATCGTAACAACACATGAAAAATATCGCTTGATAAAAAAGAAAGAAATTCTCAAACAACCGGAACAAGACTTCAGCGACCGAGAGCCCACAATTACCGTTTTGACACCTAAACAACATTTTCCTCCTGTCTTTCTATCAACCTGCCAATTACAAAGTAAGCCGATTTATTCCCGCTACGAGAGAAAGAAAAGCGACCATGTTCCTCTGAAAAATTTCCACGCTCATTCCGACTTCATGGGTATATGTTTGACGAGAATAAAAATATTCTCCTCGGAAAATAACAAGGAATAAAATCATACACACGAATACAGTAAATAGTACATAAATGTGAAAGGTAAGAACGGATGGTTGACACCGAATATACTTTCAATTTCACTGCCGACGATATGTACAATTATACACTGCCTAATCTTTATTAGCGTAATCAACATTGCTTTGTAACCAGGGTTGGGAACCTTTATTAATCGGAAAGCCGCCCCTACGCCGCGCTTTAGGTGGATGCTACATTAAAATAGCCAGCAATCGAACTGTGCCTACAAAAACGAATGTAATCGCTACGTAAACTAAAGGAGAATATCATAATTAAAAAAAGAGTAAAATATCGAATTACCTATTATTTAAAAAGGACAAGGAGAGGTCAAGGGTTTTCAATTAATGCACGAGCTTATTAAGGATTTCCAATAATTGGCCAGAAGATGTTTCTTGAATAGCCTATAATAACCAATAAGTAGCTCAATGCCATAGCAATAGACCTTTAACTGCTTACAGGCACAACAAATCAATAGTGGAAGAAACAAAGCATATGCAAATAGTAAAGATGATAAATGATAAATATGATAAATGCTAAAGTTGATCAATGACCCCTAATAAAAGCACCCGTCTTAATAAAAAAAATTTAAATAACGTTCTTCGGCAATACTTGATGGAACACAACGAAACCTTTCACACTTGTAATTGCATATGCTATCTCTCAGTATTACACGTGAAAAGAAAAAAAAAACTGGGTTGAGTTTAACTGAACGAGCCGAGAACTAGCCGACTGTGAGAAACCTGGTCAGAGGCGTTTACGGGCAGGTGACGTCAGGACGGTGCTTGGAAACCGTGAGGAAGGGGAGATGAAGAAAGGATGGAAGGAGAAAAGGACGAGAGGATGGGAGGGGTCCGAGGGAGTTTTATCGGATGGAAGCAGCAGGGAAGTGACAGGTAGGAGGGAAAAATGTCTTTCTTTCATTCGGTGTAGAGGTCAAAACCTCTCTCCACTCCCTTACCTTCCTCCACTCCCCAGAGAACGCCCGTAGGCTACTAACCGACCTTTTAAGGACCCCCTAACCTCTTCCCGCAGAGAGCGAGAGAGAAGCAATTCGGAAGTGAAATAACATTCGGAGAATGACGGAAATACACCGTTCATTACGAGCCTCGATCCCCTTTTCGACATTTGTTTCAGGGGTTTGTTTAACGGACCCGGTTCTTGTTGGACCACGAACTCCGAGCACGCCAAACTTGGAGGAGGAATGGGAATTATTACTCCAGTACATGTCCTGCGTCCTACATGATTGCGAAAGAACGCATCATCCGAAGGCTGCCTTCTGCGAGATCGAATCTTGGCCGATAATAAATGTGTACCACAGTCGGCGCGACGATTCAATTACCCGGGTGCATGATTAACCGCGAAATGGCAGCTAAGGTCGGCCTTCCATTATACCCGATCAAGGGGCGGATCCGGAGACTTCCATTAGAAAAGGATGCCGATACCCCCGGCGTAATGAAACCCAGTTTCTGCAGTTTCCTGCAGCAGGAGGCAGAACCACTTTAACTTGAAGTCCACCGCAGAAGTTCCAATTCAAGAAATTTCGCGTAATCAATGTTGGTTTACTGTTCTTGAGACAGTAAAATAAGACAATAACAGTTTGATATTAACGAGCTCAACTTTTTGGAGGTGTCATCACCAAAATTACAAAAGGAGTAACCTTTTTAAATTTCTGTTTCCACATATTGGTTGCCGAAAGATGTCTACTAGTAGACGAAACTAGTCGCAAATTATAGGAATTTTCTGCGGTAATTCAACGTCTTTTTTAGGATGCCAGGATATGAGCAGACTGTGTTTAAATCATTACAGAAGGTATAGTAAAAAGCCGAAGATAGGAATAGCGCTGCAAATAAATCATTTAAACAAATATGTACTTCTCCTTAATCGAAGATTATCTGACTTCTACATCTGGCAATGTTGAATGACAGAAATGATAATCTTAAAACGCTCACACAGTACACACACACCCTACACTGGAATGCATTTCCATTCAAACAGAACGGCATTCGTAAGGTCCGTTAAACCTATAATGAATTGAAATGTAATCATGATTTAAAAATAAAACGCAGCATTCGATACCAGCACGTCTGGAAGCGATGCAGAACTCCATAATTCATTCACAACTCAATTTCCACCGGTACTGATGACTTCGTCGAGAAAGTGAAAACTTTCATATCCGTTAAAACTAACTCCAAACATCGTTAACTGCATGTGCCGACTTAAATAACTTAAAGGTCACCAAAATGAACAACATACTTGAAAGTGAGCGAAAGTAATTCACACCTCATCCCAGAAGCGACCATGAATACATAATGCATACTCCAACCGAAAATCTCGCAAAAAAAGTATCACCTAGCAAACAACCTCTCTCTTTATCGTAATTCCCACTTCAGATATCGAAAAAAAACAGCGTTTGATGACTTATCGGCTATAGAAAGACAAGAGGGTGATATGAACGAGCTCAACTTTTTGGAGGTGTCATCATCAAAACTACAAAAGGAGTAACCTTTTAAAATTCGTTTCCACAAACAGGTTGCCGAAATCTATTTTCAATTAAAAACACCCTTTTGAAACTTACGGAATCCTTAGTGCATCATAATCGCCGCAATGACGATGTAGAGACGGGGACTGAACGAAGAGAAAAGGCCAACCGAAGGAAGAGAGAATTTCTTTAAATATTCCTGTCGTCTGCGGAATAGAGAGCGATATGGGAAACCTTATCGATTCGTGACCTAATTCCATCCCGAGTGCAAACACGTGGAAAAATGAAGGAAAAATTCTGTCGGAAGAATCCCTCAATAAGAGCTTGATAAACTTCCAAGAAGGCTCTTAACATAATAATGCGAGAATGAGGAATTTCGTAGGTTGATAAGATATAAACGGGAATTTGGACCAATTCAAAACATGAAAATTTGTAGAGCTCTATGAAGAGTAACATATGATAAACTCTAAAAGAGTAACATATAACGTTTCATAAATCCAAATGAACTCTTGCTAGAGAGATATCGGTTACGATTGCAATATCAGTAGATGGCTTTAATTCCAAAATCGATCAGAAACCAATAAAAAATTAAATTTCTGACAGTCTAACCACTTCATGTATATCCGAGTTAATTCATATACACTAAAAATGGAGAGAAAATGTGAGAGATGTAAGAAAATGTAAGAATGAAATCATTTTAGACTTGGAATCACAATGAATGAATTAGCAAATATAAACGCTACGATATGATTGACTAAAGTTTAATGTATTATAAGGCGAACTTTTGTCACCTTAGCTATGTTAACCGAAAATATACTGGAACATAATGATATTATTCTAACTTTATCGCACACGTGTGTTTTACCTAAAGAGCGCAATACTTCGGAATTAGGATTAATTTACGTTGTATCGTCTCCTTTTAAAAAACACTCAAAATGTAGTCCACGAAAATCATCCTCTTTATTGACTACATTCAAGAGGCAGTCTGCTAAAAGGATGAACAAGAAACCTTTAAATTTCATCTCACTTGTACGTATGGGGCTCCAGTCAGAAAATTTTCTACGAGTCATTCGAAGAAGAGGACACTTTCCCAAGACCAAAAACTTGACGGTGCACACAAAACAGATGAATTCTTGAAAGTTGGCTCCCCAAATAACAAGATGAAATCTCTTTATCAACGGTTCCATACACGCCAGAAGCATGAAAACAGAATGAAACAATTCCTTGACGAGTGGTATCAGGCCGTACCCGGAAAGTTCCGTGCGATCTCGAGTTTCTACACGTATAAATTTGATATAGTGAGGAAATGTAGGTCAGAGAGATTAGCCTGCAGGGAATCGGCAAAATATGCATCGTGTAACGACATTTCTTCGTTACGACACTTACTGCCGCTTTGCTGTCACCATTACCACTTCTACCATCACTTCCATCGCCTGCGGACTAACATACCAACCCAGATATTTCCGTAACCTAATAGAATGGTTTTAATTATTTATATTAACGTCCAATTAAAAGTAAATGTTCAAATCACTCGATTCCTTATGACTTTCATTATATAAGAACCCGAGACACATTAATCCTTAAACCAAATTAAGATATTAAATACAAAGAGGGTCAAAGAACGTTCAGAAACCATTCCACAATTAAATTCAAGGGCTGATGATGTGGTCGCATCCAAATTGGTCGTGTTTTACTTAATTTAACTGCAGAGTTATATTTTATGCTTCTTTGAGTTTAAAGCGGGTAAGTTTCGCCAAGTACTACTTGAAATCTTTGAATGTATTCAAATAAAGATGAATCATAAGCAATCTTGGTATTTTAAGTCACATGAAAGCTGTGGAACTCTAAGACTTCTTTGACAAGCTATTTCGCCAAGCAAAGCACACCGTGATAACAACGTAAGGCTACCAAATTGCACTTGGGCTGTTGATGTCACCTAGGAAGAAATATCAGCTGCGGAAATAAAAAAATTAAGAATTATATTACTGTACATACTACAAATGGTATCTACCAAATCACGTCGGGGCATGACATTCATTTCCGAAATTGAAAAATAATAAGAAACTTTGGTTAGTAAAACGTGACACTCGCCGCCTACGGTCACCTCGTGAAGCTTTACGGCAAATTAATTTAGATGACGAAAGATGTTTTAATGTACCCAATCTGCAGACATTTAAAGCTGAACTCAACTCATTCACACCTGGGCGACAGAGCGGTCGGGCTGATTTCGCGAAAATTGTAGCAAATAGTCCTTTCGAGGCAGTGAAAACCACCATTTGCATTAAAAATGCAAAAAATATTTCCAGTGGATGCTTCCTTCTTTAAATCATTTGATAGCGAAACGATGTGAGAAATTTTAGATAATGCGTGAAAACGAGAAGAAACAACTCCTTAATGCTCCAATAAATATTTTCACTTATTTACTTTACCAACGGAGGACTACACAGATCGTTTTCTTATGGGAATAAAATATTTGAGTTGAGAGATGACAAGAGAGGAATGTCCGAGACAGCGGTCTGTAGCACTGTGACTAGAAATACGTCATAAGCGTGGACCGAAGGACAGAGGGAAGAGGAAAATGTCCCATCCGTCGTCCCATGAGCCCCAGAAAGGATCGCTGAAAAGGCCGATGGGTTCGGAGCAATCTCTGGAAGTGAGGGATAAAAAGGTTTCGGAACAAGAGAATGTATGATTTGATGGAGAGATGCTACGGGAAATAGAAAAATGATTCTAGTATACGTATTTGACCGATTTCTTTGATAAACTATTGTGATTCGGGCTTTTGAAAAGGTGTTCTGAAGCGTACAAGAAAGGAGAGATACAACGCATCCGTACCACCATATTTTGATAAATGGAATGTTTTTTTATTTATTTTGGTACAGGATAGCGGAAAATGTATCTTTCGCTTACTTTTATCTCTAACTTGCTCATACCTGTATAATGTGAAAACCTTCATTGGTGAACAACGACATTCATTTTAGTCACCCATTATATAAATATGCTACGATACACGTAGATCGTTGTCAATGTGCAGAATATAAGTGGATCCTCTCCGCTTGAAGTACTCTGACTGAGTGAGAAAAGCGATCTACCTCACTCCTCACTTTGACTAGTAAGCCTCATTCGCTTTCCTTCCGACGCTACCATTTTAATATAACATTTAACTTAATGAAAATTAAATCATGAACAATTATTAACATCCTACCATTAACGAAGAATAGTTTGCCATTAAGTCGCCCATGAATACTTAGATATAATGGCTAAAAAAATACACATTTATTTCTAATTTTACACTAGTACTCCATCTCCATACAGTAAAAATACGAATAGACTTCAATAGAAGGGCAAGTAATTACATACATTTGTTAATACGCGAAGCGTTAAACGGTGATAATTAGGATAAGATTGTTTGAGTTAGTATTTCCTACAAAGAACAATTTCTTAACATGTGAGTCGCGGCTTTTCCTAAAACCGCATGACTCAAGAATATAGGGCCTCAACCTTTCCTCAATGTATTTAAGTGGCATAACATAACCCTTTAAACAGCAGTTAAACCGCATAACTCAAGAATTTCCGGGAATCTGACATAAACATGAGCTCATCGAATTAATTTCCAAAATTTCCGCGCCAGTCAACCACCGGGAGCATAACTTCGCAAATTTCGTGTGCTTCCATGAAGCTGAAAAACGTACCCATATCATACAGGCTAAGTGGCGGAAAATATGGAAGACAGGGACGCGAAAGATTTTCATTGAACGATTTCTTAGAACAATTTTTTACATAAAATGACAAATCAACGTTTGCAAACGATGAGTGAACTTCGTGCCATATTTTTCCGCCAATCATCGAATTTATAAGGTCTTTTTTATGGCCGATGAAAAAGTAAACTTCTCTTACACCCGGATAATTGTTTTAATTTTTCCTCCTGAGCTATACTACAGCTAAGTCGAAATTTTGAGAATCCAACCAAAATAACTGCCTTTTACATATTTATTTGAGTCTCACTTAACACAAACCTTGTGGATATGCAAATATAATTAATTTAAAGTGAAAATCATTTTTCTTATCAGCACAGAGTGAGGGTAAAACTTACTCCTTCTGATAAGAATCTTAGGCACGACCAAAGAATTCTTGTGCACGTAATGAATAAATTACGAAAATAATCTGAAACATTTAATTTTTCTCACCACCATTTTTGCAGTCACCAGAAATTTTTATTTAATTATACACGTGAATGATTTGCTTTGTTGTGCACCTTTAGAAAGTATTGGAATACATACAAATTTATTCAATTTGAGAACGACTCTTACAACGAACGATTATTTCTATGAACGAATTTGTCATGAGCGTATTTACATAAAAGAGACCTGGCTGACTTTCACTTTCCATTTCACATCCAGTTATTCATTTAAAAACATAAGAAGCGTGCCACGCCGCATTCATTCAATCCGTCTCCTTTCAATGAAAACCCTCCTTCACCTCAGCAATTACCGATAAAATAAACAATGGAAGGAGACAACTAATTTATGAAAATAAACCTTTTATAAACAGCTCCTTAAGCAACCTAACCGTACCAAACACCCACACAACGGAATATCACAGACGTCAAAACACCCTATCTTTAGATATCCTGGCCGAAGACCCTTCCGTCCCACTTGGCAACAGCGCCGGCGATAAATTACCAAAACATTTCCATCGCATGAATCGAATTTCCGAATCTCATCGCACCGCAACCTACGTCAAAAAGGCCCCTCAGATTTTAAATCGAGACGGAAAAAGTCTCCCGTTTCCAAGATGGAGGGAAACACCAAACAAATCAGGTGGAGTTAACCCCATCGACTGGGAGCGGAAAAATAAAATTATCGAAAGCGATCTTCTCTTGTTCCTGGGGAGAACGTGACGCCCAGCAATTGAGGGAGCGAGAAGGAAGCGAGGAAATCTGGAATGGAATTGAGAGTTCGGAAATAGGAAAAGAAATGCGAAATTCGCATCCGGCGGAGTCACGCTCGCCCGATCTCAAAATCAACCTAACCTGACCTATCATCTGAGCGATCGGTTCAACAAAAAATAAACACGTCTTACTGGGACGTAAAAATAGTTCGATTAATACATTACTGTCTGAAACAAAATAGATCTCCTCTCGCGGAATTTAAATAATGGAAGACTCAAGATGATTTGGATATAATTAGAGTGCATAGAGAGAGGGTATATCTTTAGACTGTATGTCTTACTGTTATGTACTATCTCTCTCTTAGAGAATATCTCTTTATGTGGTATATAAGAGCACTCGTAATAAAATCGTGTTAAGTATTTTACAACAATTACAGTTGGATTCTTGTTACATGACTGCTTTTTCTTCATAAGGAATCAATACGCTACCATTTATCTGTTCGTTACCTGCCATTATTACAATTAAGTTGCAAAATCAATCTTAGGATAGTTGGTTATAGCACTTTGGCTTTGAGAAAAAGATAGTGTATAAAAGAGTGTCTGTTAATTGAAAGGATATAATGATAATACTACAACGATGTTATACAGTACCGGTATAAAGGTATTTATGTATTTAGTTTCTTTAATAACCTGAATCAGGCCTACTAGAAACTTTATTGTAATACTAATGGCAATAATGATTAAATAAGTAATAAGCTTAGTAGTAAAACTCAATAAAAATTTAATTTGGCGAATCGATTATTACTAAAAGGTTAGTTCCATCCATAAAAACTAACTGCTTAATATTTTCGGGTACAAATCGTTCACGATTATCGCGAAATTTCACCCAAAGTTAGCAATTCGAACAGTGTTCCCACTTCAGCATACTAATTTCACTTTTTCCGCATCAAATTACAGCTGAACACGCTATAACGTTACTAAATGGCACCTATAATCAAAGAAGCGGCTGAGATACCACCTCTTTTCATCGAATACACAAAACCCACCCTTCTCCAACTCAATAGACTTCTCCGGTTAAAACGACCTCTTCGTGAGCGAACGGACCCGAAAACGTGAATTTCTATTGTAATTCACCACTGCCCCAACTCATCGATTTCTGCGAGGAAGGAGGCGAGACAAAAGGTCTGCATGAAAAGACGAGATTGAAAAGGGAGAGAAATATGGTCGAGAAGGGAGGAAAAAATGATGAAAAACAGGCGAAAAAAGTAGCTAGAGACGAGAGCATCCGTGCCTTCTTCCCATTTTCCATCCCGCGGGATCACGGGCGGGGGAATAAGAAAGGGAAAATATATAAGGGGGGATCGGGAAGCAACAGCGGACAAGAATACTCCTAGACTTATTCAATAACCTTCCCCTTCCCAGACGGATATCTCCTTGCTTTTATTCGAGAAATTCGCCAAATGGAAAGAAAATATCTCGGATTCGTGCGCAGGGTTATGGATATGTAGGGACTGAAGAAGGGCTTTCTATTAAAGGAAGGGTTGAAGATGGGAATGGTTCGGGCCGGATTCAGGCAGTATAAAGAATTGAGGCAAGTGAGAGAACCGCCTCAGGGCACAACAATAAATGCGGCGTTAGTGCTTGGAAATGGAAAATTCGCATGAACGCCTCACACTGTGAGTTACAAATTATACCTGTTCACAATAAATAGCATTGACTAATTAA
This sequence comes from Ladona fulva, assembly GCA_000376725.2. NCBI lineage: Eukaryota > Metazoa > Arthropoda > Insecta > Odonata > Libellulidae > Ladona > Ladona fulva. The sequence goes on from KZ308172.1 coordinate 849,008, forward strand.
GTTAAATCGCACAAAGATCACGGAAAGGTAATATCACGAATAAAGTGGAGACCTGGGTTCGAGTCCCAGTCACGTTGATATCTCTCGCTTCGATTAACTCGTGTGAATTAAATTAAATTTACAGCCTTACTTGAGAAATCCTTAATACCATTTCTTGCGAACAATTTAAATGATCAAGGAATTTGATATTTTCACACGCACTGCCATACGCCTTTCAACATCCAGCAGGGTGACATCGTAGAAGTAAAAGTGTCTTTAAAATGAATAAGTTAACTAAAATCACCGGGCGCGGTGGAGGAGTGGTTAGGGTGCTAGCGTTCCATTCCAAAGGTCTCGAGTTCGAATCCCGGATAGCCTGATTTAGTTAGCGAATGGTTGCTATTAATAATAATATAATTGTTGAAATGAATGTAATAGTGATTATCTCCCGGTTTCCATTAAAGAAGTTATTATTATTATTATTGTCATCATCATCTTTGCTGTAACTACCTCGCCGACACAAACGAGAAGTTGACAACGTGATTGTTGTGTATAAATCGAAAAAATAAATAATCCTGCAAGTTAACTGTCGGAAAGAAGAAAAACCACGTGAAACAACGCATTCAAGTTATTTTAACTGTTAATAGTAGTGTTGGGAGGACACGCACCTGAAATCACTACTGGGAACGATTGAATGGGAGTTCTAAAAACGGAAGGGAAGCAAGAGATGGTGTAATACGTTAGCATTCGAGGATTTTATTCTGCTCCCTCTTGAGCATACATATTGAGCCGAAGGCCCGAAATAAACCCATCCTTCAAGACTGAACTTCGTCTTGCTCTACGAAACCGCGTTAACGTTCGCTCCTAAAAGCTCTGCTTCTTCAGACATGCCCTACCTCAACGCAGAACCAGGATATAAAGATATCCGCTTATTTTATGCGATATTTCTGAATATCCGGATGCGAAGCTCTGCTTTGAAAGGAAATTTTAAAGAGACCTGCAATTGGTTAGGAAATCAGTAGTTTCGGGTGCCCTTGAAAAGAGCGGACCGCTTCAGCGTAGAACGATTTGCGGAATGGACTCTTATTTTACAAGAAATAAAAGCTATACTTGTCCACGTTAAATGTCTGTCCTATAAAGAACGTTTCGTACAGCAGGTAGTTCAGAAGATTTTAAAGAATACGCTTTCTAACCGCTGAAAAAGGGAACCGTAACGATACCCAAAAACCATCTGCGTGTGTGGTCGCTAATATGGGTTTAAACTTCACTTCCTGATGATGACTCGGATGAGTCGAAACCGGTCGTTAGTAAAATCTGTGCGGAAACTACAAAGCTTTTTATTTCTTATCTACGGCATTCCACCAAGTAGGGCTAAATCATATCGATTAAATTCATTTCCTCCGTTAATAAATCCCATAATAGACACTTCTAACATAAGATTCATATATAGGTGATATCGAGCAGTTTACTAGTATTTCGTACATTTAATTTTACACTGAATATATAATGAAATAAATTATTTTACCTAGATCTCTTGGGTTTGCATTTTATCACTAAGATAAACGGAACAACCAAAGTTGGCCATTACCTCTCGGATAGAGAGAAATCTCGTTAAAAAGAAACTGTCAAAAATCGCCCCAATTAAGTTTGAACTGTAAACAAACAGAAAATATTTTAAGATTCCGGAATCGCATTAACCGCTTCCAAAAAGTTAGGAAATTTTGCAGAACGCTTCATAGAAAAACTATATCCCATACTTAACCGGAAACTTGACAACTTATAACCATCAGCGATTAATTAGACGATCCTTATAGACCCATCTTTGTCACGATGTTACGACAAAAGAGCGCTTTCATTTCTCCTCTCGGACGACGAAAGCTCCATTCAAACCCCTCAAACACCTGAATCCGCCGTGGATCGTCCATCAAGTCCCATAAACAAAAACACCGCGTGAAATACACAAAAGTGCACCCTCTTCCTCCCCAATATCCAAGCTCACCCGCGTCACCACGCGAACCCCAAGAAATTTCCCCCCAAGACTAGACAGATGATTCAAAAAACAAACACAAAAGTGCTCCAAATTAAATTCTCCCTTTTCCGAAGGAGATATAAAGCCGAGTCTTTCAGACCTCGGAGGCTGTAAGGAAGCCCACGTATCTAGCAATGCTTTCGAAGAGAGGGTGGGGGCTTGAGAGATGGGTTATTTTTAGACTGGTGAGCGGGGGAAGGAGGGGTTAAAGTAGAGAGTGATGAGGGCTTCGAAAGAGGGAGGGGGGAGTTCCTTTTCCCCGCGCCGACACCCAACTCCTTCCCCCCTCCGGAGTGGTCTGCACCGTCGACGTGTTCAACTGATGCCCAACGAAGCATAAAATGAAGGCAGAGGGGAATAAAGAGTGTGGAAGGAAAATGTGGAGGAATATAATGAAAGAATCCTGCGAGGGGCGGAGAGGAGGCGACGGAAGGCTAACATTAGTACGTGTGGGATGCGTCCAACTGACACGTCCACGAGTATACGCTTTAGCGAATGTGAGCTGAATCAGCCCACGAGAGAGGAAATCCTCGAGTTCGCGAAATGGCACAGCCTGTCGATTTTTAACAAATGCACCCTTTGCTGCACATACACGGTTAAGTACACCTCTCTGAGTATGATAAATTAATACAGTTTAACCGGCGGCGGAGATGGAGTGGTTAGTATGCTAACAAAAGTCCGGCTGATCGGATTTCTCTGCTGGTTTTTTTGGGTTTGTCAATAATAAAATATATTAAAATGGATGCAATTGGGAAAAGCATGCAAGTAAAATATAGTTAAACTCCAACCAATTAATTCATTCGCTCTCGTGATGAATTGAGTAATTCAAGACCCACATAGAATAGCTCAAAAACTGTTAATCTATACACTAGTCTTTCTTCAATATAAAACCAATCTGGCAAGAGAGCTTTCACTTAATATCTAATCGCTCCAAAGTGACAAATACGCTTAAAAATTTCAACGATGATATTTGGCATCCGTTGACTCTTAATGAAATATCATTTCAATGTGAGCAGTTAAGCACAAAAAATATTCCCAAAAACACGAATTGTCGAGATAAAAATAGGTTTCCCTAAACGCAAATTGAAATAAGAAAGCAGATAAAGTAAGTTTACTTGTCGAGACACACAACCATCAAAATTACATCAAATCAATTACTTCCAACCGTCAAATAAACTCGACCGACATAAGAATGAATCGAGGGATTGGATTCCCCAAGAAACTTACTAGTGATTCGCTTTATTAACGGACGTGGGTAGATCAAATCAAATAAGAGCTCTAAATTTACCACGCGTAAATAAAATGGAATACCAGCAACTCTGAGGGCGGTAAATAAATTTCTTTCCTCGTAAGCCACATGACCTTAACCTTTCCTTTGCTTGGGGAGTGGGCGAGTAAAATTATCCCTTCACGAGAGTGGCAGAGGTATTCAGACGCGGTTCATGAATGAATCGTAAATGTTAAGAGAGGCGTTCATCCTTCTTTCCATTTCATAATTAACCGCGCGATGAACTGGCACCCGAACTTCACTCGTCGCATTATCCATCGAGATAAAGGGAGTTCAGACGTTAAATTTCGCGAGGAGGAAACAAAAAATCACCGCGTGTTTGTGCGTATGGGAGAGATGGCGAAGCTATTATCAGAAGAGTGCCGAATTTGATAAGCAAAACGAACTTGCGTGCCAACGTGGTGCCAAACAATAACGCGAGATGCTGGCATAATGTAGGTTGCTGCGTCTATCATGTTTTATCGACGAAATAAATTACCATACTAATCGGCGAATAACACACATTTTCCCAAAATTTAGGGATAAAATTCTACCTGCATGTTATATGCGTATACGACTTTTTAAATTTAACTTTAATTGAATAAATATGATCATATTCATTTTGCCCATCTTCAGGCTCGGAGTTTCGATATTTTTATATTAAATTTAATGTTTTCCATCAAAATTACCTTTTTAAAATTGGGATGCGAATTATAGGCTGATAAGTACGGCATTTGCTGACATGATTTACGAACAGAATCCAAATTATTTTGCTTTTCAATTCACATTGTTTAAGTTACGAATATGTGGAGTGCTCAGAAAAATAATGTTATCTTAAATAATTTTACTATGAAAACTTTAACATAAGATGAAATTCTGACAACTTTGAAATTTTAACAAACTCTTGTGTCATTTATTAAGAAAATGCAACGTCTTTTACCTTATGGTTATTGAAGTATAGGACTTTCGTTTCAAATTGGAAAGATAAATTCATATAGGTTCGAAAGTTGTAAAGCCCTTTTCCAACATCCACTATTTATTTTCAACGTTAAAATATTAGGATGGAAATCCGATAGTATATTCAGTTGAAGTAAACAGGAAAAAACTAACGTAATCCGGGAAAAATTTACCGAAAACGTTCCCTGAAGTAAAAAGACTATAGAAAACTTCCAGAGAAAAAGAATAACGGATAAGCTGGGCTGAAAAAAACATGGGATAAAAGGGCACAAAGAAGGGAAAAAGAGGCAAAATGAAAGTCATCCAGAAAAACGAAACATCCCGAAAAAAAGGCCCCTGACAACTGCGATTGTTGGGTCCCCTAGATGATAAATTTGCGGTTCCCTTAGACACGAACGCGTTACATAATGAAAGCCGCAATAATAGCAGTTTTTTTTCATTTGGGTTTACTTTGACAGAAGTGAGTCTATGAGGCATTCGTAACGGAAACACCAACAATTGCTTCTTTGTGAAGAATTAAAGCTCGAGACTCGAATTCTAAGATCATCAGACTGGCTAGAATAAACAAACAGATTTTATAAAATAAATCAGCAACAGGTCAACGCAAAACATTCTTCCCACGAACGATACTCGATACTGATGAATAAAGGAAATATGGCTTAGAAATTATACCAGAAATCAAACTCCAATATGCGTCTCAAAGGCTTCATACTTTAATATTTATGTACGTACTAAGTTATTAGTTTCGTCTACAGGAATCGAATTTAGGCAAATACGGTAAACAAGAAAATATCTATAAAGACGAGACAGGAGCTCACGAGCTGCTTAAATAAACTGTTTCCTACCTTTTCTTCGGAATTTGCAGTTTTGTAGCTAACTTCTTCCTCTCTTCCAGTAAAGTGGATAGGTACGCTAAACTTTTAATTCTGGAATTACAAAGCGCTATCCTTTGCGGGTACTCTCGAAGCCAATGTACTGGCTGGAACTCTGTATGTGTTGCGCGTAGAGCAAACTTCGGAAGAATACTTTGGCTCGCGAGAATTTTTCTGGATATGCACTAAGTGTATGCACATTAAAAAATAAGAAATGTATCAAACGTAGCACACTGCACATTTTTTCTTACTACAATTAAAATGGTCTTACATGGTTATGGTAGCTATTTTATTAGTCCTCAAAAGCATGATTCGGGACCTAATGGTAAATAAATACACATTTCGGCAAACTAAGGTAACTCCGGAACGGATTCTCTTCATCAGTCGAGGTTAACGAAGTTCAAAGACATATTCAACAGTCGAAAAGAGTCCAGGAGAGTGTTCGACGAAAAATATTCACCGAGTAGAGGATATGAAATCGATGGTAAACATACCTATATGTGAGAGGAATAACAAGTGTGAAAAATAGCGACACGACTGGGACTGGGACTGGGATACCTATATGTGTACAACCGAGAAAAGGGAATAACGGAATTGCGGAATGAGACAAATATCTTGAGGAGAAGCACGACAATGATTTGCCCAGAATCGAGAGCGGGCGGGGCGGAAAGAGGATGCTGAAGAGGGCGAAAAGGGATGGTAAAAGACCCCTTTTCCCGGGATTGGGAATTCGAAGAATGAAGCCTTCTGCGAGGACAAAGGAAGAGAGAGAATGGAGGCCCAAAGGCACAAGAAAAAGGAGCGAAAAGGGATTATTCTCAGGGGGAGCGAGTGGTGAATGGTTTCAGACTTTCGGTTACCAATCCGTGCGATTTCGCACGCATTGAGAGAGGATGAGAAGGGCTCGATAACAATGTCAACCTGGCATCCTCAAACTAGCTACGAATTCCTTAACTATCTTTCCGCGGAAAAACATTCACCTCGTCGGTACGGAAACATCGATAACTATCATGTTACCGCTATGGTAAAGAACGAGCAAAACACCATATAAGTAGAGATAGCAAAAACAACAAGAGCTTCGAGGTTTCAATAATAATTATCTCTTTGTTAGGCGGATTTTAGTCTGACTATACTTACAATGAATGCTCCGCGGAAACAAAAAAACACGCCTTGGGAATCGAAGCCGGGAACTGGGAAATTGCAAGGCTAGTGCGTTTACCTGTACATCACAGACATAAATGCCTAACAAACCCCCTGCACGCGCCGAAAGGAGGCTTTCAGGGTATTTATGTAGCTGTAGATGAAATCCACTACACTTTTCCCTTTCTGAAGTAGCACAAAAAGGCAACATCCTAAATAAAGAATCTTCATAATACTATTTATGGTGGATAACAAAATTCTTTGGCGCATAAATTACCACAGTCGACCAAACTCGCTATACGTACACCAAATGATAAATTAATTTAACATGCTTCTTTTGGAAAAAATGTAAAGATAGATTCGAACATAAGATCATTTTAACTTTTCTTTAAATAAATCAGGCAAATGTTTTCCTAAGCAATTTGAATACAATGTAGGGAAAGATTAAGGGTAAATTCCACTGGCCCAGATCTCGGTTTTCTGTGATCTCAGAGCCACACTTTGATTTTCATTTAGGAGAGAATAAAATCCAATTATCCTTCCTTATTCCGACCTTTCTGGGGAAGAGAAAATACCTTAAATTAAGATTAAGATAAATTTCTCTCTCAGCACCACTGACTCATTATGAACTGATCAAAGATACATTACGGGTCAATCTCAACTCATGAATGAGAATCCGTCTCACGGATGATTTTTAATATCAACATCAGGAAGAAGAAATTCTACGTTTGTGAAATTCTGGTTCCGTATTACAATACTACATCGCTATTTTCTATGATATTTGCGTCGAAGAATCAAGGAAGAATAGCCTAGAAAGAAACAATCTTGTAACACAACTGACAGAGTAAATTCTCAATAAACACAATCTGGCGCACAACCATGGCATCATTATCTGAGATATAATTCTTCTAAAACACTAATACAACATAGCAGAATAATCAATAGAAGAAAAATACAGAAAACACAGAGAAAATTTTGAAATGAATACTCAATGACTTGGAAGATAACATTTGAAACTTTCGTCCACATTCCCTAGACAAAGCTTTATCTGCTGCAGCTAACAAATGAAAATGTTTTACGCTACTATCCAACAATCCGTCCCTTTTATCTCGACTCGCTTAACAGAAACAAAAAATTGGAAGGGATCCAAATCCTGGCCTTCTTCAAAGGGAAATATTTTGTAAAAATTCTTTCCCATTACGAAAACGATTTCCCGCCGAGGATTGCCTATTTCTCGCCTCGAAACAGATTCTAATTATAAAGAAGAATTTTTCTGGACGAGTGGATTTCATTATATTGAAAAGCATGGGAAGAACTTTCCCTCGCGCTGCAAAATAACTAACGAATTTGTTGGAGAATTAAGAGAATACGACGAGATTTATTTCCAGTTACGGATATAAAGTCCATCTTTATCTCGGAGATAAACAACGCGATATAACATACAATAATACTACAAGCATGCAATAATATAGCTCCATGGTGGACGAATGTCATCCTCTACCTCGAGACACAATAAAAGTTATACATGCATAAACAACTCCAATGTATGAATCAGACAAAACTTAAAACATACATAACTCGCACAAACAGTCGCGGACGGATGATCAACGAACATTAACAGATTCCATTCTCGCTTTAATCGCCCAAAATTAAAACATCCCAAACATTAGCAGAGTTAGACACGAAATAAAGCGGCGAGAAAACATTAGTTCCCTCATTCACCACTAGGCCAAAAAGTGGCTCTGTAATTAATTTTTTTCGCTTCGCCAGAATATGACGGAGGGCGTACGACAAAGGGGCAGACGCAATGGAGAGGGAAGGGGCGGAAGAGGGTGAGGTTTCGGAGCCGGATTGGTAGGGCAACAATCGATTCAGCAAACAGAGAAAGAGGGGGGGCGAGGCAGGAATGTAACAGGGTGGAAGAGGGGTCTCGCCAGGAAAAAGAACCGGGGAAGGAGTACGAATGAGAGAGCTGAGTGGATAGAGGTAAAAAAAAGGGTATGGAAAGGTTTGTGGCGAAAGAGAGGAGAGCTTGTAAGCTCGTGCCAAATTTAATCAGCTTCCTCCATCTCCACCCACACACCTGATTCCTCAGCTTCATCCCTCCGCGGTAGTTATCCTCTTTTTTTACACTGACCTCCAGCGACTCCCTTCCTTCCTATTACACCCAGAGAAGAGGAAGATGCTGAGACTCTTTTCATCCGACTGGGTGGTTTCCACGGAAAGATTGCGGAGGGAATGATAAAAGGATAGGGAGAGAGGAAGGAGCCTTACAGGGAACTTATTCGAGGAAAAACGCTGAAATTTTCAAGACGCCACCAATCATCTCGGAGTCGTTACGACGAACAATGAACCGAGGGAAAGAAATGTTTCTATCCGAAAGCGGGATCTCTCTCGATAATAAACTGTTTACTTATAGATTGCAATTTGCATAAGTGGACTAGAATGATTAACCGATAAAAACGCCATAGAATGGGAAGGGAGAACATTTGACGCAACTGAAGTAATGGACGAAATTCTACTGGCAAGAAAATGAGAAATGTATTCCTTAAGTAAATGCGCTCTAAAGTTCAAACATCTACTGAATCCTTTGGAAATACATCCTAAAAGGTAGGCTATGAACATTTGAAAGGCTTCCATCCTTACGGAAATACAGCGACTAACTTCAAATATACTTCCTAAATTCTACCTGCAAATTATTCTTATAAATGTATCATAGTAGGAAAAAGGATAAAAAGAAATTCTGAGTGTTTAACTCGATCATAATAGTCGTATAATGTCAACATTTACAGCATGACACTCGTAAATGAATCCATGGAAAATAAATCGAGAAAACGTAAAATAATTTAAGTTACTGTCCATCTTTTCTCACTTAGAAGGTATTTCCATTTCACTAGAATTAACAACACTACATAACAAGCTAAATAAATTAGCATTAAAGTCTTAAAAAACGCAAGACAATATTCTCTACTGCCAAACAAAGATCGCGTAACAATTTAGAGGTTTACTGCAGGTGTTCTTAAAATATTCTTAATACGAGAAACTCAAAATGATTTATCTTTTAGATGACAATTGATCAAATACTTCACTATTCTAGCTTTTTACATGCTTTTTCGAATTGCCAGATTAGGATACCACCCAGCATGCCTAAATCTGCCATAAGAAATGGAAATAAAATGCCCATAAAATACGCTGGATCCCAAGAAAGTCAACTCTTTTCTAAACACGTCGATTATTCGCATTTCTTTTCCACAGTTCGGACGACTGCTCGACCTTGACCATTAAATATAGTCTGTGTAGTGAAAGATTAATATCACATTTTTTCAACCCTTTAGCCGCGAGAGAAATTTAAAGCCACTTAGTAAGATGAACGATAAAGCCACTAGCGAAGAACTAGCGATTTTATCGAAATAACAGCTTTAGCTCTAAGAACGGGAGAGCATTTCACAGTATAATATGATAATGAAGGCAGTTGTCGCGACCCTCAGAAACTTTCCAGCAATGATCTCGATCGCTCATTGAGTAAATGACGAAAATGACAGTGGATGGACAAATTCCATCCTACATTTTCAAAATTTGTATTCGTGAAGAGCTTATCACCTCATATAAACACAGAAATGAGTTCTATAAGTTGGATAGGCATACTCACTGCAATATTTTAGACATACACAGATAATCTTAAAATACGATCTGCTTCGAACATGTTCGATACATTTCCGAAATCAGTCCGACTATGGGGGTTATGTATCATTACACTTTCGTCTGCAAAAAAAACGATTACAACGAAAATAATTTCCTCTTTTAAATCAAATTAGTATCATATCGCATTGTTTTCTAGCAACCAACATCGGTCGCGTTGGATTAATTCATTTCTGGAATCCCTACATACATTCTAACACAGTGAGGTATCCAAAAATGGACGAACCAGATATTAATTCTCTAATACGAAAATTCCGGCCGGTCGGGACTCGATCCCGGGAGCCTGGCATTGGACGGCTACCTTGCAATCTACTTTGCCACCACGGTCGAATCGAAGAGTTCTACCCTAAAACTCTCAATCAATCAGTCCATTATAAATATTATACAACACTACATCCCAAATATACAAAGTGTAATAGAAAGCGATAACAATGACACAACAATAAAATGGCACTTATGACAATCCACGTGATTATCCCAGTTTCAAATCAGAGAAGTATATCGGAACATCGCCAAGGCGATTACTTTTAAATACCTGTCCTTTGACTTCATATTAGGGATTTTCCGCCAACTCATGCTAATGCAAAACAGCACTGCAGGAAAACTTGGCTGCTGTCCAACATATCTTGATAACGAGCTCCTTATGTATCACAAGCTAGAGGATCTTCCGTAAGTAAGAATAGCGCGTATAACTTTTTATGACGCGATTTTCAAAACATTAAGAGAATCGTTTATCGTTTAGCTCCAAGCTCGGTTGAATCTGCGCTTATAAAACTATTAACTTCGAGCACGTAGCATCAGCCTGGTGTTAGCCAGGATCATGCAGTTTCTCTTGGATTTCCCAACACAAGAAGCATCAGTGTACGAATCGGATATTCAAGAATTTATCGACTGTGGTTACAGCACTTTTTCGATGCTCAGATATAAGCGTAAACATATCCTTGAGCTCAGGCGACTGCAAATCCCGAAATCTTCGGAAACATTTCCATTTTAGCCCTGATCGGCGAGGAGCCAAAACGGGAAAGCATCGCGGGTAATCCCATCTAAAACGTCACGCCAAATGACCCACATAAAATAGGCGACGGGAATGAGTCGTAATTTGCTAACAAACGCCATTTCTTTGCGTTTCCATGAAAATCCCGAACGCGCCAAAAACTTCGCCGAACGTGAGAAGCGTGACGGCTCCACCACTCCACTCAGTAGAGAGAAATACTCGATGGAGGAAACGAGCGAATAAATTCGGGATCACCCCACTCTCCCTTCGAAAGCTCACGGAAAGGCTTGACACGGGCCAAAATCCACAAAAAATTATCTCCTTCGACCGTAACGAAATCAATCTCAGACTGGGACTTGTACGTGCGACCACTGCATTGGATAAGAAAAAAAGTTATTTTTTGGGGAAACGACCACCGGGTCGATAGGTTTTATAATCTCCGATTGTGATCAACCATTCCAAATAGATGTGAATTTTATTATACTTTTCAATTCCTGTCGTAGATTTAACACCTACAGAATCGAGTGACGAAACGAAACGTCGATACTGGGCGTTCTTGAGAAGGGATTCACTGTATCGATTCTTAGATATATTGACAGCCATTGGAAAAACAGAATGAAACTAAGGCTGAGCATTTACGAAATAGCGCATTTCAAATCAAGACGCCGACATCATAAGTAAAAAATTAAAGATTATCTAGAAAAATTATTGATATTGAACATCAACACAGCAATAAAAATGGCAAAATAGATCTCGACCTTTATTTGACAGCAAATGATAAGGGATAAAAACAGCTTATCAATCACTTTCCTTACAGCTTACGAAGTAAATAAACAATAAAAAAGTGCACCGGATCCCTAACTCGTCGGACTGTCGCTATACCCAATTAAGCTACCACGAAAGAGCAACCTTTTCTGATTTCTAAATTTCGTTCTGGTAATTATGGAATGTGGCAAGATTGATGGAATTCTTCATTTCTTCACCTTATAGCGTCCGCCTAAATAGTATCTGAAGCGTCATTATTAATAATCAAGGTAATGATTAGAATAATTTTTAACTTGATAATTTTTTGATTCGGAAAAATATACAACCAAAACTAACTCGAATGTATTCCTTCATATAGTTTTGTTCACATCGTCCATGTTTATTAATTGTAGTCTTATATTCAAAGCTATTTCTCTAGGATGTCATTGGAAACTTTCGTGGACCCTGGTTAAGAAACACTGACTAAATTACTGTCGGAAACTTCGCCCTTACCACCTTGGCTACTCCTAGTTGGTTTCTCTCCCCTTTAGCCATCTCTTCACACATTCACCTCCCCTCCGAACGGGATGGGAATCTCTGAACAACTACAAATGGCCGAGAAACCCTCCTCTTGTCTCAGAGACAAAAGCCACTCCCACACCAATCCACAACTCAAGGCTATACATCACTCTCTAGATCCTTCCTTCCATCCCAACCATTTTGTCGATTTCCACTGCTTCAAGTCCTTACACCAATTCAGTGACTGCAACCACTTGTGTTGCGTGTGAATAGGTGAGGCCATTCTCCTTCAGTTTGTAATAGCGCTAAGATGTTTGATTCTACTGAAAGCTTTAAATAAAGAGACGAATTTCCTACTAATAATGTTCTAGTCTGTGGCCTATTTTGTTTCCAGCTTTCCGGTGCATTTCAGCTAACCTTTCCATTCTTAGGAATACGTTAGTACTTAAAAAAATGATAATATAACAAAAGAAGAGTCTTCTTTCAGTATTCAAACACCAACACTCCTTTACGTATTCTGGATTAAAGACAATTGCTGGTCCTGCTACCATATCTTGATGAACGAAATATTTATCATTTGTCCTTTGGTAAGGAATAAAGAAAAATGTATATTTTATATGCCTTGGTCTCGGTCTTGCTCATAGCTGTGATTATATGAAAGTTATGCATATATATGCAATGTTACGAAAAGTGTTACTCGTAGAGTAATTGTGCTTAACTAAAGTGGGCTTGTTCTGCTTATAGCATTCTGGCACAGTGGGGAAAGCAAGGGCAAACTACCTCACTCCTCATCCTGCCTAGCAATCCTAATTTCCCTCTCCCAGCTATTCGTAGCTGATGGTGGAGGGGATGAGATCCCAACCGGCCTTTGGGCTGAATACTTTACAGACAGAAAGACAATCGCTATGGACATTTTATTTAGAAAAGATATTTCTTTTAAGAGAAAATGAATAAATATATTAAATAAATAAATACTTCGAACTCACTGGGAAACAAAATCATTTCTCACAACGAATCGAGTATAAAAGAATAACACCAATCATACATTAAAACAAATTAATCATAATAAACCGTAATAATTTAGAGATGTCCCGTAATATTTCTCTGTTTCTTTCACAGAAATACTCCTAAATTTAAACAGAGGCGCATCGCTTCTTATCTTAGTAAAATAAAATTAATATTCCACGAAACTCAAACAGAAATTTGAGATAATATATTACTCGCGAATATCGTTCTAGGAGTCATTGAATAATCGATTTAAACGTTCCTCTTTAAATGTCGCAAACCAAAACGATTCGTCGAAGCCAATTTATTGCTTCATAATCAATATTTCCTCCAATTTCGAGATAAAGACGGTATCATTCGATGTTTAAAAAAGAATTAAAAAGTCAAGTTTATCAGTTCATAAACGTAGAAAATCCAACAAGGTATCACCAACAAAAATCAACGATAAGGAACATGCACTCCTCCGAAGTTCTCATTGAAATAAACCGGGAAAAACTTATTAATTCAAACCGCCCCAAACCTTTCCGGACATTTTATATTCCAGAGAGAACGCGGAAGTGAGCGGATACGACGAGAGAGGGAAGAATTAAAATCTCCAGCCATAAGTACGTTCGCTGCTGAAAACGCCGCCCGCGAATAAAAAGAGAGAACGAGCGTAGAACTAACAACGAGCAATAATTTCGCGTACAAATAAGCCCTCTCAGCCTCCGGGCGAAGATGAAACAAGAGTATTATGCAAGAACTCGCGGCACTTTGTAATTCTATAGCGAGGCTCAACGCACGGCTGTGGACCACATCCATTTTAATTAGCGGACTCTGGCGTTAGTTTCCAGTATAATTACGTGAATAGAATTAAGCCCGCCCTATTACCCCTTAGGTATTTAAAAGAGAACGAATAAATCCAGAGGAAGTGGGAATAATATTCCTCGCTGCTCAAACTCTTTTCACAAGTTCCACTGAGGAAAAGCAATCGATGAGAGCCATAAAATTTTCTATTCCGAACCAACTGATCGACTAACAACAAAATCATTTCGCTAATCACTCGTGATTAACTCTCCGACATTGATTAAACATCAATATATCTTTTAAATCGAATGTTTTACTCTTAAAACAGCATACGTTTTTTTCTGGGATTTTTTTCTATTTTATTATTCGGCTATATTTCTATTAATATTTGTAAACTCTTGCTTCCAATTCACTGCGTGTTTATCCGATACTGTCACATTGTTAAAAGTTCAATTTAATTAGCGTACAGAATTATTCGAAATTTTATGTATTATATAATAGGAATTCTTTGAATAAGAAAGTATAAAGGGGTGTAATTAATCTCACTTAAACATTACTAACAACATAATAAAATATTGAATTTTATCCTTTGTTAGCATTCGCAAACACACACACACTGAGGTGAATACACACACTCGGTTGCAGTTGCGTGTTACAATCGCATAAACAAAAAAAAACATTGAAAACGCATGAACACACGAAAAGAAATCCGACTAGCCAGAAAAGCATAATCTAAATTCAAGCACGACTAATCAAGTTTCTGATAACTCATAACTGCTATTAAAATTCCATTTCCTCCTCGTTTCTTGCCACTCCTCCTGCAACTCTTTCTGATTAAAACTAAGGTCACGGTGTAATCGTTAGAAACGTAGCAGCTGCACCTGAATATGCTAACTTCCCGATTCCCTTTTAGTCCATATCATCAATCAGTTCTAAAAGTGGACTGGAGCTTTGGAAAGGGAATCAAAACTGACTACCCTCTGACGACCTGCGCACGGGTTCAAAAGTCAATATTCGATAACGGAGTTGACGCAGAAGCGATAAGGGGACATCAAGCAGGAAAACGATGCTATGGAAATTGAAAACGAGAAAGAAGATAGGCGCGCTACAAACTCAGTTACACAGTGACCGAGATACTGCATATGTGATATTTATATACATGCACAAATACCAAAGCAACATTGATACATTCGTATCTGTTACAGACAAAGCAAAGGAAATCTGATAGAGATTATTTAACGAGTGAAATGTACTCGGGGCTTAGTATATTCTTCGAAACAGAATATGAGGCATATAAGTCATGGGTCACCATAGGAATCACTAATACATTTGGGTATAAGCAGCTCAAATTATACTATAGGAATACATTCGGTGGACTATTAATTATCTCCGAATCATAAATTGGATGTTTCAAACCGCCACCATAAAAGAAATAACGCACTCTTGGCTAATTTAACTGAAGTTTTATCTACAAATATTTTTGAAGAGAATAGGAAGAGATGAACGTGGTTACGTGTAAACATTAGAAGGGGGTAGTGCCAAAGTTTCACATCTTGTGAGTGACTTTAACCAAAACAGAAAAATATCCTAGGAGAAACGATATATTCACGAATAGGTTGGTGGGGGTCTAGCTGCGCAGGAGCAAAATTTTCTCCTAGTTTTACTGTTCCCTTTATGTTTATTTTCCAAACATGAGTTACCGCTGCAGGCCTCAGACTGCCTAATACTTCCCATAAATAGAACACAAGCATTAAGTAAAATAAGTAGTATGTTGATAAAAAAACCTTAAAAAGAACTAAACTTAAAGACGAAGAGTTATCGATATATTTAATGAACAGAAATAATAAAAAGGATGAACTAGATTCAGAAACGATACTTAAAATTGAATTATCTACCCCAAGAGGAAATACATTTCAGATTGGATAACAAGAAAGTATTTAGCGACATTATCGAGATCAGAAAGTCACCCTCCTTGAATGAGTACTTACACAAATCCCATGGTTTAGATAGGTAGCTAATTTCGAAATAATTCCTAACAAACCTAAAAAGAAATACGGCCGAATCAAATGGATACGAGGTAAAAAACTTTCATCTTACCCAACCCCATTTCAACCCTGAAAAAAAGCTCTCCTCCATCTTCCGAAAAATTTTACCTAGAGGACCGATGCGACTCTGGAGAGGGAGTGAAACCCTTAAAAGGGAAAGAATGACGTCTCTGGGATAAGAAGGGGATAAAAAACAGAGGGAAAGGAACGGTGCTATTGGGAGGTACATACGGACGGGATCAAAGGAAGCCCAAAAATGAAAACAAAAAATAAACGCACGGCGCGCGGTGAGGGGCTGGGACGACCCAAAAAGGATGGAAAAAAACCTCTTCATTTCCTCCACTGTTCCAAGGGCAACGGAGCCGAAAGAGTAAGAGATAAGAAGTGGTGGGAAGAGGGGAGAAGAATCAGAAATTCGCAAGTCGAAAAAAATCCTAATTTGCCTTCCCATCCATACTGTGAAACGAGATTAAAATTCAAGTCAATGCATTTACATGTTATGTAACCGATTTTTAATGAACAATTTCAGGTAGGACATTTCAATGAAATTTAGCACCACCACATGTGTTACCTCGCCTCAGCAGTCAAAGAGAACAATGCTGCAATATTTAAGATTATGATTCCATAATATGCCCAAAACACATTGTCATTCGTACTACATATAATGAGGGAATAGTGCATTTTTTGTTATTATTAAGTGAGAATGGAGGATCTACCGACGGCATTGCTTTTGTGATTCACAACATTAACGACAAAAACCTGATACAATTAATCTACGGAGACGATAATCGTTACAACAGCCTAATTGACCAAATAAGTATGACAGTAAACTTCGAAGAAAAAAATATCGCTAGTCTTAAAAGGAAGTACATAATCACTATATTAAACGTAAACAAAGATAGGGTTGCTATCATTTCCATAACAATTTTCAGGTCATGAACATGAATGCCATTCATGAAAAGTTTTTAAAGTGTATCTCAATGTGACGCATTTATTTCTATTGCATAAAGGCAATTTATAGAGGTGTACGTAATATGGCTTCATTATAAACGGCTATAATTCTGGATTCACAGAACTTTTAGAACGATAATAGTAGTAATACAACATAATACAGTAAAATTCGTGACAGTGGCTCGTAGAATGCACTCAAACTTTGGACTTTTCACTCTGCTTCCTCCTGTGCCTCCTCAATACCAAAGAAAGTAATAAAAAACTCCTACGAAGCTGGGGAAACCGAGCCGAAACTGAACGGGAAGATAAGGGGAAGATTGGAAGAGGAAACACTAAAAAAGGGATGGGAAAATCCTTTATTTCCACCATTGATTCGAACCTCAACGCACGCACGAAAAGCATTACCGTCCTTCTCTTTCCGTAAGGGGTAAACAAAGAAATAGAGAAAGGGAATCT
This sequence comes from Ladona fulva, assembly GCA_000376725.2. Taxonomy (NCBI): domain Eukaryota; kingdom Metazoa; phylum Arthropoda; class Insecta; order Odonata; family Libellulidae; genus Ladona; species Ladona fulva. The sequence continues at coordinate 866,451 of KZ308172.1, forward strand.
CGGAGGAAATAAAATGGGCGAAAGGGTGTGGGGAGGATAAAGGAAGGAGCTTCATTACGAGCAATTCGCAAAAAATAATAAAGCTCCCAGGATTCCTACCCTTTCTCCTCGCTCTAATAGGCCGCAAATGGATCGATTCGATCTCAAAAACGCACGCTTTTAAAGACTTGATTTGAGAGTGAATCGGGATATCTCTTTCTTATCGCTCGTTGTTTTAGCTCGAACTTCGAACACCGTGTGCCCTTTCCATCGAACTCAAATACGTCCTTGTTCGAGATTTATTTTCCGGCTCGCTTTCTTTTCGGATTGAAGATCTCTCCTTTCTTATCAACACACCAAAGAAACACGAGCTTTTCACCACGTTACGAAAACAATAAAAAAGAAAAGGAAATATCCAAACTTTACATCCATTCGCCTGGTGGTGAATATCGTTAAGGATCGTAGAGAGAGATCCGAAGAAATCAAACGTTGCTGGGACTCGAACCCGGATTTCACACTTGTCGGTTGCTCTAGCCTGGTGAGAAATCCGGCTTTCGGTACTGATTGTGTCATTCTTTTCCTCTATCAGTTCAGAACATCAAGGACGTGTGCCATTTGTTACTCATCGCTTACCTTAGATAATAGTTTTTAACAATAGAGAATCATTCAATTTTCAAACTTTTATCGCCTCTTTACAATTGGCTAATTATAATGGCACAATTCAACTGTATGACATTATATATACGTCAGGTATGACAACGGAATAAAAGATAAAAGACAACATTGCCAAAATACATGCAGCCAAATTCTTTTACAAGATTGGATTAGGTTCAAATTTCCAATTTATTTCCGGCTATACGTATAAACAAAAATTACTCCGAACAATAAGAATTCTTCGCAATTCATGTTAGGAAACTTAGATCCTCAAAGCAAAAGGAAAATTAAATTTACTAAAACAATTGTGCAGGAATAATTTATTCTTTTCAGCCCTCTTTCGGAAGACGTTTCTAGACACCACAACATATTTAACTTAACGTAAGAACTAACTAAGTTGTTGGCAAATAATAGCAAACCTGCATTTCCTTGTAAAAATAAATACGTTCCCACAGGTAAAAATGTGATATTCTGCACCTCTTACGACACCCAGTCGTGCCCTTTAACATGGGAATTTCCTCAATTTTGAATTATTCATTGGACATACAAGACCACCTTTGGAATAATAATTAACATTAACACTTCCTTCACGAAGCAAGGCTTTCATTTACTTAGGCGGAAGACCTTTTCTGCAGAAGATATTATAAAGTACACGCCCATTTAATAACACGTGTAAAACATCTTCATAAAAAATCAGTGCGAAACTCGATGAGGAAAACATTTATTACACTAATGTTTCCCGATGTTAACATTTGCTCCATGTATACAATCGCCCTTTTGCAAACTGTTAATCATACATCCTTGGTTATGACAGTTTGTTTACCTCCAATTTACTCCATAGCGGATTCAAATATACAAGGAAAAGGAGAGAAAGTTTAGGCGCAGACGACGACCTTCTGAAAGAACTCCTCACTTCCCTTCTTCTGGACGGAGCACATTAGTCAACTTGACCGTGAAAATTCGCAATGGAAAAATACTGGCGAAAAAGGGCCGGTTCCAGACAAATAGGAAGCATCTTAGGAAGCCCCTAAGAGCGTAAAAAACGTACGTCAATGCTTAAACTTAAGCAGTATGAACTAGATATTTAGGAATTTTGAACTTTTTGTTGTTCATTTACGTGACTATTACTTAATCCACTAATGTAATATCCACCACTAATGCGGATTATAAATTATGAATTGGATCTTAATGGATTGTAAGTTATGATTATTATATAATAAACGATTTTCACAGTAAATAACTACGTCAAAATAATACATTGTAATAGAAATATCTTAAGGGGACATATACTCTAATGTAAACATTTACGTACCTGATGATGGCATCTTAGCCGCAATAAAACATCTTATGGATATTACAAAGTTTTACTTATTCCTTCATTTACGTACCCACTTTTAAAATGTCACAGGAACAGCGCTACGCCTTCTTTTAAGTTTTGAGCGATACGCTATCTCTTTTAGAACTGCTCTGATAAACGCGTAATAATTTTCATTTACAGAATGTCTTCAGTTTTATCTTTTCCTATTTCTTGACTTTTGAGAATTTCTTCTAAAAATCTGGTAGATATCTACTCAGCTCAAGTCTTCCCTGGTCTACATCCAAGATATGTATCCTCAAAACCAAGACCTCAATATCTCCTAAAGACAGCTTTTAAATGCACTAATGAGAGGTATTCAACAATTGAGGCAGTCGGTTAGCAACAATTTACGCCGAAAATACTAGAGCTTGAGCTTAAAGAGAACATTTCAACCTCTGACATAAGAAGTTCATATCACCACAGCACGACGAAAGGTCTCGAATAAAAAAGTCAGCAAAAAAGGCAGAGAACAACCTCTACTACTTGGTTGAACAGAAATATGGAAAACGATTTCGGAGCATCCCTCATAAACGCCATACGGACAACTCCTGATTTACGCTACTGGAAGATCAAAACCTCTTTGCGACCGCCAAAGACCGCGTATTCACTGTCAGACGCACGCGGACGCAGACAGATCAAACGCGAAGCGATGTGCCAAGCCCAGAATGTAGTGAGAGAGAGAAAAGGGCAAAGGCAGAAGGCCGTCTAGGAAGGGAATTTAGGCGGTCGGGAAAGGGTTGAAAGGCCGTCGAAGTAGGAATTCCCTCGGGTGAATGAAACAGGAGACACAAATGGGAAGAGAGAAGGTTGCCAAACGACGGGAGTGTTGGGTGGACCAGTCGTTCAAGGTGAATATCTGCCGGGCGAACGCGAGAGATAAATGGAAGGGGAGTTGTGAAAAAAGACGTGTGCGAGTGGGAGAGAAGAAAGGGGAAAATTTGATAAAGACGTATCGTAAGCCCTTCCCGCGCAAACAAGTAACGGAAATGCCTTGTGATACTCAACGGTCTGTGGATAACCACGATGGGGACGACAGAGATATGTATTTCGGTATGAGTGGAATCGCGTGAGACGCAAACACATGCTGGGTTTCGTATTAGTGGAATTTACACGCGTAATAAAGTGAATGGATTTTGGAGGAAAAACCTGTCCGGGCGCCATACTTTAGCCAAGTAGGAATGTTCAATTTTCCCAAGCAAACTCAAAATTCTCCGCTTGAATACGACTAGTTAAAATTAATAGTAATGACCCCAACTGAACACAAATTTAGGAATAACCTGACCGGATACGTTACGAACACCTTTTTATTCACTACACAATGCCCCCACGAACATCCATTTACCGGACAATTACAGTAATGAAATATGAGATATACAGACGCAACACTTTTTAAAAATTATCCAAATTCAACCAACCAACAATTATTGACTAATTACCCCATAGAGATAAGGCTATCATTTCAATACAAACCAGTGTTAGCTTTCATACATACAGAAAGTGATAATTTGTGAAAGGAGACTACAGCTCAAATACGAAAGCAATTATACGACGTGATAAGACCTCGTGAAATGAACGGTTTAAATTCTGATAAGAATTACGAAAACTGATTGACTACGTATTTGAGAATGTTAATAACTAACAACAACAGCAAAAACTAATAAACTGGTGATTACGAAGGTCGAAGAAGCATTCCCATTTTCGATATCAAATGAAGGATAAATTAAATAAATATAATGAAAATAAATTAAATGAAAGATATAATATCACAAACAAAATTTTTATCGTCGATAAAAACGGATCTTCATTCAAAATTCCTCTTTGCTAATATTTTGGTATTATCACACTTTTATTCCAAAAAGGAAAACAATTCTACCATTAAAGCATTTCATCTGTATGCCTCATAAAGATTTAAACACGATTTCGTATAAAAGTGAGAACTTTGCGAACACCGGAGAAAAGTTATTTTCCGCCGCTTCAACGTAAAACACCTTCGGAGAGCATTCCCAAGCCATAAAAGAAAACGCGAAACTACTCGGAATTGGAAAAACAAATACAACTCCGACTCATGAATACCAAAAATGTGCATGTTCAAAATATTTCGGTAGTAAGACACCATCCGCAGCATTCCTTTCCCAAAGACACAGAAAAGTCGTAATCCCCCAAAACGATAGTGATTCTCCTAGAGCAAATCAGAGAGAGAGAGAGAGTTTTCAAACATGAAATAATCCCGCCGTAGAAACAATAACCTCAGAGGCATCCAATTACAATAACCATATTGGCAAAAACGCTTCGAAAACAGCCTCTTCGGCGTCTATTGCCCACGGCTGCTTTTACGATGCCGTGTCATTACGCACGGCGACCCGGCGAGCTTATTCAGCATCCGAGCTACATCCAAAGTGAGTCTCGTAAAGGAAGGATTGCCGGCGTGTGCTCAAGAACTAACAGTTGTTTTACCACCGTTGCATCAGGAACGAGATGATAAAGAGCTGCGGGAAAATTACCCTCAATAAAATTCTGGCAAATTTTCAGGAGCGAGTCGTCTAGAGGCGTACTGGGATATTAACCAGCATAAATGAGAGCGGCGTGATCGTCTTGAAAATGAAAGTAAATCTTTCGCCTTTTAAATGGACGGGGGCGTGAGAAATCGCGGTAAGTACCCTGAAATGCAATGCTGTGAAAGAATGCGCATAATCCATTTTACGGCCTTTAATAAAATACGGTTTCACCCGCCAAGTCAACCTGAAATTTACAACCCAGAACTTGAATGCCTTCAACAAATTAGAAGTTCATAAGAGGCGAGATACCAGCATGAATTAGCTTTAGACGGTTGTTTCTGGAAACGATCCCTTTCATCTACTAATTTTCTTTGAGGCAACATGGAGTAAGAGTATGTAATGTTAACTAGGAAAACCTAGTTGAAGATTAGGTTTACCAACACAAAGAAGAACACTGCTGTTTTAATGTTTCAAGTCATGACTTTTCGCAACAATGATAATGAGATAAATGGGATATTATCAGAGCCTCAAGATAAATATAATTTCGAGAAATAAGAGCGATACGAGTAATCCGATATCACGAGAGGATGTCTATTGTACGGTATACAACTCAGAATGACCAATTGCTTCCTTTCCTAAGGAAACCAAATACCGTCCAAATTTTTAATGGACAATAATCACTAAGTTGAATCAATTGAAATTATTTTCAGTTGATAATACTTAATTACTACACAATTAATACCATTGTTCTAGTTAACAAGCTAGTAAATTTATAAGGAACACATGACAAGGTGAAGAATTCAGTCCCAACCAATATATACCACCTTTTTTCAAACAATGAGACAAAAATTGAGTGCCTAGGACAATCAATAACCACCACTTCCAACCAGGAGATTTACAACACCCCACCATGAAATTCCATCCAGTTACGTCACCAACGAGAGAGAGAGAGAAAAAACATTTCCAGGAACGAAAAAAACCACCTTGCAAGAAGCGACCGCACGTAAAAACCTTAAATTGACCTAATCCTATAAAACTTACACCCGTCACCAAGATTTACTTTCACTACGTCCAAAAAGGAGATAACTTTCCAGTGACGGAAAAAAGTGAGAATCGAGCGGCGAAATGGTGGAGGGAGGCATCTCCCACTCGCGTAGGCGGGGACAGTCAGCCATCCCAGAGCGGCCCATCCTGTCCGGAGATCCGTCGGCAGCGAGACACTTGGCAACAGCGCGCGGGTCGGTTGGAAACGAGGGGTGAGGCGAAGGGAGGGAGAATGGGGGAGTGTTCCCTTTCATCTGAGGAATACGAGCCTCTGCTTGTCGCTCCCTTTCACTTAGCCTACTGTCCTTAGGGCTGGCGAGCAGGGAGGGAAGGTGTAGGAAAAGAAAGAGGCTATTCCAGTAGTGGGGCTTGCTGCAGCGGCTATGAGAATCACCCGGGAAAGTTGGCCAGAAATTAGGGCAGGATTTTACTATTAGGAGAGGATTTGCGGATGAAGAGCGATGAGAAGCACTTGGGATTGCAATCGCGAAATGGCGGTATTCAACCCCAAATTGCGATCGCGATATTCAAGGGCGAAATTCGGGGATACAGCCTCATTCGCCGTTCAAGGGAAATCTTCCACCTTTATAATACAACTGGGATATTCTAAACCATAAACTAGGGTCTGAGTTCCACTAGCATTTAAATTGTTGAAGTAGATCATAATTTACACCCCTTTAAACGATATCCCATTGATTTCTGCGTTGGAGCCTCCACTATGGCCAGACAAATCGACTACTGTACTGCTAAAATATTTACAATGAAAATGGCCACTGATAGTCAAGTCAATTAAAATTGCTATAACTCCAAAATCAATCAACCATGTGCATCGGATAGCATCACGCTGTTGATGGTTTTTCATTTTTGCTACATTTATTGCTAAATGATTAGTTAATCTAATTTTTTCTATGATTCTCTATAATTGACGAGCACAATTTTGTCAGTGATGCAACAATGACACCAAGGGAATACAATTGTGCAATGTTGCATCAAGTATTGAAGAGTTTATTAGAAAGATGTTCTGGGATAAGGACACCACAAACACACCGATTGTGAATAACGAATGCATGCACCCTTGCATAAAAGCATTTGAGTAATATCTGAAGGAACTGTAGAATGCTAATTATTGTAACCTCTCGTACACTGGGCAGAGCAATAATTAAATTAAACAATTCATTACTTGGTCGTGTCTTCAATTGAGTTCATGCGAACTGGGAAAATTGGGAGGAGGTTAAACAGGAAGTTCCAAAACACTTTCGAACCAGAAACTTCAGTTATTTTAAAGTTTTAACACTCCTCCACAACCACACTGAAACAGCAGTACACCGAGTGCACTCCCAGCTCTTTAAAGGGATTTACAAAAATTGCTCATTTGATTAACAAAGGCGCCATGCGGCAGCCAAAAGAGGAAAAATCGCTGTAATTAATTCAAGTGGCGGTGATTCCAGACTGGGCATTAATAGGAATCACTACCTACATTTCCATTAAATTAATTAAAACTCAAGAGAGTGGCGCCATCGGATGCTTCCTCAATTCGTGCCGTGAAATTGAGCCGGTTAAAAATTAAAGAGTTTGAAGGGACCAAAGATAACATTTGAGAAAGAATTGCCGGTCAAGCTAAATTGGAGAATGAACTAAATTAATAAAATGCTTCGTGGGTAATTTATACGCCGTGGAATTTCAATTTCGAGCATATTTGCTTGCTCATGTACCGCAACAAAGATCAACATTAAAAATTGCATACATTAATAGCATTAAATGGTCTCCATTAAGAGGAGAACATTAAACTAATATTTATTTCTTCATCTACCCATCTATTACTCTAGTTTTCAACTTTTCATTGTGTGTACATTATTTAACCTTTAGCTTACATACTTGGAGTTGACAACTTTTGGCAGATGGCAGAGTTTATACTATGCTGCATTAGATGTTTATCTTCGATACAAAATAGTGTTCCTGATAGAACGCGTTGATGAATGGAATGTTTGCCATTTGTATTCTGGTATAAAGGCAAATGTAACCTACTTTTTCTCTTGTCTGTTTTATTGAAGCCTAAAGATAATATGAAAGCTATGAAAGATACCGTGTAATGCCATTCATAAATGCACTTCTGATTGAATGTTATTAAACTCAGGGCTGAATGCTATAAAAAGTCACATTGATAAGTGGGGCTCCCGATAGCCAAGTGGGCAACGCGTTCGAATTCAGTGATAGCGGTCCTGGGTTCGATTCCCGGTGGGGGCCTAAGTGCGAAATGACCTAAGCTGTCGAAGCACTTTCAACAATACTATTACACATCGATAAGGAAATTTTGCTGCACTTAGGGGTACGTTCTCAAAAGATATATTTCTGGGTCAATGAGGAGAGTAAGATGAAACTGCCTCACTCCTCACCTTGCCTAATAAGCCTCATTCAGAGCATTTAATAAGTTGAAGGTTCAAATCGGCCAATGACTGAACACTGTGCAAAGATACTAAATTTTAAAAGACTGATCCATATTTACATTACTGTCTAAAAACAATATTCATAAATAAATATAAACTAAATCATGTTGAATTCAATTAAGATTCAGTAGCACACAACAAGATTTCCAGTCCTGAAAACACATGATTTCCATTCTTGAAAAAATACGTGTGATAACCAACAGTATGCTGAATAGAATAATAAATGCCTTATTTCTCATACATAATTCGAGAAAAAGATAATTAACGATAGAAACAAAAATCGTACCCTCTCCTCATCGCCTTACAATTCCCCTCTACGAATAAAGCCTCTCCCAGGGCCACACTAAATTACGTTTAGCCGGAATAGCCCTCTCGCTACGGACAACGGAATTAATGCCGCCTATAGAGACAGGGCTTAATGGCCAGTTTAAGCAAATTGAACCGCCTCTTTCTCTCACACCGAGGCATTCATTCCAAGGGCACCCCAGTCACTTTATCGGCTTGGGAGAAAAATAAATCCGCGCCTTTACCTGCTTAAGGATCTTGAATGGAAATTATCCTACCGGAAAAAACAAAACATCGGGAATTTCGTACATTCATTTTCCTGATTGAGCGAGGAAATAAAAGCACGAATTTCTCAGAAGTAGGCGACATAATATGGAAGCCTGGGAGACAATTAACTCGAAGGCAGGTTTGAACATCATCCAAAAGTAAACGACCGATATATTATATCTGTCATATGCCGAAAGACAAAAAAAGATTCATCAATCTATGGTAGCAGAAAACCACATTCAAGAAATATATAAAAACAAATATGTAACTGATATTGGATTAATAAGACTATTGAATTGCATAATAGAATACATAACTATAGATTCAATACGTTTTCATTGCAAAGCAATGGCATAAATAATGATTATTTTAATATTTCATATTTGCTACATGAAGTGCACCCACAGTTTATATTGGAAAAAACAGAAACCCAACAATGTGAGACAATGGACCAGGGCCGGACCATGATGTAAGGCCATACTGAGGTAGCCATTTTCTAATAATTGGATTTCTCTTTCGACTCACATTTCAGTATATTTGTCATCAGTTGTTATCTATATCGCACAAGTAACATGGATGTCTTTATTGTCGACTCTTTCTTCCGATAACCACACAAAAAAATCTTGTTATACTGCAAAGTGGGGCAATGATTCGGTATCGTCATTACATTTATCACCAGCACAACAATAATAATGGAAATGTCATGTATTCCATTAACTGGTAACTACTACATTGAGCCACCGGTCTCCGCTATGTATATCTCCTATATTATTAAGGTTCTTTGATTAAGACATTCATGTAACTTTCCAACATCCAATTTCCCACGAAATGACGCTCTGAGGCCACACAAGTTGAGACTGACCCTGTACCAGCAACAAGAACCCGCATCAGCCGTAAGCGCAAGATCACGCAGGAAAAAATCCACAATACCTAGGAGCTCCGAAATTTGCAACCCTTTCAAACGCACGAACAAAAACGGTCCAAAAAAGAATAACCCTGAGGAACCCTAGACCCATAAACGGCTGCGGACGAACTGCCCGATGCGAATCTAGCGATCGCATAATAATTTCCACGATACCGCCCTCCAGCGGTAGAAATAAAAATCTCTAAACATCTCACTTGGGGGAAATACAAATAGAAGCTAGTAGAATACAAAGAGATTCCCATAACCGTATTCATTACCACACAATAGAAAAAATCTCGCGAAGCAGCGTAGGACGAGAATGCGGAGAAAAAATAAAAAAAGCGAATTCGAATGGGAGTACTGCGATGAGACCGATTCCGTCGATTTATCTGCGAGCCCCATTTGCACGGCACGCGGTTGCATTTTCGGTCGGCAACTCGTGCATAGGGTATTAAAAACCGGTTCTCCCGGACGGGAAAAGAGTGAAAGATGGCAAGATATAGAGAAAGAGAGAGGTAAATAGACCACTCCGTAACCCACTCACCACTTCCAACAATAGATCAGCTGGGAGGGAAAGTGCGGGCAGCGAAGAGAGATATGCAACCGACAAACGAACGGAGGATAAATAGTGCAAAATGACGAAAACTTTTCCCTGTATCTTGGGCGCCACTGACTCATGCAGTGAAAACGATACCACTATAGCTAGAAACGTGACTACCTCTCCATATTTCAAGTGACTTCCGCTTTCATAGTTTACAAATCTGCAATATTAACATATGACATATTACAAGTTAACTATAACAATTCAATAATTAAGGACCTTTTCGATCAGGGATGTTCTATCAGTAGCACATGAGGATAGGGTAGTTAGGCTAGGCATGTTTGCAAACTCTCGCAGAGTTGATTCCAGGAGTTGTCCATTCCAGGAGTAGTTAATGCCGAGAATTTCAGCATTTATTGAATGTATAATTCAACCACCGTAAAATATGTATTCTTTGTTAATGAACGGGATAAATGTGGAACTTGATCACCATTGAATTAAACATGCCCAGAAGTGTAATTTTGGTATATTAAACGGGATTTTCGCCATAGAATCGGATCGGATATAAACTCATAACCCGCGATCGTAAAAATTATTACCCGATACCGGGTAATAATTTAATGTCTTGGCGAATCCGGTAAATTTGAAAACTATGGGCATATGGTTCCTCACATTCTCACGGTCCGGCATCTGATTCCTGCCTGTTTTTCATGCAAATTTCTACACAAAAACTTAAGAACGAAAACGGAAAATAACAAATTGTGTTGAAACCCGTTACAATAAGTTTTTAAGTACACAAAATTGAACTACAGCTGCATTTACAAAATTACGATTTTCGATGATTTATTGACATTTAAAAATTAAATCAATTATCTACGACGCGGGAAAACAGCAATTAGCTAAAAGAGCTAATGCAGCCAAGTGGAGGTTAAAGCTTGGACATCCTTGTTCCATTCATTAAAAGTTTTTTTTTAGTCCTAAAAATTTAGCATCTTTTGGTGGAACGAAAAATTCGATCAAAAATCACGATATGAATCAAACAAGATAACGGTAAACTTCTTATATTCACAGAGGCGACGTCATAGACTTGCTCCAACTTCAGTAAGTTAACATCCTGTCCCTTTCTTTTAGAAGTACTCAAGTTAGAGACCTAGCTAATTGGATACTCCCACCTACAGCTTAATCTTAATTGTAGAATACTTGGGTGACCAAACTGTCGCAAAATCAGGCAGTCTTCCGTTTAAAATTTTTAGGATCTAAGCTATTTTCGACCAGGTACTCCCCAAAACATGTAAAAGACAAATCAACCATTACACCGATAACAACTGATGCAAGACTTGCTCTTACTTTCTCCATATCGGGTACACAAGTAACTAAACGCCGAGACGAACATAGGCAAAAACGGCATACAACACTTGCTTTCACAATCTATCCATCTTCCGTACCCCGCCCATCGATATCCCCACCTACCTTCGGTGCGCACACTTTTCTTCCGTGGCCCACATCCAGCCACTCATCGCTTTGAATCACGATCCAAGAATAACGACGGGCGCAACTCTTTTTCCGACCCCACCTCCACCCCACTTAACTCGCTCCTTCCACAATTCCGCGGGGGAAGAGTGGAGTGACCTGCGAGCGTTGAAGCCCGCGATATTTATAAACCTATTGGATGATTGGGAAGCGAAGTGGACGCTCTTCAACTAGAGGTTTCCACACCTCGGGAAGTGACGCGGGCAACCACGCCCCCTCCCCAAAGCGGGATACGTTGAACCTGAAGAAAATATTTCCATCTTACGAAAGACTTCTTACCTCTTCTGAGGAAGCCTTTTATCCATTAACAGCCAACAATTTAGGGATGATTAGCGTTAAATGTGTCCCAATTCTATAAAAGTGCACGGTTATATGTTTATCACGGTTTTGTACCATTACATTGTATTTTATCGAAAAATCACGATTGATAATAATTTTTCCTTAATCTTCCGACAAACTGTACATACAGGAAAGAGGAAACTAAAATCTCCTCTAAGGAAAGGGAAAGCAAAACTTCAACTACAGTTGTGTTTAATTATTTTAATAAAATATCTGATTATCCGAAAGATTTCCTAAAGTATGACCTTCACTCTTGTTGCACTCCACTGATGTAGAGATACCATACTTGACTCTTCCTTCGCTGAAAGCTATTAATAAATGTCTTACCCTAAATCCTGGCAGAAAATCCTTTTCCCTGATACTCTTACACGAAATGAAGCATAAAACGAAGCTGAATAATTTAAAGAATCTTTTAACGAAAATTAAATCACCATCAAGATTTATTATTATTAGTCTGTAATATACGGGCTACTAAACCTAATCTGAATTACCAGTTCAGTAGGGAATTAAGTTAAAGCACTATTTTTCACCACCCAATTGGCCACACCTGTTCACGGAACAGAATGGGAGGATTTTACTAACTAAACTGGGATTTGAATTCAAAGATCCCCAGTCCTAATCACGCCCAAGTCAACACCACGTACCGCATTGCCATCATATCCTAAAACGTTATGATTTATTAAAGTTCCTCTTTCCCTCACGCCAGTTTCTGTTCACGGAGTATGTAATAGCGCCAACTGTTAGCGCTTCACCCACGCTGTGTTTGACAATTGCCAAACGTTACGCAAACTCCCCACCTCGACTCTCACGAGTGATTCTCCGTCAACGTTACAAAAGCATTTAGTCTCCGTATGACGTTTCAATGAACTCTCAACCTCTGCAGCCAGCCAACTATTCTAATGACTCCTGCCAAAAGAGGGACCCGTTCATAAAGTCATCTCCACGACGACGAAATAATCACGGAAGCTGACGGCATAAGCTGTCGGAAATGAGTAATTCGTCAATGGAGGACAAGATCTGTTACGAAGCAGACACGCCGGAAGCTCGGAGATTAGAGAGTTTTCGTTAGTTCACAGAGAATAGCTTCCATGCAAATCTCTCGAGGGAACAAGGTCGTCATATAATATGGGTGGTCTTAAATATCTGATATTCAAACTTTGTTTAGCGAAAATTTTTACGACTCACAACATACAATTTAAAAGTTCGCTATTTGCAAAAATGAAGTTTCTTGAATAAGACTAGGATAAATGTATTATTATAAGGAACATTACAACGCTATGGGTTATTTGAGATTTCGCACGTAATTTTATAAGAATAAAAAAATATTCCTTACCATAACACACACAATTTTAAACTGAGGGTGTATTAAAACTGCAAAAGCAAATAAACATACAGAAAAATATAACTGTCCTTCCGAAGAAATATGACATTTGTCCTGCTATAACTCTTTCAAAGGCTAATAAAAGTGAGGAATTTAATAAGGAATATCTTGTTGAATAAGTTGTTGAATAGCGTAAATTCGAGATAAAACAACTTCATAAATAGCTCATGACTTAAGTTGTAAACGTTCCCTCCAACTGGCAGCAATGGCTGTTATCTTTCCCCGCATTCAGAAGCGCTGTAGTGCATTCTCTACAATGATGGAATTGCGAGGAGTAACTAATAACGTAAACAGAGACGAGCCATAACTTTACCGTAAACAACCTAATATTCGCTTTCAACGAGCTTCCCACGCTATGCAGATTTCCCAAGCATGGGAAGACCTAGGATATAAAGCTCATCCTACATAGAAAATAAACAGAACTTCCTAAGCTCTGAAAAGGGCAGGGAAACACAAATAACAGAGTCGCAGACAACAGAAAGGTTTTCAACCCTATGACCTTATATTGGCGACTCATTAAAACTAATAATTTCACCCATTTAAGTAAAATCTAGGAACAGTGAGACGAAAAAAAAATTTAATTCTGTATTAGTGGCCTATTATTTGATATACTACATTCAAATTGATCATATATTTATCGCCACTGACAAAATGTGACAAATGATTTCTTATTTAAATACAATACAAACGGAGTAGAACGATCAACGATTGATTTAAATTAGCGACACATTAAATAATATCTATACAAGCCTTCCTACAACTAAATGTCAAATTAATTTCTGTACAAAGAAAGCGCTTCCCGAGCTTGGCTTGTTTCCGAACAGATATAACTGTCACATGATATGAAACTTGCTCGTTTGACAAGCAGATCTATGATTTTTATGTGTTCATTGATTGACAGACAATACTTATCTTCTATGGAGTCCCGCCAAAGGTGAACAATTGGGATGGATGCGAATGAACTGAATTAACACAAGAATTATCATATAAATTGATACGACGATGATGATTAACGATTCAGCTTTTCCGATTAATATAGCTTCGTATGACAGCAATTAAAAGAAAAAATAAAGAATCATCTGTAAATTTTCGATTGAGTTCACTTTGGGTCGTCAGTCCTAAATGCGACAGTAGTGAATGGGTATTTCGTTCGCCTTTAATCAAAGTGGTCGTGGGTTCGATACTGGGGGGCATGTTCAGCTGGAGCGAAATTTCAACTGTCGAAGCACTTACGGAAATTTATGCAAAACTAATACTGAACCTCAGCCACGGAGTTTTCCATTAAGTCCGTGAAGCACGTGCAATCATAGTCATGCAATATTATCATGTCCGTATAGGATTCCAACTATCCTATCACAGAAACTTATCTACAGATAAATAATAACGACGTATAACATCATCGGATCGATAGCTATAATCCCTGTTTTACCAAACATGCACGCTTGATTAAGCTAGAGATTTCCTCCCATTATAACTTCCAACCCAACTTATTCAAAATTCACTCTTCGTTCAAGCTTGCCTCAACCTCCCAATTAAAACCTCTCCGGCCATAATACGGCAGGCGATAAATTTAACCATCTCCCTCCGACTCAACAAGCCAGGTGCCTAAACGATAATTAGAAACCCCAATTGTTTAGCGCCGCAAACAAAACAGCCAGCAAGTAGGCCATCGCCGAAAGAAATGTTACTTCTCCGGATAACTTCGCGAGCGTTACAAGATCCATCAGATATCGCCCACTATCTCTTTAGGAGCCTTTTCACTCTCTCCCTGCGATAGCTATCGCAAAATGACACCGCTTCGCAGGAGAGATATAAACCCTTAAGGGGGGACGAGAAATTTCAATTCCCGTCCCCCGCAGCTGCCAGACCATTTGTTTCTCTCCGAGCAGATCTCGTAATAATGGCGAATTAAACTGCGCTAATCGATCTTCCTTTTTTCGGAAAGAAACACGCTGGTTCTATATGTAGGGAGTCCTGCTGTATCAGCCGAGCATCTAATTTTCGTGAAACAAAAGAAAGTCGAATTGGGAACATGGATGGAGGAATCCCGTTCCTTTTTCTACTACGAATTCGCCGGCGAAATGCGCGACGTACGGATCCACGGAAAAAATCACGCGCACGACAGGAATCGGACGGTAAACAAAAGAGGAGCGGTTTAAACGATCGCCCTTTTTGTTTTTATTTGCGAGTCGGCGCCGGGATCGCGCATAAACACGCGACACAGCTCCCCCCATGCACCGCGGCATCGACGCTGTCGATCGGCAAAAACAGACGCGCCCAGCGCAGTCACGCGGAAGTGCAATGCACGAGAAGGGAACGGAGATGAAGGGAAGCCGACTGAACGGATAACGGGAATGCGGTGAATAAATGAAACGGAACTCCGAAAAGAGAATCGCTGCCACGAAGCGAAATGTGAAAAGCGTCGGCGAGAAGAGGGAGAAGTATTGAAAATGCTAGAAATTGAGCAAGTTTGGTTAGACTCCCAAATAAAACAGATAGGGATTCATGCCCGTGGCACATTCTTTATTCATGTTTCATTTTAATATTTGAAGTTAAGTTTCGAAATCGATTTTTTCCCACTGTTTGATGTGTAAGTTGATAGTATATTTGTCATTTGCTCTAATCGAGTCTTATCGTGTTCGTTATCTTCAGCTTTGATTTCACTATAAATCGGCACTCTTTCTGCACAAACAATGAACTGAAAACAACAATTACGAACGAAAACGGTGGGCAAAAGGGATCTGAAATATATTCTTCTCTAACGCGTAACACATTTCCAAATCTATTTTATCAAAATTAAATGTTACTTTGATAGAATTTTCCCATTCTAAAAACCTTTAGTGATTCATAATTTCTTCGTTTACTCATAATATATCAGTAAATGATTATAAATAAATCTTGAAAATTGTTTACAGAAGAACAGTAGGAAATTAATGAGAGAAAAACGTAAAAGCAATAATGAGTTTCCAATACGCAGATTTTACTGCCTACCTCGATTAAATCCTTGAAAACTATAGCAGCGTCGAAATAATGTTAGCTAGTCATATGAACCAAAATGGCGATTCGTAACTGCAGAAGATCACCTTAAATTGCAGTGGTAAAAGGTTCAGGACCTGATTATTATAACGAACGAAATGAATAAACATTAATAAATACACGAGGAACTGGTAAGGTGCTTCTTGACCTAATAGGTGCAAAAAAACAAAGATAATAACATTTTCTACTAACTCTATTAACTAAGAACATACTTCCTTGATAATGCCTCCACATTACACTATTTTCTAAATTGCGTATTTTTCTAAACAAATGAATTCAATGTTAATAATCCCATTAACTTAATCTCTCTCAATTTGGTATTAGCGCGTGGCATCTATCCAATTTGTAACTCATTCCCATGAAAAATAATAACAGATGAGAAAGCGACGGAGGTGAGGCAAATATCCGTTGCTTTTGCAAACTTGGACGGAAATTAGTCACACACACTTTCTACCGATCAAATTTTAAAGATTAATAACAATACATCATATTAAGTGTTGCTGCTGTTCGGCGAAAAGCATATTAAGGTTAACCTTCAGCTTGAACACAGATATTAACAGATAAGGATGATGTTTCTACGAAAGAGAATCACGACCAACAGCTATATGAGTAATTTATCGTTGTGCACTCGAGATATAAGCCCAGCACCGCAGGGGAAAGTGCATTTAAATAACACGAAGAACCTCGGGATATTTAAAAATTCTTATTAATAAATATACCACTAATTATAAACATTTACTGAACATTTCTTAACTCAATTTTATGAAGTTTAAGTCAGTATGCTTTTTGAAATTGTATCTTCACGGCTGCTTTTCAGGGGTATAAAACAGCAACTATCAAACTATTGTATCTTTTATGCGTTACCTTAAATTTAATGATACTTTTCTGGGAAGTGGTTTAAAATGATAACACGAGAAAACAAAAAGAAAGAATCCATAATGAATACCGTCATCGTAATTACATTGCTTTAAAGCATCCACTGATATTAAATTGTAACTGCACTCACTATTTTGTCCTCCATTCCTTAGATTCTTAGAATTCCTCCATTCTAAGTTCATTTCCAAGTAAACAGTTATATTTTGCCTGTAGATTTAAAGCCCTCCATCATTCTTCCCATAAGGAAGTGCAAAGTCTCCTTGCTTAGGCATAATTGAATTATCAATGAATGTGGCGGAAAACACGCAGTTCCCCGAGGGATGGGACACCGTAATACAGTGATAAAAGACTGCACACTTCGTAAAATACGACGCCAAGATAACCGGAAGACATTCGAAGGGAACCAGACCGCAGCTAGCCGATCCCGTTTCTGGCGAGGAACACTCCTGGAGAATGTGGATCATAGGAATATGCTTTCAGACACCCTCTTTTAGCTTGTGAACTGGCTTATGAGTAGACGAACATTCTACGAGAAACAACCGCTTACATGTGGTATTTATAATACAGTAACAAAAGTATTAATCGGTCAACTAATTAATGATATTTATCTTCGTAGATTGCAAATAATGCACGATCCCGACATAATAAACCAAATAAAAATATTCTCCGGAAAAACTGAAATAGAAAACCATCTTCCAAATTGATGTGAAAAACTTTGCCCAAGCGAATCAGCCTAACTGTAAGCCATCCACACCTAAATGAGTTAACTCAGCAGGAATTTCCTCCTCATTACTGCATACATCTCTCTTTTTCCAGCGTAACCACATTTGTTATTATCGGCGATAAATGTTTTGACTCTTCGTAAACTTAATAACTTAATGGTGCAAACTCTCAAGCAACTGTGAAACGAGTTACAGCTATTCGCACGCAATATGCACTTGGTGAAACCTTCTTCCTTCATAAGGCCGCAAGAAAAACCAGCACGCGACACTTCAGATAAAAATGATTTATCGAACAATCCAACATGGAAATCGTTCTAAAATAAACAGATTTGTTAGATAAATAAATCCGTAAAACGAATAATTACCCATAGATTATTCTTTTATAGGAGAACCGGGTTCGATAAAATAATTTAAACGTCCGAGTTCGAAAAAGATATTATGTCTTCTGGGATTTTCTATCCGAAAATTGCTTGAGAACAATGCCAACTGCATCTCTGTGACTACGAATCTGAGCAATAGCACCAAAATATCGAGCAACGCGCTTCTAGGGACGGAAAACAATACCAATTGGAGCATGAATTCATACAAACAGTGTCGATATCCAGAAGAGCTTTTCAATCATTCAGGAAAACAAAACAGCATAAAAAACTCTAGAAATACGCGATAAATGACAAACATTACAACATCCATCTGCAACTATACAGCACCCGCATCCGATGTAAACCGTGGAATCCAAGCCGCGTAAAAGGAGCCCCCCCATGTATCTGTAACTACTGTGCTCCATAGAGGGTTGGGGGAGCGAAAAAGCAGCGCCAGGTGATGGGAGTTGATACAGAACAGCAGGGGACGAGGCAGAGGTTTGAGAGGGGAACGAGGGAGTGGCAAATGAAAGGGGAAGGAGAAAATCGAACCGTAGAAGAGTAACTGGTAGGGAGGGAAAATGGAAGCTTCTCCCCCTCATCATTTCCTTCCCCTACCCTCACGAATAATTGAAAGTCATAAATCAGAGCGGGAGGAAGTGGCCAGAATATGCTCTAGTGTTTCCACAAGCGTTCATGATAAAAATAGGAGTCCCGGGGATAAAACGGTATTAATTGAAACCACCTTATTTTTGAAAGCCTCACCACTTGTAAATATGCCTACGAAAAATTTTGACGCATGTGGCGCCGCTCGGTATGCGAGGCTTGAACGGGAATCACGGGCCGCATTAAGAAAAACCGTGTGAAGAGCTATTTGGAAATTATCCAATGAAAGGGTCGATGTTGAAACAAAGCGGAAAGCTGTACGAGGACACGACGATCGTTGTCGATGTCGAAAATATAATGCGATACGATAAACGAGGGACGATTTATCGAAGGACATTAATAATGTTTAGTTTGTTCGCGGTTATCCGTGATAAAGCACCTCGGAGTATGAGGACAAGCGCAGATAAGAAAATGCCTGTTTCGCAATTATTTTCACCAGCTGAACATGCACCGCATAATCGTCGCATGTCATTTGATCGACAAACAATCTACACATTGGCCACCGCGCAGTGATTACAAGTTGATTCTATTACGGTCGAAAGATCTACATAAACCAGGGACTCGGATATCCAGGATTTAGATTTGGTCGCTCCTTGAAAATTGTTCTTAATTGCTTATGGTAATTGGCAACGGAATTACATCACGAGCTTCACAATATTACCAGGCATGTGCAAAGTGGATACACTCTAGTCAGGAGAAAAACACTTCTATACCGGCTAAATACCTAGTAAGAAAAAAATCTTCTGTACTTTATAGTAATCCATACATTTACAGTAAATTCCAAAGGTAACCTAAGGTACGGCTACGTGCCTTTAAGAATTTTCAATTTATTATTGGAACCTATGAAAATAAAAGTTAATATTGATACTGTTATAACTGCTATTTAACAAGGCCAAAACACGAATTCTCAGTTACATCAAATCCATAGGAAATACGGAAAATAGGATTATTCTCAGTTGAAGAAAAGCTAATTTTATAACTGTAAGACTCAAGGTGGTTGGCGAAGCGGTTATAGCTTCTAAAGCTTAGGATTGCGAGCGGGAAATCATTCGTATAATGTTGATTCCTTTCAGATAAGTGTTACTTCCCTAGATGTCACACAATCAGAAAAAAAATCCAAAACAAAACCATTGGGTATCCTTCAGATCTGACAAGAGATATGAAATGAAAACCTGGATGCAATCAACTATTTACACAACCTTTACTAAGAGACAATGAATTCTCTCGTTTCTCAGATTTAAAAGCATGTTAATGCGCTTCAGGAACGAATTATTCCGTAACAATAGGGCTCAAAACATTGTTGAAAACATTAAATCAAACGCAGCCATTTCTTTCATCAAACGAACTGGCGTCCGCCGCAAATGCCGAATTGAAATAGCAAGACTCCAAAACACGCCACAAACGAGCCAACCACCACAATTACAACCAACGAATTAGAGCGACAAAAATAAACAAATAAACGGTCGATAACGCGCGGAGACGGACGGTTTTCAGCGTCGAGTAACCCTCAAACGCAAATCGACTCTAGAACAAAAAATAAACAAAATGGGGAGAATTCATATTTATCCTAACGTTCTCGCAAGTAATATCACGGAGAGGCCTTTGTGAGAGGAGTGCGAAAAAACCCAGAGCTCCTGCATTTCCCTCTGAACGGCAAATGATACCAGTTCTTACGGAAAAAAATCATGTCAGTTTCTCTGGAAAAAGGCGTCACGGCAGACTGAGGGAGAAGGAGAGAACGAGATAAAGAGGGATGTGAAGAGAAAGAGAGAAACGGGGAGAGAGAAAGAGTCAGGCCTTTGACCTCGCCACTTCGGGATCGATGATGGTAGAGGGGAAAGAGAAAAGCATGAGGGAGGATGTGTCGCCATTTTAGTATACGAGCCTCGAAACAAGAAAACCAAATCCTACTGCCAATCTGCGGAGCAACAGCAAACCCAAAGGATAAAAAAAAGCCTTAAGGGACTCAACATATCCAACCCCCTACTCGATCAAATCTTTCGCCGAATCTTAAAAACTGTCAGCTCCGTGAAAAAGAGCCGGTTTAATTCTCTCCCGGCACAAAAGCGCAGAGCGCATGCGCCGGGCGGCCGGGAACTTAATCGGCTGACCTAGATTAAAAACAGCTGACTGACTGCAGCCGTAGCATGCATGCCAGCCGCCTGAAGTAGCTTGAAATCTAATCTCGAATCGCTAGAGAGGATGAGGACGAGGAAAAAAGGCGGAATAAACATTTTCTCTCTCGCGAAATGCATTTCGTTAATCTGAGCATTGCCGGCGATCTTATCATCTCACTGTAGAGGTAAACGTTAAAGAACAACGGATTTGAGGTAGGTAATGCGTACAACCTAATTAATCCTTAAACGCAACATAAACGAGAATTCCGTTGAATACATGTGACTACACCGCGAGCAAATTGATGTGATGACTCACGGTATTTCTGTTACAGAGCAGATAGCGAAAATTAGGACTGCGTTGCCTAGAATGAGAAAGCAACTCTAAGAGGTAACTGGGACAGGAATGAATGGAATTCATATTTAGAGTAAAAGGTTGCAGCAAACGGCTGTAACCAGTCGAGTGAACAACGGAATTATTAGTTTTTATCACACGGAATTTTCTCTTGAAAGAGATATCAAGCTTAAAATAACATTTAGAAGATAAAAAAACTACCTATAGAAAAAGACTGTAATTCCACGAGTAATATTGCCTAAATTATCAATTCGGTTTCCGGTTACCCAAAATACCTTTCCGATTATTTTTTCCATTGATCTGAGACATCGGTCTTACTTATTGTTAGTATAATATATCCATATAAGCTTTTGTTAGCCCAAAATACAGAAGTAAATACCTCGTAATGCAATGTAATTTTTAATTTTAAACCTCAAGAGACTTTTTTAACCGTCTCAGAAAATTTTAGTTAGTACATACGTATGTAAAAGAAATACAATTGTATTAAATTGAAATTTTACAATACTCGATAATTAGGCCAGTAAAATGTTGTATTGATGAATGAATTGCCATGTTTATTAGGACTGGTTCCTAGCACTGAAATTTAACAAAGAGCAAATTTAGAATTTGCGAGCAGTTTCATGTTATGCCATACCTCTTAATGTAAGGGAGCTTAAAATCATTCTCATTTTTTAATGTAACACAGAACAACTGCTAAATTCACTGGAAGGACTTAACAATCAAACCGCAACAAGAAACAAGGGAGAGAAAAAGAAAGAAGGAAAAAAATAAACTAAGACACCCCTATTACAAATAAGACACTATCACGCGACTTCCAACCCCCTTAGTCCTCTTCACTAACAATTCGACCACCTACTACGAAAACCTTTCGCTGCGTTATTACTCCGACGTTAAAATTAAAATGAAAAGAAACTCGCGGAAACAGCAAACATCCCTCTCCCGGCGA
The DNA here is from genome assembly GCA_000376725.2 of Ladona fulva. Classification (NCBI taxonomy): domain Eukaryota; kingdom Metazoa; phylum Arthropoda; class Insecta; order Odonata; family Libellulidae; genus Ladona; species Ladona fulva. Next base: position 888,745 of record KZ308172.1, read on the forward strand.
TATACATTACTCCACGACTGCGTGCACTTAACGCGACAGTAGGGCCGGAAGTGTGGTCACGTGAGCATCGTGAAAAGCGTTTGTTTTCGGTTTTCACCCCCACGTTTTCCCATCTCCAACGATCGGCTTCTCCGCACGTGTCCCTCGCAATCTTCATCGGGGCGCAGACAGGCACCTACAGTATCCGGCGAAGACTCCCCGAAAAAGAAAACGGCTTTACCTTACATACGGCTCCCCTCAACCGGTGAATTTCCCCCTCGCCATCATAGGTGTGAATGTGTGAAGGGTTTAATGACCTTCTTGAGGCAACTTCCGATGGTTTTTTTTCGAAAGCTATTTCCTTCACTTCGCTAAATGATTTCAAGGTTACCGGGGTGGTATTCATAGGCACTTTCATGGCATGGCATTCTGGGAAACATGGTTTTTCGAAATATCGTAGACTCTTGGGTGCCCAAGAGGTAAAGCCACATCTGGCGTTGTCAAGAGATGGGTGTTAATCTAATAAAAAGTTGAAATTGATGATCTTGAATGATGAGTTAGACTTCGTCAGAAGTTAGTGAGCATATCAATTTAAATAGTGAAGACTTCCCACGAAGACACACCTGAATACATCAATTTCACTTCACTGCTCCTCTGCTGATAAAGGCATAGACACCTCTATTTGGGAGTCTCACAAATAAATTAACGCACTTAAGGTGGGGAATTACAGTATTTGAAAATGTTTCTTGTCAAAAATGTACCACGTAATGGAAACTGCAAAATCAAACAAAAAGTTACGAACTACCACACTAATAGACAAGCATAAAACTAATTCTTTACATTGAGAAGCCATGACGGTTATTGGCAAAAATTTCCAAGTTATAAATCATCAATATATTCCTTCTAATAGAAGCATGAATGAGTTCCAACAATTAACGCTGGAATTAATTAGCGAAATCTACTCGTCAAATGAGTGTCGCCATATTTCACATACACCTGCACGTAGACAAAATCACAGTACCTAGGTTCTCTATCACTTGCTTTGTAATAAACTACGTAATATATAAATTTAGTCTACCTAAGAATCATGCCCTTAAATACATCTGTATCGAAGGAGCATTAAACTTTTCCTTTACGATGAGAGTAAATCGAAAAAATCGCCGGAAAACTTATCAATGAACTTATAGAAACTTAGCAAAACATCAATTACTCAAATCCAAGAACATAAATGTTCTCTTCCTTGACACGCAATTAGAAGAATAGCTAAATGATTTTCTGAACGTACGACGCGGTAAAAGGAGACATACCGTGAGAAGACGACTATGGAAAATTATCATAGTTAAGAGAGCTTATAGAGTCTGAAATTAAGTTCTAAATACGACCTGCTGAACGTGATACAGGTAAAGGTATTAAGACGATTTTACAATAATAGTTGGGTTAACTAATGGGACCTTCAAAATTGTTTTGACCCCTATATTCTCCATAATTCCGACAGCCAAATCCTTCTTCAAGCTCCACAGTTGAACGACTCCAAAAACACTTTCGATTATCCTTGAGAATAAGTATACGGCAAAAGAAGATTTCTTCCGCGACTATCAATAACGTTATCTGTTATTCAGCAGCGAATTCAACCACCCGATAGCTCGTAACTTTCAACGTTAATCAAGCGACACGTCCTCGAAACGATAATCAAGTCGGCTTTACCGAAAGTAGGGGAAAACTTTTGCTAGAGCAATTAATTCCTTTATGAGTAATTTCCTACAGTTCCTGCCAACCAAGCTACTTTTTCGTATTCCAGCTGCAGAAATTAGACGACTTTGCAAGATAAAAGAACAGTCAAGGTCGGTCTACGACATAAGTAAAAATGTAGATTATTACATAGTCCAAAGGGCTCCTGGATAGCCACGTGGGCAACGCATTCGACTTCGGCGAAAACGATCCCGGGTTCGATTCCCGGTGGGAGCCTACGTGCGAAATGACACGAAGCACTTTTAACAATACTACTACTACTACCATTGTATGATGAAGAAAGTTGAAGTAAAATTAATATCAAAACTCTCCTGTAACTCTTTAACAATTACTTCCACTACTTCTTGCAGTCACTTAATTTTGATACTCTTTCATTGAAAATGTCTTGGTCATACTGTGACTAATCTGACATACAATTCATTGATGGATTCCTAATTAGATATCAATACACTCAAGCAGAGCCAAGGAGTGTCATGAAAACCAATGACTACGTAATCACTCTATCAAATCTAGATAATGAAATATTCACGCTCAACATCTTTTTCAAAGTTATTCGAAAACTAATTACGAAAGCGTTATAAAGTATTTTCAGCGGCAATACACATAAAGAAGTCACTCCGAGCTACCTTTATGACATCAGGAACTGACGAGCAAATTTTCCTTGTTTGCAAAACAGGAAAAGGAAAGACAAAGGACAAATTGAAACTGAGTCAAGGCGCCTTATCTCTAGACCCTAAATCCGAGAACGCTCTAATTAAATGTATGCTGATGATGACTAAGCAAAGCAAGCGATTTACTTTAAATCGACGGACTCAGATCTAGAAAAACTGCGAAGTAAGCGTAGAAATTTCACTACCACTTAGTGCTCCTATACCCCAATCAAGTTGCTGATTTTGCCTAGTCATCAGGAGGGGTCGAACGAACCCCTCTATTATCTATTTCATTCGTTACGTTGAAGAAGCTTTTCTAATGCTCCATGGAAGAAAATCAAGACATCTGGATAATGTATAAGGAAATCTTTAAGCGCTCCAACTCGGCAAGTCTCTATCCTCACCATTTAAACTTCAAAAAATTTCGCCGCCCAAAAAAATCAGAAATTACCCAAGAATCCTTGAAACTATTAAACCCAAATATAAAATGCTAATCATCTGCATAAAATATTCGAGGCCTCCAGCATCGCACCATCCAGAACCAGTTTCCAGAGATTCGGAACAAAAAGAAAAACTTTAAAGGCTGTGGAAGTCCCACCGTGAAGGAGACAACCACCAAAGGATCGGAAACCATTCCACCCACACACTAAGAGGGGAAATACCACACCGGAATCGACGGAAGGGGTGGGAGGGGTAGACATCCTATTGGTGCGCAATTAGCCTCACCCTCCCTGCACGCCAATAACCTACAGCCTCAACATTCTCCGCCGACCGCGGCTGAGAGCAATGAACCTCGCCCCTGCGATGAACAACCGTCCTCAGACCGTCGCGGCGGCACGAAACTCAGAAAGAAGCCCTCGACGCATCCCTCTTTTGCTAGGCGCCTTTCGTAATAGATGAGAAGCAACCTATGGGTGAGGCCATTAGCATAAACTTGGTAGGAAAAAGGCCATCTTATATGGAGCTTCCAAGGTTCTCCAAGCAGCGATTTCGCTCCGTACAAACTACCGCGACACGCTATTCATGCGCCAACGCCCGGAAACAAAGCGAGCCAGCGATAATGACATCGCCACGGGCCGCATGGGCTCAGAAGCGACCTCCAGTCTTAAGTTATACAGCCCGCCGGGAAACATCTGAATTCCTCACACAAAAAGGAATTAACTCATTACGCTGGGATTTCTTCCTAAACTGAGTTGAAGAAATATTTACAAAGAAACTATACCAAACTGCAAAGCTACAACGCATCCAATTATGAAAGGCTCACCTCTGAGAATTTAAATAAAATACTTACCATTACAGAGAGGAAATTTTTAATGCGTTGACTTCGTCAATTTCATCCTTAGAAAACGAATATTATGAACCGATAAATTTTTATATATTATCCTAACATATGCTACATCCCATAACCACTCTAGAGAAGGCAAACGAATTTAATGAAACCTAGTTAACTAAATAAACCTAGAAAACTAGTTAAACAAATATGAAATCCAGCATAAGTTAATAAAATCATCTGCGTATGCCGTACTCTGAACCGGAGTAAACGTTGTTACCATCAATCTAATATGCACTTTGCTCATCCTGATTCTCGGCAACGATGAATGAAAACGATAACAATGTTGAAGTAAAAAGAGAAAGCGGAAAGAGTAACAGTTGGATTTCCACTGCAAGCTATCTTTGAAAAATTGAATTTGGGTTGGCACAAAACCAGAGCTACACATTTCACATATTTCATATAAAAAATTAATAGCTACGGCTATAAACTGAATGCCTTTGAAATATCAAAGAGTAAAAAACGCGCAAGCAGAAAGAAGTCGATACAAGGTAACACCAATTGCCATTCATTAGTAAGTAGGCAAGTAAGGTAGGAAACCGGCAATATTATGCAACTCTAACAACCAATTAAACTACCAGGAACGCTGATGAAATACCACTCCCACCTTCCTATTCACACTGTATTAAGCTTCCATTTCTAGGAATATATCTATAAAACCGGTAAGAGGCCAGAGGGCTAAATAGCCCCTCATGGCTAAACGCACCTTAACGTGAGATTCGCATCAACTCGTTCTTCCCTAGAAACAGCGTGAATCAAAACAAAGTTACCAAACATCGCTAATGATTAGCACGGCGAATCGGCTTAATACCCACTTCATTCTATTATAATAACTTACACCGCTATTACCTCTAACAATGAATATCAACGCGAGACGACACGCAGCGTAAAGTCGCATTTCAGTTCGCGAACCCGTGAGGTTGAGCGAATAAATTACGGCGGCGATGCATTTGCATTCGACGGGCCATAATTTTGCGAGGAAAGAAATAACAATTGCGAGAGGCTGAGCGGCTGAAAAACGAAATTTTGCCAGCGCCGGAGTGGAATACGATAAATAAAGAAGTTATCAACTTGGCTTACGACCCTCATAAGCTAAATTCGCCGCGGGACTTTGGCTGCTGGATATGTTTACTTTAAGCAATCATTGCCTTTGAGAGTAACTATGAAGATGTTTATAAATCACGCTTCGCAATTGAATTAAGCGAGTAGGATGAATCCGTTCGATCCTTTAACAGCCAATCAACTGACTATCTCAAGGAAAAAAGTTCCCTGTGCTTCTGTATTTTCAATAAACGGTCATTGGCAATTGGTATTTCCGAATTCATAGTGACAAATACCCAACTTCTTCGTTTCCTTTTGGGATATTACGACCTGAGGCCATCATTATAGGTTTATTTTATTTATAAAAAAAGTTAATTAATAGGCATTTTTCTTCATAATGAGTCAACGCTTGTGTGACTAAAAACCACAAAGAAAATTATGCAAGTCACATAATTTACTTTCGCCAAAGAATTCGCATGTTGGTAAATTCCAGCCAAATAAAATAAAGACTGGCCCTCCGTGTATATTGATTGAAATCACCGCCAAAACTAACGAGAGTCTCTGAAAATAGAGAGAAAACAAAAACTGAAGCAGATTCAAATTACAAGGTCTTCCTTCTCTCTTGTTCCAGTGGCATTTCCCAAACATCGCTTCTTTTCCTAAAGGTCATAACACCTACGAACCAAAAACTATTAATAAATATTCTCATATTACCTATAATTAGCATGCCATAAAATCCATGCCAGTATCTTATATAAGCAGTTTAATGAGGAAATTCAAGATAAACATCCATGCAATCGAGAAAATCTTTTATCTAAAAAGAAGCTTCCTTAGCTAGCCACACGCGATAAGCGGGCTAACAGGCTTAGGCGTTGTTTGATCTTCAAACAACAATTTGACATCTTTCCGTGAAAACAAAGCTGGTAAAAATGAATACAATTTGAAAGGAATGACCTATCATTTTTTACGCACCCCTAACACGGAGATGTTTATCAGACTTAAGAGAAAATAAATAGTAAAAATTCAGAAAAGACTATTAGCAGACTGATTACATCTGTTTTAGCGACCATCCTATTTTTCACTAATGGTTTTATCCAGCTTCTGCAAACTACTAACAAAAATTTGGCCCCTTTTAGAAGTTATTGGAGATTGAAAATTACGGGAATCAATGGCCTTAAAAATAATTATGAATTATCGATGTCCTTAACAACAAACGTAACTTTTATCTGAAATTTTGGGAAGACCATCATATTGACCTTAAGAATAGACCAGTTAACGGGTATAACGTGTAAAAAGTGAATGTTGTATACTACACTACAAAGATATGTGCTAATTAATAAAATATTGTTTTCTGTTGAGAAAATCGAAAATTAATCTCCACTAAACTGCGATTATTTCACCTTAAGATAGTAGACTTGAGGTAAGCTACACACAACTGAAGATATGTTAACTTTTGCTGATTACGAACGCGAGGCAATTTAAAAATTCCACAGAATGATTTGCTTTGAAATCTAAGAACCATAGCAAAACACTCCAAAACATGCATTGCTTTAACAAGACAAAATTCTGAATACGTACATATTGGTAAGTAAAATTTATAAATTGGAGATAAGCAAGCTATGTTACCCAAGGATAACGTAGCTTGTTATCGAAGGATAACATACCCATTCGACGAAGCAAAACGGAAGCTATTGAAGCAATAGCCGAATGATCACATTCCAGTAACAAGCACCCACTAGCAGAAAATAAACCTGCTGAAAGGTGCGTTAATCACTTGGACATAGCGACTAAGGGATATTGCGAAAGGTCACTAATCGCATTTACCAAAAATAAAATCAAGGCAAACCAAACACGAAAAGGTTAACCACCTCTTTCTACGTAACGATAAGGACCCAGGAAAATTACTCTACCGCAGAAGCAATTTAAAAAACAGTGAATATCTGATAAAAAGGGCAAATTACCTTCTCACCAATTAGCTTATAAAAGGGTAGTTAAACTCCTTCCAAAAAGACTCATCAAGGTTGGATATATAATAATTTTTGACTGCAAAATTTAACCATTACAACGAAAAACAAACAAGTATGCTACAACGCATGGCCTGTACTTTACGGCATCGGTAGCGTAGTGGTTAGCGTACTAACCTTGCAACACTGAGATTGAATCCTGATCAGGGCATGGTTGTTTGTGACAGTGTTTGTCAAGGGTTTATTGCATTATGGTTAACCTTGACTGAAATACGCCCGATTTATAAATACCAAATAATTATTATTGTTACTTCAAACCAAATGGCTGCTTAATTACAATGTAATTTAACCAATGTTTGTATTGCTCGACAAAAGGAGTATCGCAAAGAAAAATTCTGACCTCTAATTGATCCGAATAAACTTCAGGAACTTGTCTTATCTATCGCAACATTGGGGTATCCTTAAAAACCAAAATAGGCAAATCTCGTAATAGAAATTCCAACGCGATTTGAATCCTTAAAAATTGATTTCCACCAAGTAAGGTTGATAGTCACAATATTTATCAATTCAATAATTCAACTCAAATCTAATGTGACTGGAAACCTATTACGAAGGAAACCCATTCGGAAGACCCCACACATGCCAAACTACCATCCCAAAAGACGGCAACGAAATTCTTCAAGACTGGAACATGACTACTGCGTGAAATTCCAATGACGTTCTCCTCGACTCCCACGAGCACAAAGGAACAGAAAGACCTTTCTGGTCGCGTTAGAATCACCCCTTCGTCACCAGCAAGGGTTTTCATTAGCACAGTGGACTTCGCCCTGCACGGGGACACCCTATGCCAACCACCCTTCCACCACGAAGCATAATCTCCCCCAAACAGAGGAGAACAATTGAGAAACGCGGGGTCGAGCCTACAAGAAACGAACTTGACCACTTCTGCTAGCCATCCTTCGGCGACCTCCGCTCCCTCCCTGTAACGATTTCCAGATAACCCAATTGAAGGGCGGGGAAAACCGGAAGAGACGGGGAAAGGGAAAATCCCGAGGGTTGACCGAAGGGGAAAACGGCCGATGGCCATAACGGGGCGAAACTCTTGCAGCTTAATCCGTCCGAAGGTCGCACGAACGATTTCTCGGGAGGTGACGAGGGAATCGCCGGGACGTCTGGCGCCCGACAGACGGTGATTTGGGTTTTTCGACATCTTCCTTATCGCTTCGAATTCTTGGCCATTTCCGGCCTTTCTGAGAAGTGGATACGTTAGGGCTTTTGAGCGGTGGGGGTTCTTTGTGTTTCATACATTATCGAGGGCATTGACCCTACTTATGATTAGACTCAGAATGTGACAGTAACACGTTCATTAGAACAATAATACCAATATATTCTACTGAACCAGAATGACTCAACGACAGTATATTATACATATTGTATATGCGATGCTATCCCACCTTAGCTTGGCATTATAAAGTAAAATAACGTTAGAACTTGAAATTAACCATTTAGTTTAAGTAATGTAGTTATATAGAACTAAACGCTGAAGTCCAACGACAAGAAGTACAACAAAAAAACTAATTACGTAGTAATCCGAACAGAACGATGAAACACCAGTTACACCAGGGGCGAACTTAAGCAACCAGGGGCCCTAGGCGTGCGGGTCCACTTTGTGGCCCTATCAAGAGATTAGTCACCATAAAAACTACCTGACGTCTCCTTTTGGGCCACCTCAACAGCAAAGTTCTCGTTCTAGACTCTTCAGAGTCTGATGGTAAATTCGTCCCTAAGTTATACAAAATCAAACCCTCCCAATACTTTCCATCAACAATACTTCCCAACAGTAAAATAATTTCCTAATGACCACTTCAATAAACAAAGTCGTTCTCTAACAGAAAGTTCAGCGACCACAAATCAAGATGATACTTCCGATTATACGTCTATTGAATACTACCCACATTGACTGAAACGAATGACCCAATTTACTCCTAAGTGGCAAACAGTTAAACCAACTTTCAATTAGGTTATCTAAATGGAGCTCTGAATCAACAACTACTAAATAAACGTAAAAACGACCGGCAGTATAAATTGTCTCAGCCATAATCAAAAGAAATAAACACGTTGTAATTCTACGAAACTGCCTATGACCCAAGATTTAAACACTAGTAATACCTGTGGAACCAACCACTGCTATAACATATCCATGCATTTCATTACGGGTTTTACTTATGAGTTCGATGAAAATTCCCAGTCCTCTACCATACCTACAACACTTACTGAAGAAATTAAGTGTACCTATCAGGCGAGTAAAACTGAAATACTTCACACAGACCTTACAGACTCGAGGCAGTGCTTGCCACAAAAAAAAACAAAATCACAGCCCACGGTAAAATCCGAAATGCTTCACGGTTCCTTACCTCCGGAGAATCAAATTGGCAACGGATGCAGTCGCCCCAAACGAGAGGAGAAGGAAGGAATCCACCGGAAACGAAAATAGGAATTGCGTCACGAGCGCCGCGCTGCAGAAATTAATTTCCAATTTGTAGGAAAAAATACGTGCGACTCATTTCCTCCGAAACGGCGGATTTAACACCTTCTCCACGATCTGATACTCTCGGTTGACACCTGAGGGCTCTCTTTCTATACACTGAAAATCGCGTAGCTCTATAGAGGGCGTGAAAACAAAGACACAAAGGAAATTGTGAATCAATGCCCTCTAGTGCTAGCAATCACTTCCCATCTGAATGCATTTCAAACTCCAAATGCAATATCGATCCCCTAACAGCTCCTAAACGCGATTCTAGCGTCGATCTGAAAGCGAAACGAGTCGTAGAAGCAGATGGTAGTAATGCGTGTTTCGATAAATCTGTTTCATTCTCTTTTAATGTTTGCGTCCAGAGTAATGACTTGATAAGGACAGATAACTGAAGATGCTCTCATTCAATATAACCTCCTTATCACTCATATATCGAATTTATCGATAATAAAGAAATTAGAATAATTTTCTTACAACTCCGGATTTTGTATCCCTTATTTTGTAAGGGTATCATTAAATCATGGTCATTAGAATTAATTTAATTTGGCATTATTTTAAGTTTCCTCAAGATATTTTATTAGGTAAACATATTTCATAGATGATAACCGTACCCAAGTTGCAGACGTCAATCAGGCATTTCTTCGCCACTTAAATAAAATTTCACAAAAAATAATTCTTTGGCACATGATTTTACACAACGACTAACCCTGAGATTTAACGCAACAAAAGAAACTTTGAGCATTAACGTTCATTAGTCTTCAAACGTTTGGTATATTCATAAACCCCGAAGTTCCATATTTAACCTATTTCCTCAACTCCATCACTACTTCCAACATCATCCAAAACTTATTTTTATACGAGCAAGTATAATCGAAAATACTTCGGATTACATCTCATGCTAATTACAAAAAAATCTTTTCGGCACACCCCCAAACAATTTTAACGGACCCTGACCCGTAGGAAGACAAAATGAAAATACAGTAAAAACAAATCTACTCAATCAACTTTAGGTATTCCTCGAGCCTTATCTCTCCCGCGTAGTTACCTTTAAAACACAATAATTCACGTTGCGAACAACAAAACCCATGAAACCACAATCTTACGCAGCGTAATCAACACCTCGCGAGGAAACATTCCCTCCGCATAAGTGCACTCCCTATCCGATAACCTCTGTCTCCACCTATTCCACAAAGACTTTCCGAGAGCCGCTTTTTTGTCCCTGGCTTTTGTGTTTGAATACCCACAATGCATTGTCTCTCCCCGTAATGCGATTATGCTGAATCCTAGAGGTGCTCGTCTCGGACTTTTGATGCCCCGGTATGCGCCTTGGTTACTGCGAACTTCGAAAGCACTTTCTTTTTTTAGCCGGCGGAATGGTGACTGAAGAGAGGATGTCGGGGGGTTACGCCGCCGTAGTTGGCGGCTATGCTTTGAGTCCTTCCCCATACTTTTCTCCCCGCGACTACGGCAAGAGCTTTTCGGCTGGAAAACTGCGATCTGCATAGGATAGAGAAGCTTTTCCGCTCGAGAGACGGTCGTAAGTAGGCGAACCTTCCATTCTTTGGGACAGATTGTGAGCCGTTCGCTCGCTATAGAAGTATAAACTCCTGCAGTTTTGTGTTCGAATTTGGACGTTTCCTCGACAGCCGTGGCCGATGCCGTTTCCTGCAACTACCCGTCTCTTTTACGGTTCGGTAGTATTTCTCAAGTGTCCATTTGAGTGTTTCGGAGGATTCGAGAAGGAACGAAAACAAGTGTAAAACAGAAGCTAGTCCCGGGATAGTGGTAGCCAATCAAAATACCCAGGGCCAGAGCTAGATCGGGGGCCCGCGCTCAAAATTTCACTTGGTTAACGTTGAGGAAAAGTGTCCGGATGTGGAACAAGGGCCGGGCCCACGAATTCCTCTCCCGGGCCCTGGTCGGAAGGGACACTTGGATTGCTTTCTTAGGGGAAAGTTAGAAGAAAAAGAATTCTAAAGCTGGCCCAAGGGTTGGGATCCTCAACCGAATGCCGATGAGGAAACCAGTACTAGGCCGAGCATTAAACTGCCAGGGTATACTTAGGTGGCGCATTTCATGCACTCAAATATTGCAATAGCAACTATGCCGCAAGGAAAAAGAATTTGATCGCACTTAACTATAGAAGAACATTTCTGTATTATATTCTCGGGGCAAAATACACGAGGCCGGAAAAATTATCATTTAGATACACGAGTTTGTTTCGAGGTGTGGACACCAGACCGCAATCCAGAAAATGTCGCATCTTTGCTTCCATCTACAGCAGTCTTCGTGATATCTTTACCCTTATTTCACACAATTAACCCTTTCAATGCAGAAAGGAAAAGTTTAAAATCTATCACTTAAAATTGCTTTTGCAGCACAACCATCGCCGTTAATCTGCAAACGATGACAATGGTGCGAAACAGACCGCTATTTACACATAAATGGTAATGATCTGGAATGAACACATTTACTTGAAGAGACCTGTAAAACGTCATTCAAATATTGCTAAATCACCGAGGAAGGAAATTCAAAACACGAGCGCAAACTTCAAGAGCCAATAAACAACCATCGGCTGAGAACGTTTCATCTGTATTAAAATAATATTACCACCATCATTGGACTAAAGCCAGTCAACGGCGCATAAGTCATCACACTCCGAGCTAATAAAACTTAAACACGCCACGGGGAGCTAGGTAAATAACATTAGGAGGAAAAATGAATAACGGATTCCGTGACCGACATTCGATCGATTTCAAATTCACCCCAAGATATACGATTTTCTTCTTCTCAAGATACACCTCACCTACTGAGAAAACCCTTAATTCACTTTCTCCTGATGAACCTTCTGCAAGGAACAAACTTCAGCAACGAGAGTAAAAAAGCAATCTTCCCCGAAATGTTTACGACCACGTTCTGAGACTCGCGAATTTTCCACCAGAGGGAGCACTGGATGCGCATCCAAACCACCCGCAATAATCCCCACCCCTGGCGGAATGCATTCGCCGCCAACCTCTTTCCCTCCTCGAGACGATGCGAGCGAGTTAAATGGAATAAGACGACTTTTCGCCGCCCAAAAGCGTACGAAAGCGAAGACGGATAAAACCCGAAAGGGCGGAAAAGTCGATTGAATCATCCTCGATTGAGTAATCGCCCATATATATACGGGAGCTGCTGAAAGTGGCTGCGGCGAGAAGTTGCAGATGTTTGACGGGAGGTACAGACCGCGATGCCGGGACGATTCCGAATGACTTCGCGAACCGATTGATGGAACGAAGCGAACAATAAAATAAAGACACTGCGGCGACGTTTACAGGCACAGCGCGCACGATCGCAATGCACCATGAGTGAGAATGATCACCTTTTTCTGATGCACGACAGCCATAAATCCACAAGGAAAAGTGAACGATTCCAAGGGCTGAGGACTTTCTACGGGGAAGTTCTTCGAACTCACAAAGGCAAAAGGCCGGCGATAATTTGCCTATCTTACGATAAATATATCCATGATTGGCGAGATACCAAGAAGCAACTAATACCGTTTCGAGAACTACTAATTCAAATCACTTTCCAAACTATTAGTTACTAATGGCTCACGCCCTGTACCATACAAGATGCATAATGTTGCATTTAAAGGATCACATGGTAAACCATAAGTAAAACACCTTAATACTATGATGTTTTATGTTATGGGCTGGATAAGAGGAGAGAATGCGGCAAGTATAAAATAAACATACTGGTAGAGGATTTCTTGAAGCTATCGAAGTAACATCTGGTCTTCACAGCATTTTATCATTAAGATTAAACACAACTGAAAACTTCTACACATACGGCCTTCTCACCATTTCTGTGGTTTCACATGCATTACGAAAACAATAACTGATAAAATATGCATAAATATACTTGAACTGATCCATTGGCCTAAATATATCATTTCAATCAAATATTTGGAAATCCACAACCCTCTTCGAACTTCAAGCCGTACCAACGTCCGCCTACATTCCTGGAAGTCTTACATAACATAACCTCAATGTCTCTCAAAACTAATACCGTGTCTCTTTCCTCGTAATACTTACACAGAGACTTCGAATTTTCCCAGAAATATAATAATAACATAATAATCTAAATGAGACGAAGACCAATAATCGACGTAAACCACTACACGAGTTCATACAAACTAAATGAATTTTCACCAAGAGAGTGCATCATACGTTCATCCACATCCTTTATGAAAGGTTTCTATTCGGCTGTCTCCATTAGCAACGGCCAAAGTGGCAGCAATGACGAAAACGTTGGGCGTCGGGATACTTCTGATGTAACAACGGCCTTCCGAACAGAGCTTCGTTCGACCTGCTACCCAATTAACTCCTTCGAAACAAAGTAGCTCGTGAAACGTTTATAACGCGGCCATTAAAACGTTAGATAAGAGGATTTCAAACCGTACTACTTTACGACCGATAGAAAACTGCTGGGCGTACTCATTGCCAAGATCCGTAGATCATCTAAGAACAAATTTTACAGAGAAATAAGCGGAAGTGGAAATTTTTTTCGACGTAAGCAGAAACAAAAGAATGTCACTGGAATCTACGGGAAACCGTGAAAGCTGCCAGCAAATGCGAATTTCCAAGCGTAAAAGTATGATCAACTGCATGGATGAGAGAAATCTAATGTTAAGACAGAACTAAACGATGACACGTGATCACCAATTCTGGGTTATTAGCTCATACCACAACACACAGGGAATCAATCTACACTGTAAACACAATATGCGAAGGTGTTATACGCGATACTCAATACGCGAAGGCCGTGGAAGTCTTTTTTCAAATTATCTACACTACAATTATTGTAAATTTATAGCACTATTTAAATGCATATTAACAGCCCATTCCCCTATATTATAAATAGCATCAACACCCCATCGCAAATAAACGGACTGTGCTACATTATAAAACTTTTAGAATTGCGTAAAACGTAGCTGATTTCAGAGCTTTAAACTCTTTCATATCAATTATTTGTACATGAACTAATATTTTACGAGAAAATCTCGTTATTCTTTCAGCGAATACAATTTCATGCGATTTACTGAACTAAACACAGGCAGTTTTCATTGTAAATGCTAAAATGATTCAGAATCAAATTTACGACCTACCTTAGGGCCTTGAGCCGAAAAAATAAAACTCAGAACCGTGCGCGCTCGCGGAGGCTAAATTTGGAAACGCTTAAAAATTCATTCTCAAGGTGCCGGTGAGTGCAGATCCCACGTCGTGAAGCACGAGCAAGTACTCCGTTGCAATAAATTATTTCCACACTCCGTACCGAGGCAAAACGCCTTGTAACGTCACAGACTAGACCAAACCGATTCAAATTGCCCGGCCAATTCTCAGTTGGAATTCAAATTAATATTCCACATCCTTCGAAGATAGAAACGGCCGCTGAAGATGCTCAGAAAGTAACAATACGCGGGAGGATATGAATAATCAAAGGCGCAAACAAAGCAGGACCTCGGCGGCACACTTAGCAACTCGTGACAGATCGGCGGGCTTTATCACTGGTTCACATGACAACCAAAAAGGCGCCAAGGTCTTCTGGAGGCAAGAGCTGCGATCATTCACTTTAAATTCCATTACTGTCACGAAGAATCTTCTTCGTGAATCTCGCGAAAGCACACGTCATGCCTTAAAATGTTGTGGAATCCTGCTCCCTACTCAACGCTTGAAATGCAATGAAATATTACGGTAAAGAGACCTTCGTGTTATTACCCCCTTAGCATCCACAGTTCATAAACCCTTGAAACGCCAGAGGTTTTTAGTAAATATACTAGTCTTTATCTTAACGGTCCATTAAACCTAAGCGCTACATGAAAATGAATGCTTATATGTAATAAAGCCGAACACGACGCAAAATATATCTACATCTACATCAATACCCTACAAGCCGCCTTTCGGCGTGTGGCAGGGGGGCAATATATTCATCGCGAGAAACGATTTTTTCACACAATTTTCAGCTCCTGACTCCTGCGTAGTAAAAAAGACACCTTCACGAAAAACGAAAGAAAGCAAGCATACGTATTGTAAATAATACAATAAAGGAATGGCCCTACTTCCTGAATTGGATAGTCTGGTTCCTTATCTAAATTTTTGACTTTAAAAACGTCAATCTATACCTTTTATCCATTCCGTACCACAGTAACAACAGGAGTGTTCTGAGGAAACTGCTAAAGATATTACAGGGAATATAAGATGCTTTAGGCAATAGTCATCAGATATCTTCCTATTCATGAAACTAAATCTCTCAGATAAAAATTCGACGGGCAAATAGCTAATCATGCCGTAAAAACAGCAGCAAAAATTAAAATACCCCATGTTTGCGGGAGACACGGATGACTGCAATAAATACTACTAAATCACTCCCTCGAAATTATATAATGCTGTCTGTACAACTAAATGTAGCGAGCTCCAAGAATACATTTTTATCGCATAAACTGAGGAATTCTTTCACAACTCTATCACAGATTCCAGGAATTCATTGCGAAGGCGAAAAATAATCACGATATAAATCATAAATTTTCTTGAAATCCACAACAAGTTTTAAATAACACAATACACAACAGCTGTTTCACAGACCAAACAACTCGATAAATTAAATTAATTAAAACACTTAAGTATTATACCTACGTTATCGCTGTACTTAACACGCATCGAAATCTCCAGATCTCTAAGCAAACACCAAAAAGTGTTTTCGAAAATAGCCGCTATAGTGTAGATTACATCACACAGAGCGTAAGTGACATTCTCCCCACGTAAAATTCCCGCAACATGAAATCGACAATCCCGCGGCACTCTTAAGGCAGGCTAACTATGTATGCATGCAGAGAGGGAAGGAGAGAAAACTTTAGTTCCTAAACTACTCAAAAGTCATAGACAAGAGGACGGGAGAGTTCTCTGCTTTGAAGAGGCACTCACCTCCTCTCACTAACCTCCCCTTCCCCAGTCCCATACCCTCGGGGCCGGAGGTGGGCCCTTAGGGAAAGCGGGAGGTGGGCCCGAGGGGAATGCGGTAGGAAGAGGCCTTCGGTAGGGGAAAAGAGGGGAACGTCTTCCCTTCCTATGTACGCTGCTGGTCGAAGACGTTGCGTTCGTGAAAGCACTAGGAAAGGTGGGATTGGAGAGGCCAATAAAACAATCCTCGAGGAAAAATCAAATTACTCCTAGATTACCCGGCCGATCGGCGGAGCGGGAGAAAAAGCGGGGGCTTAAGCTTATATATGAATGATCGATCTACAGCTGCCATCCCATGGAGAGGGGCTTGAGCGCCACTCTGAAAACCCGTGCGCACTTCCAACACCTTCGCTTTAATCCAACCGAAGTGACTGAGAACATGTTGCCAACCGAGTTCGAGCCATTAACTCCCGTTTCCGAGTTGTCCAATACTATTACTTCCACCGATGCGGTAGCTTATGACTAAAATATGGAATAACAGGAAAAATCTGGCGAAAGAAAATACTACTTTAGCCATATAGGGCAAGATAATATAGGCATCAAAGTTTGTTGATCCATTTGCAATCACTATGAAGCGAGTTTTCAAATGTAACGAATAGCTAAATTTCAGGGAAGATGAACTATTTATCTATAAGTCAGGATAGTTAATACTCGAGTTGGATCCGGTGTGTGATTAATGAATTATTATTCGTAAGGAACGTATAAAAAAGTAAAAAAGGCCTTCGTTTGGGGAATTAACACACATAAGTTTCTAAGAATCTAGATTATTTTATTCAGAGCCTATCGGCTAAGTTTGCTAAGCAGCAAAGGGTTGGAGAAATCGGAACGACTCTGATCGACAGATACTTAACTGACCAGAAGCTGCATTCGTTTGCTGAGGGAAAACCTTACTTTGAAACAAGTAACATCTTCCGCTACAAATGACCTAAATAAATTAAGCGAACGAACATTTCGTAAGAACCTAAACGCTAACCCACATTTTATCGTCATTTCGGAGGCGTGAGAATCGGCCGCCAAAATGCAAACACTGGTTTCAAACGAACCGCCCAGAAGCAACCCGGCAACCTCCTCAAACAATCAAGCAGGATCGTGAATCCAAGCCAAGCAGCCACGAAAAAAAAAACCACGTTTGACGACAGCGAATGAGGTTAAGGTTATGCCGTCAACCGACTTCACAGCCAACCAAAACGAAAGTGAAACCGCCCGAAACAAGACGCGCGCGCGTGGCCCTAAGGGATATTCCGAAAAAAATCCAAATCCCAAAGACACACAACGGACAGAGCAACTCGTCTCTAACAAAACTTTTGGCGCCACTTAAGGGACCGCCTAATCCAAAGGGCAAAAAAGATTCACGAGATGATGTCATTAATCACCGGAAATGAAACGGTTAGTAGACTCTCGAAAAGAACACCCTTGATGTTCAAGTCGGGAAGTTCCCATTGAAAGAACGCGAGAAATTAAAAATATAAATTTACCGCCTGCGAAATATTCTCACCCTCCGGAATTGGGCGGGCCACCTGGAAAACGTGATAAGACGGGAACGGAAACGATTGAGATTGTTGTGCGAAAGCAGACGTAGTGGTGAGAAACAAGAGACTAAACAAAACACGACTCCGCGGCGTGCTTATTATGTAAATTTGCATATGTTCCACTCGCGGCGCCCAATACAACGTTTCTCTAAGGATATTCGATAGCAATTTTTCCATACTGTTGCTTTACACTAGGCTTGCACGGATGAGAAAGTGAGCTGCTCATCAGAGATGAAACTACAGATCTTATGGAAATGAATTTAATTAGAATAATGACCTCCGGATGTACCGTGAATAGCCCTCTCAAACTAGTTCTAAATGCCTATATAATTAAGCTAATTTCCCAAGCGTGTCTCATTAGGCATCCTTCCTAGCTATGTTCTTCGAAAACATACTTAAAACCTTGCCCTACGTATAATTCGAGAATTATACACGGTAGTTCCCCTAATTCTGATAAAGCAAGGCAATTGGACACAATTCCTGTCCATTCCGCAGTGAACACCAATTGAAAAAGTATTTTAATGTGCTTGAGTATCTATTTTCAACAGGGACAGAATAGATAACCGAATACGATATGGAACTCATTCGGGAAATCCTATCCATCAATAGGTTGACACGTTATTTAAAATTTTTCATACATTTTTCGTACTTCTTTTTTTGAATCTTGATTCATCATTATTTTCACAGAAAAAAAATTACTTTGTCATTCTTCCTATTACACACACACCTAAGAATCACTTGCGATGAGAAACAAAATCGCTGACTCTATCAAATCTTTATTTCAAACCTATAAATCGCGAATATCATCACAATATCAAACAGAAAAAATATAATCACAACACAGAAACAAAAAATTTAGACGGTTTAAGTCGTTTTTCTGATAAACTAAACGTAGTAGACTAACCGTAATTAACACTTTCCATAAAACAACAAATAATTCCAACGATTCAAATTTTCGAACTCAATTCAAAATTACCGTCATAACGTCGGAACACAGCATACAATCAAGATTAATTGCATAAACACCGGATTGGGCAATCCAAGATTACGACTTTCGTAATAATTAGGATGCTTAACATTCCTGTATATTGCCATATCCCCAAACAAGCTCAGTTCGGATATTCCACAAACAGAAACACGGCACACTAGACTCGATTCCAACAACATTGGCGACGTACTGTAAAACAAAACTATTCGCGATTTCTGAGCAAACATCGCGGAGGTGGCAAACACAATCTACAACAAACATGGCTTCCTATACCACTTCCATAAACTCGAAGTGGCTAAACAACTGAAACGGACGCACAACCGTCAGAAACAAAAACGCAGCGAGAGGCGGCCAATAATTAGACACCGCCTCTCCACTAAACGGTAAAACACACTCAGCCGGTCGAAGCAATACCACACGCCGAGGCATAATGGACGACCTTGTAAGCCCGTACGAGCAACTGACACATGTTTGCTCCCAATATTGGATAGATAACAGGCCGTGTACCTCGGGAAACCGAAATTTTTGGTCCTCATTCAATAAACCGCAACCTGTAATGCGACAGATGATGTTCCTATACTCCCTCGGTAACATATTCTTTCAATTCGGCATCCGCGTATGTTTTATCGCGTCGTTTCAAAATGGGAAGGAAACTATTCTTCGGGTGGAACAATTTGGAACAAGATCGCCAATCAAGGAGGGGATGGATATGAACACGCCTATGGGTTACTCATCTTAAAAATATCGTCTGATAATGAAGGCAATCTCTTGCGAGATACGCTTGATCAACTCAGAAGTGACAATCACAAATGGAATTCCGAAAAACACGAACAATGAAGTACGAGACTGAATTATACACTCGGTCTTTTCAAAACCAACAGTATAGCACAGTATTTAGGCAATAGAATAATTTTGAATTATTCTCCTATGATGATAAGATAGAAACTATAGGCGACTAGGAAAGGGCCCCTACGTCCTTGTGATCCCCAGCCAAGCGGAGGCGGCACGGATGTCTACTTTCATAACACACTTGGTTGATCTAAAACAGAAGAAACCTTGAAAATTATCAATCGATTCAAGGATGGATATTGGCTCGATCGCGATGCGCGTTAACCTAATATAAATCTTTTTCCGGTTAACAACTCACACAGTTAACATAGAAAAATCCAAGTCCAGAAAAAATAGTCTTCACGTACGTGTAAAAACTTTACAATGAATTTACTTTAAGTAAAGCTGGATGGATCTCATTTTTCTGCTTTCCTAAGTTTTCCTTGTGGAATTTCTTGCTTTACTAACACTTGAGCGACAATTTTGAAAAGTAGTAATATTCCTAACATGAGTTTAAAAACGTCCAAACTCTAACGGTTAATTTTCAGGTCCAATTATGAAAATGTAAAAAGTTGAGACGAGGTCGGCCCTCTTTTTATTTCTTATCATCCCCAGAATCTCTATCAGGAAACCTACACTTTATCATAAATTTGAAGATTATCGGTGTTTTACACCCCCTGCCACGCGCCACAGGCGGCTTCAAGAGTTTAAATGTAAAAGTAAAATTGATATGAAACTGATATCAACCATTCATGCAGTCAAATCCTTTACCGTAAATGACGACTGAAGATATCAACGCACCTAAGAAAATTATTTCCATCATCGATCTCTTACAGTATCTTTGTAAGCAATCCTAAATGAAAGATGTGGAATTCCTTATTATGTACAGTAATCACATATTGATTAGCGTGGAGAGGAAGGCAAGAAATAAAACATTAAAAAAGACACGGATCAACACGCTTGGGGCAATCTTGGCTGGGCGCCATAGCAAATATATCTGACAATTCACTTGGCTCACGTACGGTGGAAATTTACCAAATGAATTATCGCCACTGACTACTTCCAGTGAACAGTTGTTAACATTTGGATTCCTTTTAATTACCCAATGTGTAAGCTACAAGCATTCCCTGATAAACTTTCCTCGCAAATGAAATCATCATAAGCCTTGTTTCGGATATAAGCTGTCGCCTGAAAACAAACCATGACAGCAATTAATTTTCTTGAACAGTCTTCGAATATTTGTGCCTCTATACCTTCTTCGTCAACCTGAGACTGTTATGACACTATGAGTGCCAGCTAACTTCCCATCGCCTTGAAAACTAATTTGTGAACAAACATCAGCTTAAATATACTCGGGGACCTTCGTGCTCTTCCTTCCACATCTTTTTTAGACAGTCCATTAATTACTGGCTTAACACCCATTAATAGCCTAGTACTGTTCGCTCTCTCAATCATATTTCCAATGGCAGACTACTACTCCTGTAAATACAGCCTTCTTCCGCATGGCACAATTTATTCCTCATTTGGTACTGCACCTGCGAAAAGAGACGAAGAACGATCCCCACTATTTTGTATCTTAGAACGCGATCCGATATTGAGAGAATCTCTCGACTTTTTTAATGGGCGGATATCATTGGGCATATGACTGAGCATTAAAAAAAGTCTCGAATTTCGACTTCCGGATTTTTTTACCCCAAGCTTGTTAAGGACATTAATGAAGGGAGAGCTCGAGGGAATTGGAGATGGCGCTCCGAATAACTTCTTCAAAACCGAAAAGGACATCGCGGAACAAGAATCAGACGCAAAAACAGATTAATTAAAGAAGCATCTCCATTACTTTTGCTGATTTTCAGTTCAGGAAAGGCATCTCAGACTTTAGTATTTAACTATCAGTAGAGTGAACTTCAAAAAAGTAAATAAGTCACAAAGCTATGAGGACTCCAAAGTGAAAGCAAAACTAGGAAATATAGCTTTATTTGCGAATTTTACACAATCTAAGGAAAAGACACACGCATCACATTCTCAATCCCATAATCCTAAAGAATCTCCTGTATTGAAGGCTGACTCATCTATAAGTATACCACAGAATTTATACTCTCCTGTAGTAGCCACTTAATTGATTAAACACAAATATCTTCAGAAAAATATGAGCTAAAAATTAAATCAACCCACCACTGAGTAAGTTTCGAATCGAACAAGCACAAAATAAAGCACTCGTATCACGATACGCTTATCATTACGCCTTATTTCACCATAAGAAACACATCATATAAAAAAATCACCTAGCAAGTGGAAGAACTTCGAAATTCCATTTCTTCCAACAAAATTCAGCGGCGGTTTGGCAGCACTGTCGATACACAGAAAACAGCTGTTAACTCCGTCCGTTAAGGCCGAGAGGAGTTTTCCAATACGCAGGTCATAGAACAGCAACAAAAATCAGCTTCGTCAAGACATCTACATCCTCATCATAGGCTTTGTCAGTAACACTATCCGCTACACACGAAACCAATTACAATCACCTTTAGCAAACCCCAAGACACCGGCATGAGAAGATCGCGATTGACATTTCTGAACGCATTAGTCCTACTTGGGAATCATTTCGTGAGAATAATCTTAAAGACACGTCCTGGAACTTCTGGAAGCCTTTAGATTCACCCTGACACTGGCGGTGACATCAGATGCTGAAATAATTAATTCTGTCTCGTGCCATACGCCAACGACAAGTTGCTGGGCAGCTATGTAAATAGACCGGCGGTCGTGAAGTTTGGCCGAAGAAACTTGGGGCTCTTAATCATGAGCCAGCCGGGCTCCGAAGCATTTCATTTCCTCCACAGAAATTTTAAAAATTACCAAAGAAGATGGAAATTCCATAATGGGACACTTATGAGAGCTACGTCCAAAATTTTAGAAAAGCTATTAGAGGCAGGGGGAGGAGTTGGCTGTCTTAAAAAGAGAACCGTTTAATCTTCAGTAGGTGATTCGTCTAAATTTACTGCTACGACGAAATAATCGGTAACCAAGCGGATTTATTGAAAAACATCTAGTGTGATGCGTGTGTGTATAGCCTTTAAGGATGATGTGTATGCATAGCCTTTTAGGGCAGACACTATGCATCTCTTCGCGATTCTTACTACTACTTTATCTTGTATGACGTGTCACTCAACGGTGCAATTAAGATAAGTACACATTTAAGAATTTAGCACGTGAATTAAGGCTTCCCCAGCTCTCGACTAGCGACCTAATCGGACGAATAAAATCCGTGAACCTAAATGATAACCCCTTAATCTCGATTCTCAAACTTCATAAAAAATACCTCGCCAGAGGTTCGCCAAGCCACACCCAAGGAGAATAAAAAAGACCACACAACTCACGGCGCAAACATACTTGACAGCCGCAGGAGGAAGGGCTAAGTGGTTCACCTGAGTGCAGGCGAGGAGATAGGGATGAGGGGCGAGAGGGAGGAAGTCATACGACCTGCACAAGAAATAGTGGGTGGAGGAATGCGAAGGGGGTCTTAGAAGGTGAGGGAGGCGTTATGCAGACATGTAATGGTAAGCAGTTTAATGCGACGAGAAGTGTGGTCAAAAATTCTCTCGAAGCAGCGGAGGGAATATATCATCATGCGACAAGATTCCCTGACGCAACTGGTCAAAGAGTTATAGCAGCTGGAGGACCGAATGTGACAGCCGACCTAAAAAATCCGCGAAAGACAAAACCGTGCCAAATAGCGCAACCGAACGATGACTTATGAGCGATCATAAGCCACGACTTCCATCCAGAAGGATAGGAACAAAATTTATAACTCCCCATCCACAACTACGATCACAGAGAAAAGTCCTCGGATCTCAGCTGAGTCCGTAACATCCGCCACAGAGAGGTAAACATCTGAATTCAGCACCCCGCTTCCCGATCCACCCGATAGGCGGCAGTGGCGCAGATTTTTTGAATTAAGATTGGAAAAATTAATCAACGGCCGGCCCGTATGAAAAACAACTCTCATTTTCCGAAGCTAAAATCGCTTGGACATGAAACCTTATCTTCTGGATGATTTACAACTAAAGACTCTCCGGTCAGATAAGCAGGAAAGCATTCCTAACAACTCATATCCCTCTCTCACTGTTGTGATAAAATTTCCCGATACAATAAAAGCACTTCACTTTATCTCGTGACAACCGGCGAGCAGAATGTCGAAAGTCGTGAACCTTACGATGACTTCACTCGCGTCGATGATCGGATCAAAGGAATTAAAATATCGAATCGGGACTGAAGAGGAAGTGAATATTACAAGTGGGTGACAAGCGAATATGCTTTCGCGGCCTTATTAAATTCGCGATAGCATGTTACACATGGAAGAGATGCAGAATGGGATTCGCCGTAATTAAACCGGAATTTCGATCGCGCCGTTACGGCGATATAAAAAAAACTCGCGGGCGATCGCGGATGCATTGACCGGCAGGGCAAATGTCAATAACTCGTAGAAACAAAGCGGACTTTCTGCGGAAAAATAAACAAGTGAAAATCAAATTAAGAGAAAGCGAAAGGCTGATTAAACTCCGGGGCCTGTTAACACACGGTTCGCCAGTATTCTCTCAATTAGGAAAATGCCGATTTTTCCCGATTGGAAATTGGGGCGATGAAGCCGATAACGTCCAAAAGTGAAGAGTATAGCGCCGGTGAGGATTCGGTTTTATTCTTTCCTGACATGAATCCGACGAATAAATCACAACACGTCCACAAAGCATCTTTACCGTCAATCCCTCGCTGTAACTCAGCACTTGAGCACTAAATCACCCACCACCGACGCAGCGTAGAACTTAAAACAATGCACCAATCATACCAGATCAATCACATCCCGACGGCTAATTGTTTAAACTCTAACTTCCTCCACGTCAACTCTCGCGGAAGAATGAAGCCTACGCGGAGACGTCCTTCACTTTCAACACCACCTAATTAGCCAATGGACAATTCCTTCGGAGAATTTTTTCGCGCGGCGTGCAGCCCAAAAAATCACTTACGTGCGAGCACGTTTTTCCGGACGGCACGTCAATCAGCGGAATGCACAGACACAGGCGAAATCAAATCGGAATTGATTTTCGTCACGCCGGCGGAAACAGAATCAAAGAAACGGAATCCTTTCAAGGCAGAAAAATAAGAAAGAAAATGCATTTACCTCAAGATCCTCGTATGACTTGAAGGCCAAGATGGCAAATCCATCTATTATGTCCTCTTCGAATACGGGCTCCTTGAGCTTCTTTCTTCGATTAGGAGGTCTAGAAGGCTTCTCCCTTGACGGAGATTCGTCTTCGCCGCTATCCCCATCTTTAGCTTTGCTTTCTCTTTGGGCTTGCATCCGCTGCGCCCGCTCTCTCCGGCGATTTCTCTGTTTCCTCTGCTTCACTTCGTTTTCCATCGCTTACTTCAACTTTTCATGCCCTTTTTGGCCACACTTCCACTATAAAAATTATCACTTCATCAGAATCCTCGATCCTTCGCGAACATGCCGAACTATATATTACACTCACTCAATGCATCCTAGATGGACGTAGCATCAACGCCGAGATTCCAACACTTGCACCTGGGAAAAAACACTTAGATTGTTTCAAATGGCGGAAAATACACTCCTGCCGCATCGCAACCTAAAATGGCCGTGTATCCTTCCGCCCCCTAAGAGCTAGTCTCTGCCTCCGCCTCGAGAGTGAGGCGTTCTCTCGGCTTTAAGCACACACTCCCAAGCGTTCGCGTCGATATATCTACACAAGCACATCACAAAACGAGAAAGGGCGATCGTGGGGGGGGACTAAAACATTCACACGAATAATCTACGGGATACATAGGGAGTGAAAAAGAGGCTTTTTTCTGCGTATCCAAAAAAGATAGGAGAGAAAACGAGCAGAGACTTGCGACGGGCAAGGCACACACGAGAGACTATAGATGTCGTGGTAGAAGCGGCAGCACTCACACCGCTGGGGCAAGGCAGGCCGGCTGGCTGGCTGGCGGACTGGAGGGGTTGGAGGGGAAGTGGTAGGCGGCAGCGGAGGGGAGGGCGGGAGAGGGGGTGTGAGAGAAAGAAAGAGGGAGCTCGGCGCGAGAGGGGAGGTTCACAGTGTTGAGGGTATATAACCCCTCTCTCCCGCATTACTCTTCTGTATTACTCATTTCCCATTTGCAAAAGCATTTTACGCCCGGCGAAAAAAAAAGAAAATTCCTCTCGGAAAAATTTTCCGGAGGTTAGCGCTCTCCCGAAAGCCGGTCTTTTCCTTACCTCATTGGCATGTTCGGGAAAAAAGAGCCTATCTTTCGCCTCGGACCTCCTCGTCTTCTTCCGCCGCCTCTCTTGCTGTTCGATGACATATCCCCTCCCCTCCGGCCAACTTCCCCCCGCCACAAGCGCCCCCTCCCGACGTCGCTATCAGCTGGGGCGCTTTTGGCTTGCGAAGGAAGGAAAACGAAGCAGATACGGAAAGGAGAAATTTTTCCTCTTCGTCACGTGTTTCGTTCGAATTAAAACGGCGGATTTTTTCCCGGTGGAAAAGCGATATGGATTTACAAATATCTCTCTATTTCGAGTAAATAAATATGAGGAATTACTGCCTTTCGTTGGAGGAAAAAAAATCTCGCTCGATAAAATTTCGCTTTTTATACGTTCGCGAAATGCAGTGTACTCTCGAATGTCGCGAGCGAATTATGCTGCATGCTTTTTTTGCCCCTCCTGCGCAAGTATTAAAATACCTCCATTGCACAATGAAGCCGCGAATCGCGATTCTCTTTTTTTGAGCTACGGGCGAGACCATAAATAATGACGCTCTGGGAAAAAAGCGATTTGCTTGTCAAATTAACAGACGATTAAAAACAAAAAAGCTTAATAAGGAAGAGATAATGAATTACGGACATTTTCAAGGGGAGATGATATTTTCGGAAAATGTATCCTGGGCAAGGAATAATTAGAATTAAAATGGAGGCAAAACTTGGATTGCGGTTAAATTTGCAATTCTTTATTACACGGATATTTTTGCATTCATGGCCAGTGAACCGTGCGAAATACTCCGTGATTTTTAACGATCCACCGATCAAACAGTTATTCTCAACTGGATGAAGAAGTTTAGCACTCAGAAACGTCTTGGATTTCATACATACAGTAAAAAATACACCAAATGAACTTAAATGTAATGAAGCCTTCTTTGAGTTATGCACCACAACAACGCTAGATAAGTTATCTACAAGCCCATGAAAGCTGGTTATAAAGGTATTTTTATCAACAGGAAGTCCGTTTGCAAGTTACGATAGGGTGACATTGAATATCATGTGTATACGGAACCCTATATAAATGTTCTAATTCCCGCAAGCTTACATTGGACGCCTAACAAACGCGCTACAACATTTGTCTTCGCAGATTCCATCCGCTCAAAACGACTGAAAAAAGATGCACGAGCTTCCGAGTAATTACGTTTCGTTCCAATTATTTCATGACGTCGCTATTTCGAATTAAGAACGAGGTAGCAGAATTCATCCATGAGAAAACTATGACCGGATATTCACGAGTGGATCGGAATAGGAAAACGCAGTCTTTTTTAATAAATGGTAGGCAAAATTTGGCTTCGTAAAACATATAATGAAAAACATTTATAAAATTCACGTTATTTTCTCGAGAGGAAGCTAGGTTAATACTGAAGCATTAGTTGATATACTTTCTTTTAGCTTATAACTTCAGACGTTTTTAAAGGTAGATACATCGATCTAAAAATTTACCGTTTTTAGATTACATATTTATTCAGTAGAACTGCATATTTAACAGAAAAAAATTGCTCTTGCTTTGACCCCAAAAGTTAAATTGTCAGGTTAAGGCAGCGTAATGTTTGTAACAAATAAATATATACATATATGAATACATTCGGCTTTAAGTCTGACGATATCTTTTCTTAATGTTAGTAGTAGTATTGGAGTAAAACGGGACGGTAAACAAAATTGAGGGTTCCATAAAATATTTCACCTCTTTGGAAAGTACAGTAAAAATTGGGAATGGAATTTTGTCTGCAGTTCACCTACAAAGTTAATTGAGTAAAAGAAATTTCGAGAGACTACCGTGTCAAACTTAGAAAGGTATTGATGGTGCTCTTGCTGCATACTTGAATAAGTGTAGGTCTAAAAGCAACCATCTAATTACCCAAATATACCCAAATTCGCTAATTGTATCCTCTTAGTCATAATCCACTGCAATGGTTTTCCTAAATACCTGTAAGTGATCAACTTGATTCGTAATCCTTAGCATTAAACAGTCCCGTATGTAAATGTCACATACTAATTCCAAAACATTCTATCATCGTAGCTATAAAACCTACTTAGATTCACCGAATTCGTCTTGGAATTATAAGAATATCCTAAGATTGTGTACTTCTGTCGCATAAGAATGAATTGAGGAAGCGTTTCTCTAGGAATAAGCAACTTTAAATTAATTTTATTGTTGAAAATAGATCGGCGTTAATAAATTATTAACTAAATTTTAACTTAATAACTAACTGATTGATTTCTTTACTATCTGCCATAGGATAATCTGATCTATAAACTTCCTAGAGGATTCTTTTAGAAAATGTTCTAAAATTTCACAAAAAATATTTTATAATATTTATTTATTTAAAACTTATCAAATTCACACAAAAATTAAATTCCTAAATAAAAAAAGAAAATAAAAAATATACAAACAGCTACTGAGTTCTAAATAACTCCGTATCAGCAAATTGCCACTTATCACATTGAGATACAAAATCAAGCGAACATGATGAATCAGAAAACTTCTTTCAGGAAAGTTGCTCTCCACTTAATCTATTGAATGGGAAGGATCGAAGTTCATCGGGTAGAGGTTTTATTTTAAAAATTGATATCATCTATTAAATAAAGATAATGCGCTGATAGTACCTCCTCAAGAAAGCTCGAGCACCGATTTCACCTTGCCGAGAATTGATGGAAACACGCGATCTAGCCCGCATTCCTGTTAGGGCATATTTTAGTGATTGATTTGAATATTCAACCGGTTCTTGGAAAGGCCTCGCGGAGATATTTGAGTTTTTGCGCATATCCTTCTTGGCTCAGACTGCTGAAATCAATGGGCATGTATGCACCTAGAAATCCCATTATTAAGTTTATGATGGCAGTAAAGTATGTGATCTAATGCTCAAGGCATAGCTTTTCATCCTGGATGTCGTATGATTGCTTAACAATAAAGGTCTACTAACATTATTGTCATCATAATAACGCATCATCATGTAAGGTTATCGCAAATTGATTCACATGGTTTAGCTTTAATTATGAAATCAATAGCTTTTCGGAATGCCTTTAGGACAGCTGTAACTTTATAACTATGTATTTTATAAATTTGCTTCGGGTAAAGGTAGCCAGCGTGTGCATCAATTACCATGCTGCGAGTTATACATTATAGATTTGCACGTGTAAGCGATCTGCAAGTGTGCCAAGCGAAGAAAGGGAATCGAGAACAAGAGGAATACAGACGAAATTATCACATCACTATAAGGAGAAATAATATTGCCAGAATGTATCAATGAATATGACGTTTTGGATGGAAAATCTAACGAACTGCAGAAAATTTTCAAATGATTAACAGAATATTATGAGGGTAAGAGTACTTAAGTAAACACTAAAGTTAATTTCGTTGGATTTAACAAATGCCGTGCACATATTTTGGGATCATATCAGCTTCAATAGCATAATTAAGGAAGAAGTATCTTCAGAGAAATTGTAGAAATGACCTGATATTGCTTAAGATATCAAAGACTACCCAGAGGCAATATTTTGCTGTATTCCATCCATCTTTTATCAAAATATGTATCGGCCGGAGCAAAGTTAACGATACTCATCGGGAAACATACGACCACGGTTATCTCGGAACATTCCCCTGAATTTATTTCCCCAATAAAAACTCCCTTTTGAGCATACTGGGAGTGAAACCAACCGAAACGTAGCAAGGTAGAGGCACAACTCAGTTCATCCGTAGACACGCGCTCAAAAGGATACACGTTTTTCCCATCGCAAGCGAATCAATTTGGAGTTAATATAATCATTCCGGGGATAATTTCGAACCTCCAATCCGTAATGCGTGTATGAGACCACGCCTTGAGTACACCATCCACTCGGGAAATGGATATCCCCAATACTTCTCCTTCAACACGACTTTTACTTGTACGGGAAGACATGAAAAGGAACCGGCTTGGAACGCATTCCAAGGTGGGATAGGAAATGTGGAAAGGATATTGACCAAACGACCTTCGAGAGCAACGTAAAAGAAAGCGTTATGAGCTCACCGAGCGCCAACGGTAGGGCGATGATGCGTCGGAATGCTCTTCAGGAATAAAAAAGAGGCATTGCGATATGATGGAAAAGGGGATAAGTTGCGATTTCGATCTACTAAATACCTGAACGTTTGCGTGTTAGCGTGGGCGAGTATTTTCAACGTTCGTTTTCTCTTTGCTGGGCTGGAATTCTTGTAAGGACGAATGTATGGATAAAAACTAAGGTCTGCTTCTTATATATTGTCGCAACGTAAACCTTATTGGTGACGTAAAAAATGCTTTTTAAAATGTTGGACTGTGAAAGAGAATGCTTGAAATACGCATTCGACATAAAATCATCCTTGAACCCCATATCATCAATATGATTGGAACTTAATTCGTGGGACGCCATTTAATGACTGATAATAACCTGATAATGGCTGGAAGGCCGAAGCCGGTCGGTTCGTAAAATCGTGTGGAAAACACGGAGTCCATTGAATCCTAAGAATCATCCATCTTGACGAAGATTTTCCTCGATTTTATATCTAATAAACTTAAGAATTACAACGAGCATACACCCTTAGGAATATATTAAATTAGAAGTTACAAAACGAAAGCACATGGGTTGTAAAGTCGTTCAAATAAAACCCTCAGCTTGTAACTGGCAGAATTAACTTCATAAGACGATGAACATTCATTTGAATTAAACATAAATGAAATTTTAAGGAGTAACTGCACTTCTAATAACCCACCAAAAAGTATATTACGTAATCTTAACACTATCATTCAAAGTACAAAACCGAATACCCGGCAAAATTCATCCAGACATAGTTGAAGCAGCTACTTTTACTTATAAGAGAGAAAGCTCTCACAAGTAAAAGAAAAACATATGATTCTGGTTTTAAAATGAAAAGCAAGGCATGTTAATAAAGCATCGAAGTATCTTGTATGAAACAGCATATATTGTTGTGCGACTCTTACAAATAAAATCTTCATCTAGAAAATAGAAAGCGAAAGTTGTCTTACCGAATCCCTAAACAAGAATAACTAGGAGTGACAGAGGGTCTTGTTTACAACTTGAACAACATCCAATAAATAAATGTCTGAAAGAAAGATATTATGAATCAATAGATAAGTCCTGAACATGCCGAATGCAGTCAACATGTCTTCGGCAAGCTTAGAAGTTGACCTAATTATGAACACATTCATATGAAAAATGACAAGACATGCCTAATAGATGGAAATTGGCTACAGATGCAGTGACATATATATTCTGATGAGCAAGTAAATTATGATTCCATAAATAGTCTACGTCGACCTGACTAACAATAAGATACGAGTATTAAATTTCGCAATAAATTAATCACAATCCTTTCAGTCATCGAATTTAAGAATTAAACAATTGGTCTTCAGAGACATAACTTAACCTTAAACATTGATATTAACCTTAAACCAACTCAGAAGTGAGAAATACTTTGTCCTCTAATGATTCCTAGAGTCTAACGAATATATACTTTATTTTCGACTCTTACTTTCGCTGTCCTCGGTAGTATAGTGGTCAGTATCCCCGCCTGTCACGCGGGAGACCGGGGTTCGATTCCCCGCCGGGGAGAATTTTTTTTCTGTTTATTTTTATCATTCAGAGATAATTGTTATTAGAAATTTAGTCCTGACAACATTCTGCTCATTTTTAAAGATTTTTTTAACCTATTAAACGTTTCGCTCTTCATACTGAGCGCTTGGGAGGAAACTAAAGCCACCGTAAAATCTCACCAACATTCTCTATTACTTACTTCCTTTGAGAATACTTTAAGAGTTACCTTTGAAAACGCTTTTGAAGGAGCCCTCTTAAAATAGTTAAGGAATGATGTAATACTTAAGTAAACAGCAGCTGCTGCGCAATGTATGAAATCCTCGAAAGGAAGACCCACTCCTACATAAGTGGGTTTTCTAAATCCTTCCTAAGTAGGCCTTGAGTGGGTAGAGAAACATGTTTACATAGTTAAATTTCAATGTATCGCTAGACAGACAAAATTTAGTGTAATTTTAGCCCATATTCTTTTTCTAAATTTATTCGTGATAAACAGTAAGCGGAAGTAGATTTATTGAAATTAAATACCTTATTTTTTACAGGAGAACATTAGCTAAATAATTGAGAAATTATAGATATCCCAAATAAAATATGAATCAGCTACAATCTGCTGGAAGACATAAATATTTATCAATCCTCATCTGTCTCAATTACAGCCAGACGTTTTTTTACAGACTTACATGTTAGAGTTCATGATTTATATGAAAGTTACAGAAATACTCTATGATTTACTTTATCGTTGACAAAATAGTCTCGTTGAATTTATAATAAAGGGCCGTGATTAGCTCCACCCTAAACCTACTTGCAGAAATTTACATGGTAGTAGTAGTATTGTTAAAAGTGCTTCGACAGCTTGGGTCATTTCGCACGTAGGCCCCCTCTGGGAATCGAACCCGGGACAGCTTTCACCGAAGTCGAACGCGTGAATTTACATAATTTGGTGCTCATTCCATGCTATCTGTTTTCTATTTTTTGTTTTGTTTTTAAACAAATATTTACCGGACCTTGAGCAAAAGATCGACCCAATAATTTCAGAACTGGACATGTAAAAATAATGAGAAACTATTCACATTAAACATTTGCTATCTTTTAGTAATATCTTCCATTGCTATAAAAAATTCAACTAATGGTGCCAGTGGAGATTCAAGGTTTATCAATTGGTGACCACTCTTCCAATAACAGTTTGAGCTCCTCTTAAAATAAGGATTATGTCTAATGCTGTCACTGCTGTGTCTATAGTTGGCGATTCAGCTATCATTAAATATTTTTCTGAGTAGTATTTATATTGAGCGGGTGAAGAATTTATTTCAACTAAATACTTCACCCGATCAAAACTAGAGTGATTCTACATAAGAGACTACCATAGCGTAAAAAGCCCAACCGCCAGTGTCTGCAGGATAACCAGGGGCGGCTGCAGACGTAAAACCCTCCTATGTTACGCTTCAGACTTCCCATAAAAAATATTTTAGTGCCTCTGAGGATTTGCCCTTCCTAGGAACCGTTTGGGCTGTTAGGATGATTGACCGGCTACCGCTGCGGAGGAAGGCAGAGCCCTCTTTCAGAGATTCCGGGAAGTAACACCGACAAGAAGGTGCGATGAGGCTTTAGGAGTCTATCTCATTACCACGTCCATGAATTCATATCTCATTCCCCCTTTTCTACTCTTTTCTCAACTCAGAAGCGTTTCTCGAGGCGGATGTTCACGAAAGGGTGACAAAAATGCGTCAGTGCTCTGCGTGAGAGCGTGACTGAATTGGAATGCCATCGCTTTGTCTCTCCTTGACATAAAAATTTACTCCGAGGAGTTCCTCCAACGCTCTCTTGACTACAGCGGACGCCTTCGAAATACACTCCCAGTCAAAATACGAATAAGAAATTGACGGATTGACTCTTATTGATATAAGATTGACCTCTTAAGCGGACCATAGACGATCAGTAACACTGTCGTTACTGGTAATGATCTCAACGTCATCATTCCCCATCATCACTTCTGTCAATATCTATAAAATAAGAAATAAGACAAAGAAGAAGATTGGTAGTTTCAAATAGTATTACGGTCACCATCATGTATTGCTTAATTTCTTCAGTGTGACTCGATGGAGACGCTTAGTTACCACAACATTACATTAATCTCAATCGATAGCTCCACATTGAAATTCGAAGAATAAAATTTTTGCTATAAAAACGACCATCTACTATGAGCAAAGGACGTAGCAGGAAAATAGAATTTAACGTTATGAAAATAAGGCTGTGATTGGTCGAAATTTTGAGGTCTCTCAAAATTCACTCTTTTTTGGCTAGTGCGAATTTTTAATTGCTTTCGTGTGGACGCTGAAATGTAACGTGGTGTCTTACGGATTTCTAGTCCAGTAAAAATACAAAATAGTGCTGCACTTTTACCGATGAGCACCGAGATTGCTTCAAAACAGAACAACTGAAAACATGTTTGTGTACCTATGTGGATGTATTTCTGGAGATGTAGGAAGTACGCCGTCGATTGCACTTTCTTGTGACCGAGTTTACAGGACATCTGCATTCAAAGTGTTTCGCGAATTTGAAGTGCTTTTCTTATGGTGTGCTTAGCGCAGAGCAAAATTTTAAGTATGATATTTGCATCAAGATTATGCGACTGGATTTTGAAGGTTTCCGCTGCGTAGTTGAACATGGAGGAGGTTAAATAGAAGTTCCTGCTTTAAAATGCCATCTAAACACGTGAGTAATTTTTATATAACTAAATTTTCAATCAAGTGAATTCTCTTTAACGTTTTACTATTAACACATCGCTGTTATTTGGAGTGATAGGAATATCATTACCAGTTCCTGGCTCTTAAAATCATTCTCCGAGTGTGTTTTAAGCGTTCACTTTCCTGATTCAACGCGACCCTATAATTACGGAATTAATAACGGCTCTGCCATGAAAGTGATGATAAATGAAGCTATATAAATGTTAGGAACATAATCATAAAACATAAAAGACTAATAACATATTAATTAGGAAGGGATACAAACCATCAAAGAGAAGTCAATTCCGTAAAATAGCACATCAGTATAAATTAACTGGGGATACTTTTGGATTCTTCATTTTATAAATTTTCGACGTTGATGAGCGATACTAATGTTATTTAGCAACAACGGCAGTAGTTGTTCTTATTATTGTAGGTAATAGTTTCAAAAAAACAATGTACATTCATCATAATAAGAAATATTAGCGCTGACGGGAAAGGTAGGAAACAATTTAGCTAGTTACTTACCATTCCAAGCCTCTCGTGCATTTATGTCTCGATGATGATGGATGACAAGATGGTTGACGTTGTGACGTAATCATTGTATTAATTAGTCCATGCTAGGTAAGACGAACGCATTCGAGGTTCCCAAACACAAAATCCGCAAATTCACCCCTATTCCCGCAATAAGAATTTTCATTGAACATGATTTCCATAAAAACTTTTGATTAACGATCTTTTCAAGCATAAGTTTTAGTATGTGCTACCTTAAAACTGCTCCAACATAGTCCGCCATTAAGGTTAAACTATAATTTTAATTTTTTTAGAAAATATCCGTGAAACCGCAGTGAATTATTCATCAGACTAATTTGCTAGTTACTGAGGAGTATTTTATAGTAAATTTCTCTTACTTACGTAATTTTTATTCGCAACTTTTGAGCAGTTCTCGAGTCGGAATACAAGTTAACTTATTCATCATGGCGTCTTCTTTAAACAACTACTACCTGATTCAAAATAATTGCACATGAATTGAAACCAGCCAATAGCTGAGCTCTTACTCATCAAACAACAAATCAGATTCACTTCCCTGTAGGATATGGAGGCCGCCATGCTTTTAAAATTAGAGACATTTTTGTGTAATAGGAAATAAAATTTTCCTCTAATTAGAAGCTTGATTTTTTAAAATTAAACCACGGGATAAAATACGGGATTGTAATACCATAGATTTTCAATATTTACTAATCAATAATTAATTTCCTTGAATTATTTTCCTATGTGCCAAAGACAGCAAGTAAAAGGTGACTGACTTGTTGGTAAGCAATATGACTAATTATCTTTTCATTTCACTTTAAATTAAGACAAAGAATATAGAGATGGGATACTCATTAATAATATTCATATTTATTTTAAAATTTCTTAAACAATATAATATAAAATTATAGGGAATACGTTAGCTTCATCTCTTAAATGTTAACAATGGTTGCAGCCGATATGG
>KZ308172.1:926193-1004617 GCA_000376725.2 Ladona fulva
GTTATGTATCGTATGGTAAATGCAGGAGGTTAGTTTAGCAACAGCAGAAAAATGTCTTATTTAATCATTCAGGATTCTTCAAGAACCTCATTAGAAACGCTTTGCATTATGGAATGCAAGGATGGGGTGTAAATGGAAACTATCTCCCATCTGAGAATCATTAATTGTCACATTAATTACAAGTCCAGTCAAGTTAGTACTGGTACTATCTAATAGAGCCATCTGAAAGGCAGACATTTTTCCTTTCTTGAAGTATTTAAAAAGATTTAAGTAATTTTGTTTTCAGTCCCATTCATCCGTTCAAGTCAAAACAAAATAGAAAATAAACAAGGTCGTCTCGGTCTTAATCTCGGTATTCCATCACTGAAACAACAGTGGGTTTTTTGTATGTGGTTTGTATAATTAAATACCGTTGCTTATCTTTGTTGTTTTAAAACAGAAAATATTCTAACAAGGCATACCAAAGGGATAAAGTTTCGCACAATTTCTACGACAGGTTTGTTATTGACGTTCGAAAGTGGGCAATATGTAGTGCCCGGGGGAGGAATTCCAGGCACTTTTCCCACTGCCTTCTCCTTAACGCTAGCCAAGTAAATTTTTTGCGAGGGCACCCAAAGTCAGCTCGGATCCTGGTATTTGGACCTGCCCATCCCTCTCTCCTGGTTTATTGTGTGACGTAATGGTTTCTTATGTGGCCTAATAGTACACACGGTCCTCAAATAAAAGGACCCCCAACACTGCATTAGTCAACTTGTCACTCATTGGGTCACTCTACATAATGGTAAAAGGGGGCAATTTAGTATCAGTACCACATGTAACTACTATCAATTAACTTCATTGGAAACCCTCCACTCAGGGTTCGACCATCGCTGAACGAGTGATGTAGCCAAGAAGCAGAATGCGTTATGACGCTCGGTAACCCACTTTCAAGTCGGGCAGTGGTCGGAAGTCTCTCGTTTGATTGCGTAACTAGTGGAAGTTGAAGAGGGTGAACGTAATTGCTAACTACTGGGTCATATGAGAGGCTGTTAAGAGTGCAGGTGCGAATCATTCCAAGGGCTTTTAATTATCTCCTCTCTCCATCGGCGCTTTGATTCGTGAATGTCTAATCCTCCAATCTCGAAATGTCTTTTCTCCCTGAGATCAATGCGTTCGCGGATTACAGGGCTATCAATTCGAAGTCGTCTCAAAGAGAAGATGAGAGGGGACTTTTGGATTGACTCTCACGAGATTCGATGTTCGTTGATTATGGGTCGAAATGTCCCTTCTTTTTTGCCATTGCGACGATTTGGTGGAGGGATTGTTTTTAATGTACGTTGTATGTGTCATCGGTCCATCGAAACTGCTTACAGCAATTAAGTATACCTCGTCGACGACAGAGACTCAATTCGACCCAAATTTGAAGATAAAAAAAATCTTGAGGTAATTTGTTGGTAAAGTTTCACTCACAACTTCGACCTTTCTCGAGAACTTTTACTTATTGCAGTGGTGCAGCGAGGGGGGAGGATTCAGGGTTATAACCCCCCCCCCAAAAGGGTTTAAGATATAATAAATAAATTACTAAGTTCTTCGTATTTTCCACGAAGAAAATACGAATAACTTAGTAATTTATTTAGATGGCGTTCCACAATGTTCGGCCTGAACACCTTGAGTTTTAAGATATAATGTTCAATAGAAATATTTCTTAAGAATCATTAAGGAAATTAAAACACTGCATAAGATATATAAAAACATTGAATAGTATAGTCAATTTGACAAGAATAAAAGTAAAGGAAATTAATATTAATTATACTACATGGAAAAACATGAAAACTTTTGGACCGAGAGACCTGAAAATATTTCTATTGTCGAGAAATCTTGCTCAATGCAGCACGGAGAAAATGTCGACCTCGTGTTGATCCGTGCTGAGGCAGATATGGCGAGGAATAGTAGAGGAATACTAATTGAGGGATTGATGCTCTAGAAGATGAGAAATGTATTTTTTCTTGTAAGTGCGGACAGAAATGGAAGTTTTAATATTATGGGGAAGGGCGTTCCATAACTAATAATAGCATTAAGTACAAAGGATTTACGAAACATTTCCGTTCTGTGATTTGGAATGAGTAGGCTGTTTTTCTGAGGGGCTTTGTAGAATTTGAACACTGTTATGCAGGTAATCTTAGATAAAAACACTTTCTCATCGTAACGGCCGTTCGAATTGTTAAAAGTATCAGATGTATTCCCAGATACATGCGAATGATTCACCCACTCCTCCATAAATTGTAAGACGCAAGGGGGGGCTTCTACTGAAGGGGGGCTATCGTCTCCCTTCGGTTTCTCTTTCAGATAGACCGGTGATTCCCAAAAGGGGCGGTTAAATCCCTGAGGGGGCTCTACGTTGATTTAAAGGACGACTATCTAGGGGGCGACGGGGAACGCTGGGTGTATAGGGATATGTTACCGCTTCTCTTTCTTTCTTAATTCAACAATATTTTCTTTTGGAGTCTGGACAACGGAGGAGCATTACCGATTCGCTTTCATTGTTGTGGCTCAAGCTTATGTCAGAGCAGTTTTTAACATTAGATTTAGAAAATTATCTATTTGATGTATGTAAAAGTTATCCTAATTTGGTAGGTTCTAATTGATTCATTTGGATATTAAACATTTCCGCTGTAGTAAAACGCTGGATGAGGTGGCGACGTTAACTCGCTCATCATCATTTAACAGGTTTGTAATTTAATTAGTAGCGATAGTAACATGAGATAAGCAACATCACGAATAGTTCCGCAAGTTCTTCCGGGCTTCACCGCGATGTGATATCTCAATCTTGACGACAGTTTCGCCAGCTCTCCTGCGGGCGTCTTCAGGTCGAAGTGTCGAAGCACTTCTACCCGCAGGAGAGCTGGCGGAACTGTCGTCAAGATGGAGATATCACATCGCGGTGAAGGCCGGAAGAACTTGCGGAACCTAAGTAACCAGTGCCGCAGAAACCATCGCAGTAATATCACAAATAGTGAATTTAGATTTTAGCATCTGATTTATGTCGCTACGCTTTTCATACCTACCGTACGCTACGCTTTTCATACCTTCAACTTATAACACAACCATCAGCAGCCACCTTAGCTTATTATACCTACCTAACTAAAAAAATCCACCTACAAGCCGAATTTCTACGCACCTTTTAGAACTCTTTTTCTACTATTTTTGGTGAGGATTCTATAAAAAAACTTCGCCCAACGTGGGGCTCGAACCCACGACCCTGAGATTAAGAGTCTCATGCTCTACCGACTGAGCTAGCCGGGCTTTCTATAATATGTTTGTACGGTGAAACTTAAAATATGTTCACGGAAGCGTTTACTTGGAAATATTTTGGAAAAATTGAGATTGAACATAGTGCGACAAACTTTTGAGATAGAAGATCCTAATATATCCCTCAGAAGTAGAAAAAATAAACGAGAACCGAGAAAATTTTTTTTTCGGCCATGAAACTTTGAAAGGTAATATAGATCTCATTTTCTGAAGATTTAGGAGGAAATAAGCCAACTAAATCGCTGTTAAATCAACTGAATGATGTAAAATAGCGATCATAGAAATGTGACAGTATTCTCAACATAGGAGCAGAAGAGTCGCACGTGGCTCGCGAGCTACGCTACATTTTTCCCTGAGCATCGATGTGTAATATTTTTCGTTCCGGTTTTTCGATTCATTCCGGTTAAACGAAGAAAAAATATCGGTTCAGTTCCATTTTTGCTCCTACTTCAAACTCAAGTTAAACGAATGAAATGTGCTTCGTTGGTAACCAATAATCGGAACGAAGTAAATAAATGTTTCGGTATTGGTTTAAGAATTTCCATTTCTTCAGTTCGGGTACAGTTTTTATTCCGGAAAAATAACGTTCTTTTGGTTTCAGTTTTCGGTTCGCTTCCGGTTCCATGCCTTAATCGTCCCGTGAGAAATATAAATCAACTACCCTGTGGCGATACACGCAAAGTGAATGTAACATTTCCAGTGGATTATACCGTATTCGATTTGCACATTTTAGAAAGCTCCAGGAAAACTATCGACATGTTTGGGAAGAAACGGGCGGGTTTGAAAACAGGAGTAAATGATAGGTTTTGCGTAAGGTTAAACCCGATTTTCCGATTTCCAAAGAGCTAGGCTTTATTCTTTCTTCCTAAATGCAATGCAAATCATAACGAATTTCCATCGCACTTGGATTAATCGACAGATAAAACTGTATTCTATCTAGTTCGTGTGATAACTTGAACTTTCCGTCGAAAATGTTATTAAATTGTCGTTTATTTCGAAATTTATCGGATTTTTCTTCCTCTGTTCCGTAATTTGGGAGCCCACCGTCATTGTTGTCTCCTAATTAGCAGTCGATGTGAATGGGCTCTGGAATAGTCTTGGTGTCGGGCAACAGTGGCAGTAAACTTGTATCGATAACACCTTAAACATTTTCTGAATTTGCTTTGTATATTAAAAATATCGTTATATGAGTACTTACCAGTTTTTATGACATCTAACAGGAGACAATTCTTCTTCCTCTGGAGCTACAGTCCTCCGTGGACCTAAGCCTTCTTCACGACTCTTCTCTAGGTGTTTCAGCAGCTGCAGTTCTCCAAAACCTGTCTCCCTACTTCCTCAGATCTTCCATCTTTCCATCTTTTACGAGGTCTGCCTCTTGGTCTCCGGTCATCGATTTTCTTAACCGATCTCGAGGGTTCCATACGGTGTAAATGCTCGAGCCATCGGATCCTCTGAGCTTTAATGAATTGAACAATGATTTCTCCTTGAATGAGATCCTTTTTTCTTCATTTGTCGAGTCCTCTACAGCCCGTTTTCATTTCATTTCATGGTGACAGGAAACAATTATCGACGATAAATATAGAATCTCTACCAAATTTTTCTTAAGGTTCCTCTGCAGATTTCGTACTACCATTATTTATATTTAGTATTACTAAATAAAAAAAGGTCTGCTATGAAACGTAGAGTGAAATTTTAAATGCATTTCTCATGGAAGTAACTTAAATCTGATAAATATATAGATACATAAATATTTAAAAATAAACGTACAAACATACACACGTTGATCATTTTAATCGATTATGATGTTGGATTTATATACCCATTTTGAATTATATGTACAATAAGTTACAATATAAGATACACAGACATATGCAGGAACCTTACTATGGCAGATTCCCTCCTCAGCGATAAAACCGAAGACAAAAGATTGAGTGCCGTGCGATGAAATAGACGACGTATTTCAAAAGGCACTCGCGGAAAGGAAATAAGAAAAAGTCGAGAGGCGAGAATAAAAAAGGTATCGTCGGATCGGAAATCCATGTTGACTCTCGAGTCTTGGATTCAACGGAGAGCAATAAATAGCTCACGGGGCACGCAAAGAAAGCGGACGGGGAAAAGAACGCGTCTCTTGCTCTTTTCTTCGATGCCGTTCTTCTTTAGATTAGAATTTTTATTAATTTCAGGATATTTATAGTATCAGAATGGGCTTGTAGATCCAGGAACGGTGATTAGGGAATAATTTTATATGCTATACCTGAAATTCATCCGCTGTTCTCTTTTTCTGTGGATATCCCCATAAAGAGGATCACTAAATATTCTTACAGACATTCTTGTGTTACTTCGGCTTTGTTTTTCTCGGCAAGCGAAGTTACATTTTTGCTTTTTCAGACTCAGCAGACGAATCTTGTAGCGGATGTACGAGAATGCAAGCGTGCACAAAAGAGATCTGAAATAAGCTAAACTTGCGCAAACCTGCGCATATTTGCTTACCCTAAAATGTGATAGCGTCGCCGTGCATTTTCTTTGTAATTAGGACTCCATGGGTAATCGAATTTCGGTGAACGAACATTTTAGAGGGTATTCTCGGATGCTCCTGTACACAACAAGTTTAAAATTAGCAGAATTATATTTATTGCTGCTCATAATCTCTTTTCTATGTAAATATTAGGTAGTCTTTAGTGTTCCTGCTACTTGACGAGTATTATTTTTTCATTTGTCTTTCGGTTCAGGATAGAGGAAAGTTTATCTTTCATACACCTTAGTCTCATTATCAATCATACTCTTGGCTGTAAATGTATGAAATGCTTCTGAGATATGGGTAGTTCTGAATAATGGCATTCATTTGGATCTCTCCTTATTCAACGCCATGAAAAGTGCTAGAAAAGGGGTGAAAGGTAACTTTGCACATTAAGGTGTGCGCCTAGGAATATATAACCAACATAGTCTCCGGAACGTCAAGCCTAATTGTTCTGGCACGGTAGCTCAATAGGCTAGCGCAGTCACTTGAAAAGTGGAAGATCCGGGTTCGAGACCCGGTCCTGTCAGACTTTTTCCATGTCCGTTTCTCCTTGGGCCATAAAAAGTGTTATTCATACTTGCAAGATCGTTGTGCTGCACATACGTGGATGTTTTCAACTGCAATCTGGCTCAGTAGGAAGAGCAAAGCCAAACGACCTCACACCTCACCTTGCCTAGCTACCGCATCCCCTCTCCAAAGCTCATTTTACAGTTAGTGTTGGAGAAGATGCGGTTCAAGCCGTCCTCCGTGCTGAATGCAGATAGAGAGGCAGTAGCGTATTTTACGACTCACAGAAACATTATGAGATTCTCCAATTAATTATTTGTATTTGAAGTGTTTTTAGAAAATAATGTCATTCCTCCTCGTAATTGGTCACTTCGCCACTTTCTGTTGACACTCATCTCAGCTCCTCTCACCATAAATACAAGTCTGCTCACGGACTTGTTTCCTAATAGACGATCGACCAATTTATCGCTCGTGTATCCATCAGAGATAGCTTATCTCGAATCTCTCTGTGGACGATCGGATTCGAATACTTCGATAAACAAACCTGAATGCTTGCTTGCTTTCTTCTTTCCTCGCTTCGAAATCTCCTCCCGTTTCCGTTCTTTCTGAGTTCTTCTGCAATTCCTTTTCAAAGACTGCGACATCCTTTTTAACCTCCGTCGAAGTGAATTTTCCTTTTCTACGAAATCATGCGCTACTTTATAATAACCTTAGACGATGAATACGGGAAAAGGTGCCCGAAACTCATGATAACCTACTCAATGTCATACGAACGGAATCCCACGCTTCTAGACCTGTCGAAAGGATGGAATGACTGGAATGGATGAAAGCATTTTATCTCCGGTCTCCCTGAAGAGTCTTCATATAATCAGAGCCTATGTTCAATTATAATTCATATCGTAAGCTGGTCGGAAACTCGACCACTACCTATCAAAAGTCCTGGAGAGGGAAAGAGTACCATCGTACTAACATAAGTCGCGTTAAGCAAGAGGATTGATGAGTTTGCCGTTGCTTTCGTTCCTGAGTCAGTATGCTATGAGATGTTGACCCTAAGAGCACACCCTTTATTTAACACTTTTAACTTTAACCGGCCTCGTTGGCAGAGTAATTAGCGTACTAACGCTTCAACGCCAAGGTCCCAGGTTCGAGTCATGGCTAATCAGATATTTCAAATGAGGGAATGGATGGGTGTGTTCGTTAATAATAATTATCATTACAGTTGATGTAAATGGAATCATCTTCCTGTTTCCATTAATTATTATTATTATTTAATACAAAGAGCGGTTATTACTTAGTAGCACTCATGTCTCAGTGGCTGTCATTCATTGTCATCGAGAGCAATGAGACAAATTTAAATAGAAGACACATTTTTATCCATCGTTTACGAAAAAAAATAATTATTCCATCTAAAATTATTATATATAGATATAGAGAATATATAAAAGAAGAAACTCATTGAAATGCAGCTTATAGGTTGCTTTAGCGTTCCTCGTTGAGCATGAATGTTCCGTGAGGAAAACTTCGACGTATGAGTAGATCTACGACCCTGTCAATAAGAATTTTCAGAGCATTCCATAAGGAGAGATTTAAACGATTGCTATTGTTTAGCATCATTCATACTTCTATACTTTTATCACAGTGCAAAACAAGGGTGATAGAATAAGTAATTTAGGATACATTTTTTCACTATCTCATACAGAAAGTACACAGAAAAACAACGTTATTTTGAGGCGGTTTTGAAACAGCCGTAGTTTAGAGCAGTGGTCGCCAGCCTCACTTTTACCTACTCCCCACCTTTGTGCAGAATAATTTCCCACCCACCGATATCCCAGGAAGTGAGTTCAGCGCTTACGGAACTAATCACACCAAAAAGATAATAATGTTTATTGACGTAATAAATTTAAATAATGCAGCAAAACATGGATGCGTGAAATGATGTCTTCGTCAAGTACAACATAAAATACAAATTAAATGTTCCGAAATACTGTCTCTATAGAATTACAATACAAAAGAAAGTACAATTTAATATAGGGAATGTATTCGAGAATTTTGTACATAGTAATACAAGTACATCTATCCCTTTATTGAAAATCATCAATCTATAACTACACTTTCCTATGGGAAACAATTCCGTCGTCGTCCTTTCAAAGTGCATTCGAATTCCCTTTCCTTAATGATTTATGTTTTATTAATTTTCGGCCATGTCTGTCGATTTTATTATCTAGAAAGTACTCACCAACTGCAAACTTAAAACGCTCATTAGTGGGCAGTAAGGAATAGGTTGGGGACCAATGATATGTAGGAAAGACAGATTATATGATTTCGAATATTCGAGAAGAGGAACAGTTCCCACAGAACCCAAGCAAGATTTCGAAAATAGCGTTTTGTGGACCATCCGGGATTGACACACCGACTCCATTGTGCTCTCGACGGTTAGATATTCGGGATGACGGAGACGTTCCCAGGGGATAGAGAAAGGACTGGGAAATACGGGAGGGCTGGAATATAAGAATTTAAAGAGAGTCCTGGGACCGTAAATGCGAATGGTATGACTGCTAAAATTCCCGTTCCTGTGGCGTAAATGACATACGCGCCGCGTTGGAGGAGGGAATGGACGTAAATTGCATGCGCGGAACGTGATTCAACTGTCATTGCTTTCGAATAAATGATGAAAGGTAACTACCGCGCTCATAAAGCTGCTGGGGAAACCATGATATGCAATCGTTAAAATCAATGGAGTTTAAATTATCCCCCGAAGACGTTTTATTGTACGGCTGAGT
Organism: Ladona fulva; assembly: GCA_000376725.2. Classification (NCBI taxonomy): domain Eukaryota; kingdom Metazoa; phylum Arthropoda; class Insecta; order Odonata; family Libellulidae; genus Ladona; species Ladona fulva. The sequence continues at coordinate 935,287 of KZ308172.1, forward strand.
GGTCCGTAAAGCAGTTTATTATGCCGCTAAGTTTTACTTACTGATGGTCTTATTATCTCAACGACGAGAAATTTTGTTTTTAAGATCTTTATCTCTTCACCAACGGTGGTCCATATCAATGCGAGGATTTATGAGTTGAGCCTTCTAATGGAATATACAATTATGTATAGAAAAAGTAAGGAAAATATGATTTAATATCAATATTCGGCTGCCATGAATGCGTGACAAGAATAACAGAAACCTTTATTTTAAATACATCTCATCCTTACCGCCACGATTCATTTCTTATAATGAGCACTTCTATCCACTAAATCTTTTGTATAATACATTTTTCCCCAAAAATTATAGTACCACTGCAGTCTCACTTTTTCTAATCTGGACACAAAGGATCGAGTCCTTTGAGATATAATCACAACATTATTGTTTATTCTTCTTTAGAGCTTCTCCATTCCCTTACTAAAGTAAGTAATGTAAGTTAGCAATCAAAGACTTCCTATATATACTTACCAAAAATCGGATCTTGATATGAGGTAGAATTTCTTATAATATAAAAAGCAATAAACCCTTAAGTCCATGATAAGGTAGAGAAATTTTCAAATTTTCTAATTTGATTTATTTTAATCAAAATACTGGTGCCTCGCCTTATTTTTTAAGAATGATTCAGCGCGGAACAGTTGACTGAGTAATACTTTCTTTATATAAAGCTATTACAAATTCTAATATTTATAAACCTATCTCGATCAAATAGTAATAGAATAGAGACTTCTATTTCTGTACCAAATGTAGCATCTAATCTTTATTTATCTAGGGATCAATGATCTTTCTTATGACCTCAATAGCCCATTTATATACCAAGAAAGGGATTTCTATAGCTTCAGAAATATATACAGTCCTAATGTATTCGCATAGGATGATTGCGTGTCATACAGATTATTAATGAGAGTGGATGAATTCAAAATGCTTCACGTGAATGTAAACAGCAACCATCCGTCTTCTTTACAACATCATCTGTTTCTGTGACTATGTTTATATCCAAAGCAGTCTATCCTGTCGTTTATTAATCGCTTTTTTAAGGCGGGGTCTTTCTGTGAGAGGCTAGCCCGCAGAAGTAAATTAGCATATCAACATCCAATAACGTGTGCCAACTAAAAGATATGAAACATTAACTCTTGTTACATGCTTCGACCTTGAATCTTTGCTAAAATGTGACATCCCCAACTGAAAAGTGGATGGGTTAGACGCGTCGCCTTACTCCACCTGGTTTTCTGCATGCTTCACTTCTGGATGAGTCAAGTGTTGGTGTTATCAGTTGAGTCCATATTAAAAAAAGAGAAATCCAGATTGGGCTGAACCACATAAATATCAGTTACACTCCGATTTCCTATCCTCCAATTTAATCGTCAATGTGACATTCATTTATTTTAAATGATTTATTTTATTTTTTATTTTCCCGGGTGCCCTCATAATCGTCCATTTCTTAGACAATTACAGGAGAGGCGTTAGCAAAAACAATAGACGAACACACACAACATTCCCTCACCAGAAAAATCCGATTTACCGGGAATCGAGCACGGTACCTCGTGGTTGGAGCGCTAGTATACTACTTGCTATACTATAGTATATGCCGCCTCCCGAGGAGGCGGCAACGTCCTCTCGCCGGAGCGACGTCATCATTAAAGGCCGCCTCATATCTCTCCCCCCAATGCATTTAGGAAATATCGCCCTCGCTTATTTTTTCTAAATCATTTAAATAGCGCGTAGTAAAAATTTCAACTGCGTAGGATCAAATTTGTAGGAGATCGATTTTTAATTCAGACGCTTATCAAAGGTCAATAAATCATGGTCGGATCTCAGAAACGCGGATTTTGCTTCACAACTATATAACACATTTCTGCTAAAAGTTTGGTGTTTCTGTGACTTCTGGTCATTGTTCCACAAAAGGGGTGAAGATGACCGAGTCATGGATTTGTGCGAATTTACCGTGCTTTGATTTGGTTTACGTTGACTCACATAAAGCAGAAGAAGGATATTAACTTTTAATGTGTACCATTTTAAAGACGAATAAATTCTCTTTCGAACGATGTATAACATTTCCCTATATAATAGCAGATCATCAATGGGTAACGCATCAAAGTCAAGGTCTATACTAATTTCAATCCGACAGAAATCACTCCGCCATCGCGGCTGGTAGCGGTATGTTTACTTGCGGTGAAAATCATTAATTGATACCATTAAACAGAAAATGGGTTTCCACTCAAATATTTTGTTTCTGAGCAACTTATGTATGCTAATATTTCATTTCAGCCTTAATTCTACTTACATACCGACCGCGGTGGCGGAGTGGTTAGCATAAGTACTAGCGCTCCAATCTCAAGGACCCAAGTTCGAGTCTCGACTAATCGGATTTTTCTGGGTAGGGAATGGTCGTGTACACGTGTATCAACTTTTCACTGTAAGAATTGGTGGCAGGAAAGGCATCCAAATGTAAAAATCATTGCCGAAACGAAAGTCATCATCGCGTCATAAAAACCATCAGCCAACCCCATAAGTGATGGGAATAGGCTGAAAAGAAAAAAAAATACACTTATAAATCCAATCATTGGCCAATTAATTGGATAGTCTTGGATAATTAATGACCTATTACCCTACTGTCTGCTGCCGGCCCTGAATTTAGTGCCGAAAGGGTAGCAACGTGCTATCCCACCTTAAGAAAAGCGTCGGCAAAAAGAAATACCCTCCACATATGCAAATGCGAATGCCTCGTAAGTTATAAATTCACAATATAAAATTCATTGAATGTCCTTTCGGGAAAGGACGGCACGGCGGCATGCACGCGCACGCCTTCGGCACGCAGCAATACGCCCATAAATTTTCCGTCGGAATAAATCACGGGGCAAGTCACGCCCGAGGCTGCCGCTCCCCGTGGAAAGCGGAGGGCTTTCGCCGTTCGCGCCGGCATGATGCGTGCAAGGGCGTGCATGCTCGCTTGGACACATTAGTCGTCGTTCGCTGTTCGCACTTGAATGCGATATTCACGGAGAAGTGAACGACGGGTGAAGAGAAGCTTCGGTCATCTTCCTGACGAAGGGGTACTTGAAGGACGGAATGGAACCATAGCCTCTGTTATCTTGATCTCCGATCGCCCATCGCCAAAGGAGCTTAAATTACGCTGTTGAGGAGATGATTGCCGGAGAAAGAATACGAAGCAAATTACGAACGTTTTCGTTCAAAATGGGTACGGGTTCAGGGCCGAACCAAGTGTATCGGCGCCCTGGTCTGCAGGCTCATATTGTACTTATGTTCTTGTAAGATTTCTATTATTTTTAGGACTTGATTATTTTTTATTAGAGTTATTTTGGCAATCATTAGAATCAATCTGATAAGTTGTTTTTATTTAGGTTTATAACAAAACTATCAATCACATTGTTTTCACGGTAATAGGAAATGTATGAAAATGGACTGTTTTAAAGAAAGCGAAACAACGTAAGAATCGGAAATTACTATCTGCTGCAATTTACTGATTCGTTCAAATTAAATTTCTAATCAGGAGTATTCAAATATTTTACCCTACATACTTGATTACCTCAGTCAACAATCACATAATAGTTCAGAGGAATAATCTCGTTTGCAGCGGATAACCACATCATATTGTAGAGTTTGCTTTATGATTGGTCAATGAAAAGATAATTCACGAAAGTGTAAGCGCCTCATACAAAAACCTAGAATAATGCAATGCACTTCCCATAACTTAACTGCTCTGCTCGATCTTGTTTCGATGTGGGATAAAATTATACTGACGCAGACTGTTAAATTCCGTATCAGAGATGTTTTCATATAACGAGTCCCGTTGAACACGAGAACAGCTTTCCGGAAAGTGGGTTCGAGTCCCAGAAAACATGTCGATAATTTTCATCTTTCTCTCCTTGGAAAATATATATCCTTTAGTCGTTGGGGTTAGATATAAGTATCCATCGATCGAGTATTTATAATTATGATCCCAATACGAGCATATAATCCATGTTTCATTTCGAAAGTTATCGCAGGCAATCCTCATAAGCCTATTTACAGAATGAAACTGGATTTGATTGAAAAAATAGGATTTGCTGGATTCTGGAACACAATTACACACGTCTATGCCGATAAGATTTTCAGCCTGAGAAATTTGCTTTGAAATTGGGTTTTCCATGTAACGGATGTTCTTTAATCGACCCACTTTGCCATGATAAAAACACCGAAAGAAACATCATAGTGCTTAGTTGACTCTTAAAAAATTGTTTTGACTCAGTCGAGAAAACATTGGTCGTTCTCCAAGATGTCTAGCTGAGAGAGCTTTGGTTTTGACCTCTTCAAGATACTGTAGCAGTTATACCGAGAATGTTTTCGCAACTGGGCGGCTTCGCGAGGGAGCGCTATATTTTAGCAAGTTAATTCACCGCAACGAAGCCTCTTTTATGCAAGCGCCGCTTTTATACGAAGTTAAGCCGCGTCGTCATTAAAATATAAAGTGAGTGGGGAGAATCTCCGAAGGATAATTTCGTAGGGAAAAAGGATCCTTTATTTAAGATGCTGATAGGGATTTTGGGTTGAGCAGTGAGATTTATTAATCAACAAAAAACTGCCGAACGCAGTGGTTAAGAGTTGCACGAGCTCGTAAATATACGACGATTGACTTTTTATCCATGATAAATGTTTAATGTACGGGGTCAACTCGGAAAAATTTATAGCGATAAAAACGTGAATTAACGGATATTTGAAACGGAAATACCACGCCGCTCGGTGACCTTTTTTGCGCACTCTTTGATGACATTTTGAAAAAGATGCGGATTCGGTCCTAATTGAGGTTGAACTTTTGTTCACAAAGTACACAAAATGTATTTTTAGCGACTCCATATTACAAATGTAAATAGATTGACAACTTCAGGTGGTAAATAACGAATTTACGAATTTTATCTGAGTTTTGACGAAGCATTTTGCTGTAATTATCGAAGTTGAATTGAATAATTCTCTGACAAATACGCGGGATTAATTGTAAACCATGTTAACACGTGCTCAAAATTAATCTATTAGAAAGATACTTATTTAATTCTATAAACACGTATTGGTAATAGACGTAATTATGTATGTACTTCCGGCTTTTCTCCTGGGATCGAATCGGAAGTCCTTACGGCGAAGGCGGAGACACTATCCTTAATGTAGTACGGTAGCCTTTGATCTATTAGAAGGAATAGGACGTGAAAGAGGCTCACAGCCTCATCATCAAGAACGGCTCCAGACGTTTGGTTTTTAAGGAGACGTCAGCTTGCATAATCTTTGCCTTTTTGCTTCCATCTAAGCTTGTAAAATCTAGCTAAAATACGTCGTAACACATGTTCATCCATCAGGCAATAACCGTTTGGCTTTCTACGTCTAATTAATCTCTATTGTAGCATTAATAATAAATACCTCGAAAGTTTCTCTTACAACAACTTAATACAAGTTCTCGTCATTGTTGAGCGTAACAAATCGTTCTTAATATTTACCACTGAAGGCATTGACAATTTTTCTAATTTCAAAAATTAACACCTCATGTACTCTTGCTGACCTCTGATTTACCGAATTTAATGGACCCATAGCATTTACCCTTTGCAATGCTTTAATATGAAAGAGATGGAGGACTTTCTTCTAACTTATTTAATAGGTCTGGCAGCAAGTGATTAAAAATCGACTCTTTAAAGAGTAAAACTTTATACTGGTTGTAATTTGAAAGAACAGTGCTGCCTTAAGTTCAAAACGTTTACATCGGTTTGTATCATTTGGACCATGAAGAAACCGTGGACCTTGGTCGACATAAAAGTTTACAAAGACCGAGTACTGTTCACTAGTAGTCCTAGAAAAGAAAATAACGAAAACATCTGGGATTTCCCTATACACGCTCCACTTCCAGATCTCAACCGGATACTAATCGGATTAGCAGGAATTGGCATCTCGTAAACCGCGACTCTGTGGTTTGCTTCCGGCCGAGGCGCGAATGCATTTACAATGCGCCGAAAGAAAAACAAAAAGGAATCTGAGGAAGGTAACAAACGACAATCGTAATCTTTTTCTCACTTTAACGCTGTGTGTGTCTCGCGATCGTTTGGCTCATTGTAACTAAGGGAGGGGAAAGGGAGGTCTTTTAGCACGAGAGAGGATATGTATAACGGGAGTGGAGAGGACATTAAATCACAGCGGCACATTCATGTCCAAGCTGGGATTTCTATTTGGAGGTATGGGGAGAGAGAGGCAGGGCAGGTATGGGAAAGAGAATGTATAGAGGAAAAAGGACAGAGAGTAGTAGGGCACTCCCCACGTCTACGAAAATAGGGGGAAGAATGCTAAAGGAATCGATATCTCGATGAGACTATTCGAAAAGGAGCCCCAAAAGATTGTCAGAAGCAATGAAAAACTCCCGACATTATGAGAACCGGATTCAGCCTTTCGATTGCCCTTAGGCGACAATACCTCGCTCAATGCCTCTCCATTGTCCACTCAACTACCATCGATTACGGTGTCGATTGTTGTTTCTCAACGCTATATGCAAGAAAATATATTAATTACTTGATGATTGAATAACTCGACTCGACTCGATAAATCTTAATTGCCTCAGGGCGGAAGAAAACTCATACTTGACTAAATTACGCGGAATTTAACATTTCCTCATTGTATGAACGGATCTAGAAACTCTTCAAAAGGTGGGGATGGGACGGAAGTTGCCTAGAGGGACGGTACTTGCAAAAGGGGGTGCGATTTAAAAGAACCTCCTTAGGAACTCATCTACAATTAACTTTTCAAAAGCCATTTCGTTGTGATGAATGCAGTGGATGTACAGTGATCGAGGAAAAACTTCACGACCTGATTTTAATTCTAGCTCTTCGCCAGATTCTAAGCAAATCGCTAGTGCCACAAATTCACCAAACGTCCCCTTTTGCCCCCCGCCCCTGGATCTGCAAATTCCATTGACAGGTAATGGGAAAATTTTCATTTGTCTTTTTGTACTTCATCGAGGAACATTCGTCTTTCATTCACTCCCAGCTTTATTCGTGGCTTAACAATACTTACCAATGGCATTCACCTTGGTCACTCCTTGCATGCTATGGAAAGTGTTGTTCGTGTGGTCACCCTGCTCAACTTACGTCTTTTTTCCTCTGTTATAATTCCGGCTCTATGAGGAATGTAGGAGCAATGCTAATTGCGGAAGGGTTGAGGTTTCAAAAATAATTGCCATTAAAGGATTACCATTAAATTATCTTCATTCCTGGAAGCATACATATCCAAAATTTTTATTTCCCTGGACACTTAAACATTAAATTTACCTATCAAGTGATGCTAAGTTCTAATTCGAAAATAGTAAAACACTAATCCATTAAGTATGCAAGAATATGGAAAGAAGTATTGAATTCAGTATTGTTTTAAAATTGACGACACTTCCATGAGGTGATGGACATCGAATAACTTGTATTTCACTTAAAAACTACGCGGAAGATATGGGTTTTCTCGGAGATGAAGATAAATCCGCTGTGGACACCCACGGTGCATACTCAGGAGAAACAAATGCTTCCAAGCGAAGATCCGCTCTTATTCACCAGACAGTGGAGAATAGAATATAAACTCATACGAAGTATGAATTACGTTAGGAGGGATGCCGTTATAGTTTTCCTCTCACTTAAACGACATCCTGCGAATGTTAATACATCATAGTCTTTGCAGTTTAAACAGCCATTTTATGGTATGCATTACCATGATTTTCAACTGTAGAAGGCCGTTACCCCTACATTGCGGGGAGCCACTTGATTTAGGGGCCCAGTGAGATCCATAGAGAGATCCAAACTATTAGCTGTTGCGCCGATAAATTTTATTGTGCACCCCTGAACCAGAGTGTCTTAAGACGGAGAAAGCTTTACTTTTATCGTGACTGCAATGCTCTGCGTCGTCAACGTAAAAAAATAGGAGTATATAATCTTTACAGTGAAATTTTTTTCTATTGCCAAGATATGTAGTCTTAGAATGCACGATTTGTCGATAATAAAGTTATACACCTTTCATCCAACGATGAAATATTGTTATAAAATCATGTTTGGGTTGATGGGATATTAGAAGAATACAGATTGTGAACGTGTGCATCGTGATGAAAGAGCATAATCGTTAAATTGTTCTGAATTTAAGGTTGACGACTACAAGTCACCCATCTATCTTCGTTTATTTTCCTATGTTTAGTTTCACCCATATTAAACGAGAAAAACGAAGAAGGAAATACGTACACAATCGACCACAAAAATGGCACTGATTGTCAAGGTGGAGGGGTGGGAAACACACAAACGCCGTCAACGAATTACCTTTCTAATGAAATTCATTTCGATCTCTTACGGCAATTATTTCTAATTTATTTTTGCTTTGGAAATACACTCTTAAAAACTAATTTTACAAGCATTCTTAATTTAATTCCTCCAGAACTTTCTCACCTAGCCTCAATTATAAGATGACATTGAACCCTATCTACTGCAGAGGGTTAACATCTTCAATTTCTCTGATTAATTTCATCTGATTTCAAACTTTGACACTTCTAGATCTAGAGTTTTAGGCGAGCATAGGTAATACTTTTTTATTACCCACACAACCGCTCACATACACAATTATACATATTAATATGATACAGTTTCACATCAATGCAATTTAATCGCAGTCTCGCATGTTTATTTTCCTTGTGATTCGCGTTGTTAACGCGCGTTTTCGCATAATTCAATTTGGTGCAATTAAGTGCTCATTTATTTGAATAGGTATGTACTTTATCGTTTCATATTGTTCGAAAATCATACGAACATTCCTTGCGAATCTATAATCGGGCGAACGTGGCCAAATTTCCGATACATTGAGGGACAGCCTCGGGTGGGGTTAACCTACACAGCTACGGCAAAGCGAGAATATTATTATTTTAATTCACGCTCCATTGAAACAAACAGGTTGGTTTCTGCTCCCGAGGCAATTTCGCCTTTTCCATTCATTTTCTGAATCTGCCCTCGTGGTTATCATCAAAGGCTTAGAGGCGAGGAAATAAATAGCTTGCTGCTCTGAATTTGCTTATGAGGATAAATTGGCGCGGATAATTGAATTACTGACTGCAAATTAAACAGTTTTCTTTGTTTGTTATCATGTAGGTATCTAACTCGGCTGGAAGGTTGAGTAAAGAGATAAAGAGGGCAAGACGTATAATTAGAAATTATATTGCGGCTGTGACCTTTTTTGGATTTTATCCGCATGTTAAAATTTTTACAATTACCAAATAACACTATTCTAACGTGGAAAACAAGGTCACTCACTAAGAACACAATCGAGGTACAAGAGAGATTCATATGGTAAATTATTAAATGCTATCCACAATATATATTCATGTGTAAGCTGACCTCCGAAGTTTTTCCTCTAAGTTTCCGTTTTTTCGCGTAATACGTATGTAAGTCAACCCAATATGTTTCTGTAAACCCTGATAACTTTATTCCGAGGGTCAAATGCAAACTCTTGTGAACATCTTGTGATTTTAATTTAATATACACTTCTGTTTTATTAACCCTTTATATAAGTCATGACATAGGCGATGTATCAATTGTTTTGCAAGCACGAGATCCTAGGAATTCGGCCTGCTACGCACTTCTACTAATTATAGATAAAGACAATCGGCATCCTAATGACCTGCAGTAATCATTATACTGCTTATTGATTCCGAAAGATCTATAACAAAAGATCCACAAGAAAAGATCCACAAGAAAATACCTACAACAAAAGATCTATAACAAAAGATCTACAACAATAGATCTACAACAAGTACCTCCCTCATGCGTGGGTCGATTCGTAACTTCGATTTACTGCTATTGAAAATTTTATTGAAGGCCTTCTTACGCTCGAAAGCACAAGGTGCGGCGCACCAGTCACTCTTTTATTAAAGGGTGAGCGAAGAAATTGTCGAGTTTCGGCTGAGAAATTATGGTCGTGAGTATTTTAAGTTGAATTTCCATTGAAATAGATTACGGCTAAACATCATCCACGCGCTCTGTGATAACTCAATAAGTACTCACGAAAACAACATCTGAGTACGAACTCGGTCGTGAGGTGAGGATAGGAATGAATAATCAAGTAATGCACAGGATGGGAAATAAATCAGCCAAGGATGAAGTTGAGGAGATAGTGCGGATTGCAAATGAATCGTTGAGGGAAGATATAGTGGAAGGTAGGCGGGTAGATGTGAATGGAAAGGAAGTCGAGTCTGTGAAGTTGGGATACCTGGGAAGGGAAGGGTAGATGGAGGGGAACCACGGCAAGCAAGAGGACGTTGGGGAGGAAAGAGAGATATAGTGCGTGCCCACCAGTGTTGTCAGATGGTGGCACTCATTTCCTTTCCTATCCCCCACACACGCATACGCACTTCTCCCGGACACGAAATCTGGGCAAGGAGGATCACGCATCGCTCACGCGCAAGCACGCACGTGAAGTAGGAGTGGAGAAACACTTTGTTTGCGAATGTTACGTCCTGTTGAATCCATACCGTTGCTTCGGCCACTGATGCTCGGTACATGCTTCTATACTTTGTTCCACTCCTAGGGAACAATCATTTGGAAAAAAGACACGAGAAGAGTGACAATCTCGGGATTTGAACACAGGGCTGTTTTTCCTTGTTTGGAATTTTTCTTGGGTGCATCCGTTTTAAGTTGCCTTATTCCAAGAATGGCAATCTTTTGTTGCAAGGGTGCCATATTCGATAAATATAAAGGAACTTCCTGACTGCGTTGTGCCAAAACATAGAGTGAAATTTTGATACCAACTCCCTTATTACGTTAACGACGAGGTTCATATGTTGCAATTGAAGTAAATAATCGTTAATTATGATTAATAACTAAAAGAATCCTCATTCGTTAGATAAAAAAGACGGTGCTGTCAGAGTTCCGTGTGGAAGAAAATCTCTCGCGTGCCACATCAGACACGCGTGCTATAAGTTCGCCGCTCCTGCCTTACACCCTTTCATTGGAAAGGGTATAAGAAAAGAGCATTAAATAATTTTATAATAAGCATTAACCCTTTGGCTGCGAGGCATAAATTCAGATGATTCCCTGAAAGTTGATGAATCTCCATCAAAAAATGATTTCCTTTTATTCCTGAAGATTTTTTTTCTATGAGAGTGAAGATTGCCTGAATTCCACAAACAGTAAAATTAGTGGAAAAAGTTCATATTTAATCCAATAATACATTTTTTTAAATAAACATACAAATACTGAAGATATTAGGAAATACCATTCGTAGAGCCGAAAATGATGCGTTTTGGCTAGTAAATTACAAGTAAATAAACAATAAAATATTAAGTTTTCTTAACAATTAATAATTTGTTATGTAAGCCAGGTGTAATAATATCAACAACAATCAGAAAATACAATATCTACAAAGTATTCACAGAAATAAGGGACAATTCTCATTTACACACAAAGTCATTGTTGGACTTAAATGTACATTTATAAACTATTTATAATGCTTCAATATAAAAAGTTATTTAAATGATAATATACAATAAATATCCTTAATAACAAATATTCAGTTAATCATTTTTCTCTACATCAAAATGTATAGGTACATAGATTATTTTCATAAAGAAATTAAAACATCTCACTCGAATTAGATAAAATTATTTGTACTACATAAAATATTTACATTGACATTAAGCTACTACAGACAACTTTTATGAAAATTATTAACACTGACAGTATTTTTTATATTTCCTCTAAGTATAGTATGCATCAAAACATCCTACCACATATAATTCCGGCTTTTCCAAACTGATCACAATTATATGTTGTTTGCTTTCTTTTACTATAACCTTATCCCTTTTTGGAACATTGTGATGGCAAAATACTGCATACTTGGTACTTGGTATTACTTTGAAAAATGTCGCTCTGAGAGTAGGCAGAAGGGGCGAAGCAACGTTAGGACTTCGGATTGGCTGATCATTTTTCCTGAATCCCTTGACAAAACCATCAATCGCCATTCTCTAGATCTTCTTTGCGTCAACTTTTGGGTTTTATTTTCTAAATTGTAGTCTATCCAGCCATTTATTAGTGCCACCTCGATTACGAAATGCCATAATGTCTGGTACCATTTCATCGCTTTTCTTTTGAATGGATACGTTGAGCAGAATTGACCAAATCTATCCACCCTCCCATGTGTTTGTTGTAAAAAAATTGGATGGAAGGCTTTCTAACGACTCTCCTCCCCTTTCTGGAATTGATGCATTTTAAACGAAAGCAAAAAGTAACTAAAATGAGTAATTAATAGTAAAGAGATCATTAAAATGGTGTTTTAATTTATAAAAAAACCGACCTTTTGGATGTAAACGCATACAGTGCACGTGCTCGTAACCTCAACTGGATGTGTAAGAAACGGAGACACTGACTACCACTCGCACTGAGCTAAAGTCGGATTCTAAGATTTTCTTTCGCACGTATTTTGTAGAGTCTGCTGATGTTTTGCACTTTGACCCTCTCTTCCCTCCTCATATTGCTTTCATAAACACTTTTTCAGCATCTGTGATGCTTCTCAATCACTGTTGATGAAAATTCTCAATGACAATGCAAAATGTGGTAGGATTTTTGACTGGAAAAACATTGGTCGTTTTTTCCGCCGTGGCGTATCTGGTGTTGCTGCGATGCTGAGTGCTTAATTGCAGTGTAAGCTGCCGCACTTTCATCCCACTTTGTATTGCTGTTAATTATTAAAGGGTGACGCACAACCCCTTAGGTCCATATCCTTCCCTACTCTAAATTAACCTTTGAACCCCCGTTTTTGTATAAAAGCCCAAATATTCTCAACCCCGATGCTCTTCAAGCCCAACGGTCCTGGTTGCTACCCTCGGCCCCAAAGTCCTCCCTTCTCGATGCGAGACCACCCGTCTTGTCCCTCAAGCCCTCCCGTGTCCGCGTCTTCCCGGTGCGAGACCATCCGTGTACCTCAGTCAGCCGTACATCAATGCCGGACCCAGCCACTGGTCGCCAGCGAGCAGCCGTTGTTTTTCTCATAACTGTAATGAATTATTTGCATTCTTAATTAGTGCCAACCGGACGTTCTCTATGGCCTCGCGACAATAGCATTAAGATTAGTGACGTAAATGCAATGCGTTCGACCCCAAACCAGTTTAATGTGGGAATACTATGGAAAGAATCATTGAGGAGCTCAGTGAGGGAAAAAGGGCATACTACCTCACTCCTTACCTTGCGTACTTAGCATAATTTCCTCGCTAATGTTTTTGTTAGCTAATCGTGGAGGGGTTGGGATTACAACTACGTTTTGGGCGGGTGACTTCACAGACGTATTGATTCAGCGTGAAATGTGTCCATCGTCATTAATGATACATCTAGTCCCAATTTCGCCCAATAAAGACGATTGTATGTATGTATTTGGTTGCCAATGTTAGCTATATTGATGCGAGCAATGGCGTGATCGAAAAAAATTGAATTTCACAATTCCAATGGTTCTAACAAATTATTTTTGGGTTTCTATTTATTTCTTTAATGTAAATAATGAGTGATTGGTTCTGAACGAGGCATCGAGCCGGAATCACACGGAATCTTGATCCGAAAAAACCGTTATTTATGCCGAAGTGAAAACCGAACCCGAGCCGGAAAAATTTCAATTCTTGAACCCGAACCGAACCGTAAACAATTATTTATTCCGTTCAAATTTTTTTGCTCCCTAAAAACACACACCTTACTTAAGGATAATTGGAGGAAGGTTTAACTAACTTTAAATGTTTATAACTAATGAAGTCTACATGATTAGGCGTGACCTTGAGGAAAGCCATAACGGTAACAGGTGACAGAATAACCGTTAATAACTAACAAGACTTGCAACTAACCATCACTAAGTTCTATTTTACAATTTAGTGTATTGTATTGTTTGTGGAAAAGCTTTAAATAATAAACAGACTTTCAGAAGGATATCGTTGCAGTCGGAGGGAAAAAAACGATTCGAACCGGTCCGACGTTGATTGGAGCGGAACCGGAGCTGAACCGACAATTGTTTTTTATCGTTGAACAAGGGCGATAACCGGAGCATAAAATACTGCGCTTAGATTCCCTGCTGACCACCAAATTAGGTACTTCAGTAAGTTGCTAGAAACGTTAAATTGCTGCGGTAAGATGTCGCACCACATTATTATCATCACTTCATCAATTACCACTCTGAGTAATAATGCATAATTTACTACTACATGTGACCGGTTGCGGTGGCGGAGTGGTTAGCGCTCCAACCCTTTGTCCCGGGTTCGAGTCCCGGTTAGTCGGATTTTTACGGTTAAGAAATCTTTATTTGTGCTTGTAAATGATAATAATTGTTGGATGGATGTAACTGGGATCATCTTCCTGTTTTCATTAAGGAAATTATTATCATTACTTTCGAAATTGATTCCTCCCTACATTTAGAAACAATTAGTCGAGAACGTTTCGCCAGAGAGGCCGGAATCCTCGGAATTAACGCGTCAGTCATCAGCGAAAAGGTTTGCCACCTCTGGACTGTTTTCAAAGTCTGTAAAGCGAGCCTTGCGTTTAATGATGCCTTTTCATCACGTTCACGAACACGTCTTATGATTTCCTCTCAGAAAGTCTTTTATTGAGGCAGCCTGAGGGCAAACTCCTCTCTCGACACCTCTCTCCATTCGCGTGTTTGAGTTGCACCCGAGGACAAAGAGAAGAGAGCCTTTTATCAACTTCCAACGAGAATCTTCAACTCATCTTCTTCGAGAGTCCAAACTCCCTCCCACTCAACCCCTGTAGACATCTGCCATTCGAAGCACTCGCAGAAAGGTACGGAAGCCGCAGTTGCGAAAGTCCGCTCTGAGTACACGAGATCCTTGTTCATGCCGAAAGAATGCTGGTGACGAAAGGAAAATCCGTGGGTTCATGATCCGGAAAAATATCCAACGAGCCGGGGAAACAGGTCGTGCGTATCGTGGAGCAGGAATTAAAGCTCGCGGAACCGTGAAACAGTTAAACTTGATTAATTCGAAACGCTATGTTTCGAAATTGAACGTTACTCGAAACCTCCGGACAAGGAAGAGCGAGATCAGTTACGTGCAAATTTGCGTTGCGCTGCACAATTTTCAGCGATGCTGACCTTTTCCACGGATTTTCCACGGAGTACCGATGCAATTACATTGGCACAACAGAAGCTGAGATTACAAAAGGGAGAGTTTTATGCTTAGTAACTCGCACAAGAGAGTTTGTTGACATAGAAAGTAACTGGCTTACGAATAAAGGCAAAACGATTATGGATACATTAATACAAGTCAGGTGTTGAAAAAATAACCACTTTTCAAGGGAAACTGGTAAATTTAATCTAAAATTACTTTACCACATATGTTACATAACCACATCGGACACATGTAGTTATGTAGTATTGTGCAAAGTAATTTTAGATTAAATTTACCAGTTTCCCTTTAAAAGTGGTTATTTTTTCAACACCTGTCATGGAATACTAAAAAGTAAATCGCCGCTCCGTCGAATTTATTCTTAATACAAGTCATTCAGGACCCCTCAAAATGACAAACGATTCAATTCTAAGTCAAAATTTTCACTATCAGACCTATCACATTTTAAATTCATTCATAATAAATTTGTTAGGAAAGGAAAAAAAACAGGAGCCACTTTTCTCTAAGAAACTGGGTCCTATTTTAATTTAAAATATACTTCAAAAATACCACACCCGCAAATCATGGAATACAACATAAAAAACTGTCAGCCAATTAAATTTATTGAAGTTAATGATAACAAATTGAAACGGTTATCTTCGAGAGTCGAAAAAAACATTATTGTCTGGTTCTTCTTCAAGTGGTTCATTACGTTAATCTTGATACTTTACCAAAGCGTTTCATGTGTACACTGAAGAAGAGATGAAAATTCCGATTATAATACTTACGTGAGTTGAAATAAAAATTAATCTGAGATTACGAGATAGTTTTTGAATATTTTTCCCGTTTGGAGTTGTACGAGTCACCACTATGTCATCTATTCCAACAAGTCATCGTCGAAACCGGTGGATTTGATACGAACACTGCAAAGTAGTAATGCAACGCTGCACAATTGAACACTGAACTGAACATTGTACCCTGCAAATTATTTAATTTAATCCTGCAAGGCGTTCCTCTAAGCACAGATAATTCTCATCGATTACGTGAATAAATATATCAATCAAAAGACTTTTGTATTCTTAATAGGTATATTATCGTATTACTAAAAAATTGGCCACATTTGATGAATTGTATTATGCTCGAGATATTTTTTCAAAAAGTTGTAAGAACCAAGCACACAGTAATTTAAGCAAGGGTCAAATTAACCTATAGACCTGTGTTAAACTCCGATGCCTACGCAGGGATATTAAAGTAGAAGAAAGAAAGATATCCAGTTTATGCTTGTTCCATCGTATCCTGAACATGCTCTGTGGTATGAAAACCATCCTATTTTAATTAAGATGCCATTTCTTAGCTGAAAATTCCTCTATATACTTGGATATTCACCTGCTGAATCCGACTTTAGTAACTGGAGATAACTCCTCCCCAATTTTCCCTCTCCGCATCCCTAAGGTTCCGCCAACTCTCTTAACCGCTCGGGGGCCGAAACCGGTCCTGAGAATGACGAGTAAAGATATCCCGAAGCCTAGGAAACCAAAACATGTAGCTTAAATCTAGAAGTGAGAAATAGGAGGCATTATATCCGCGCTGAAAAGAGGGATGGAGAAACTGACACAGAAGAAGTGGTTTGGAAAGGGATATTGAAATAGCAAGGGAGAGAAGGGAGGGAGCACCGAGGCCGAGGAGATGAGAGGGATATGGAAACATGTTAAAAGGCAAGGGAAACATATTGAGGGAGAGAAAAATGGAATGGGAAGAGGAAGCAGAAGGGCGAGGAGATGCGGCGAAAATAGCAAATATCTCCATGTGGAAGGGAAATGTTCTCGGGGCATTTTGGCGAGGAAGAACGGAAGGCGGAGGCAGAGAAGAGAAGGCATAAAGCGAAAATATTCATGGAAAGCCATCTTAAAGACACCCGTTCCTTACGTGATTTACTTTTATGTGGAATTTCGGGAGATATCAAAGAACGAAGTCGAATGTTATTAGGTAGTATAAATACGTTAAATTGAATGACTCCATCAAAATAAATTGGGCCTCTGCGTACGGTGATATTGCTACAACTGTTGAAAATTGATTTGTGGCTGATTTCATAAAAGGATGCATAGCATTTGCATTCATTGTCATGTATTTATGTAACATGTTTGGTGATACTTAAGTAAACGTGTTGAATACTAATGAGAAAACTAAACAGCTCACGCAGACTGTATGTAAATTATTCAGCCCATAGGCGAGCTACAATCTCAACCTCTCCACCATTAGCTACCAAAAGTCAAAGAGAGGGAATGAGGCAAGATTAGGAGTGAGATAGTTTGCTATAACTATCCCCACGCAGAAAGGATATTTCTTCTTCTTTGGCAGAAAACAATAATAGCAATTTAGTGAATGATACATATGCATCTTTATGCTAACTATTTTTATATTTTGGAAATGTTATATTTATGTCGTTATGGTTGTAGGCCAATGTATAAAAGAGAAAATAATCTAAACTTAGATAAAACAATACCTAAGTGATAATTAATTTAAATTAGTTTTATTCACTTGTTTATATCCTATGACATTGCNTGAATGGAAGGGAGGACTTTAAAATCTCAATTTAGCCCAAAATAAGGAGGCTATTTATTTATTATCAGAATTCTGGGAGATTTTGCGGCACTCTCTGACCTCATTTAAGACTTTTTGACAAAGGAAGACTTCGTTTGTTACTGTCCAGAATTTTAAGATGCCATTGCAAATGGCAATGCGACCAAAACTATTCCTCTGCATTTGAATTAAGAAACTTGACAATGATTTTCATTGAAATTCACAGGAAAAGCATTTCCTTTTTCAATTCAGAGCTTCCCATCTTATGTAAGTTTCGATTTTTTAGTTTATTAAATCCGAGAGTTGTATACGGTCATACTTCTTGTCCCGCAGCACGCCCCTCGTCCCGCTGAGGTAATTATGTTACAAAAAGGATAATATTTCCTAAAATGGCATACACTAACAATTTTGTATCATGTTTTATATTAAAGTAGTTGATGATGCGTGGCTATAAACTTCTATTTCCTTATAGTAAATATAGTATGAATTAATATAGTATGAATAAATGTTTTATGGATAAATATCATATATAAATTTTAAAAATATCCGCTTTAAAAAGAACCGATAATAGTTACCAAAACTTTCGCTGCTTTGATTGGCCTAGACACAGAATTTATTTATTTCTTCCTTATTAGATTACCTTTCATATTCTTCACATAAATATCGAATAGCTCTTTGAAGTAGTTTTGCCTCGAGCATAGCAATAACTCTGAGTTCTTAGAAACGCAAAGTAACTCTATCAAAGAAACTCATACAGAAATATGGATGCTATTTTTTTAGTAGAATATTTTCCTATTTTGCAAAGAGAAAGAGAATCAGCGAAGAAATTTATTTTATCCACCGCCATTTATAAAGAATAACCTTTAAAGTAGAAAAGTAACTACAACTTTCTAATTATGTCCAGGTGTTTTCTATGGAAATTGTACACATTTCTTTAACTATTAGTTATAGGTATCTAAAAATTACGGACGAATCTGGGGAATTTGTGACGAATAAATAAAATCGTTCCATACCTCAAATTGCGTGAAAATTTTCCTCGGAGACGAGAATTAGTTATCCTGGAATTCATTCATAATCATCTACCCAAATTTCGACGCTCGCTGTAGATTTCAATCACGCTAATTGCGTCTTTCTCTGTATATCGATGACAATTTCAAAGCGATTCTGGTCGCCATGCAGCTTATTTACCTCGCTTCGGGGAGCGCTAAGGGATGTAACGATAAAATACACGAGGAAGATGTTAGCTGATTTGTTCTATCCATGACAAATGTAATTATCCCAAACATTCCAAATCAACAAACTTTAATCCATTACCAAGCATCTGAGGAAAGCAAACAATGCACAATGCATTCTTCTGCCTCTAGAACAGGTTGATTGGCCCTCCTAAGCTCCTTGTCACGCTCACCACAACATTTCCAACGATGTCAGGAATAAGTGAGAACACCTCATTAATTTAATTACGGCAGTGGAAACTTCAGCCGAGAATAATGAGCGATGTACACGACTCAAATATTTACGCGTAGGAACGTTAGCTGGAAGTAAAGAACAATTTTTACGACTGAAATGTTTACGATAAGAATTTTCTTCATGCTTCGAGCAATTCCTACCCAATCCCATTGTCTGTACTCCGATCTTCATCCTTTGCGAAAGTCTCATCACCCGTGATAGTAAAGCGGCAAATAAAAAGGAGCGTAGAATGGATGAATTTAAAAATAAATAGCAGCGAAAGAGTCGAGAATACAAATGGCGATGTATAACTAAAACGCCGAGGCGACAAGAAGAAAGAAAGAGCGACAGGATAACAGCGGAGGAACGGGAATGAGACAGAAAAATATCTTCTCGCTCCTCGCTCTAGAAAATGAAAGAGGAGATGGGAGAAAAATAAATTTAAAGAGCTCGCAGAGAAGGAATACAGAGATAAAGAGGTACGTCTCATTCCCAAGATGGAGGAGAAAAAATGCCGAAACTTCCCCAAAGTCACCTGCATTGCAAGAAGTGCCTTCAACTCTATCCGTTGGTTCGCCTTGGAATTCGAGCCGTAATGCTGGGATGCAAATTGCTAATCATGCCAGATTACTCGGAGATTCTTCATCATATCGAATCTCTCCCCTAGAGAGGTGGAGAGATTCCAAAGTTGGGGAAAGGTCGATGAAGCGCAAGTCGGGGGACGAAAATAGCACTCATTAGTGGGAGCTAGAGAGGGTAAGGCGCGTTAAATTTAATCCTTAAAGAGTACCACAGGGGACTGTTTTAGGTCACCTATCATGTCATTCATCACCTCGAGGATTAATAATCTAATTTTTTATTTGCCGAATGCTTTCTGAATTCTTTATACTCCTTGTGTACTCGACCGTGGTTACGGAACAGTGCTAGCGTCCCAACAGCAAAGTCCCAGGTTCAAGTCCAAGCTGATCGGATTTTCTGGTAGGAAAATGGTTGTATGTGTTCGTTTAAAATTATAATGATGAAAATGGATGTATTTGGGATTATTTTTCTGTTTCTATTGAAGAAACAATTATTTGCTGGTGCATAATATGCGAAGATATTGACTTTATAGACGATTCACGGGAACAGATACAATAAAACCTTAAAAAGATGAAGGTTTCTGTTTACATGAACCCTTCGCCACGTTTATAGGAGTAATCCTTAATCGATTCTTCATCATCTGCATATATATTCAGCGTGCCAGCCGCCTTTCGGAAGGAGATACCTCCACCTCGATAGAAAAGGAATAATATAATAATATTAATAATTAAAGCCCATAACGGATTAGGTACATTTAAGTAGGACTGTCCATGTTGCTGCATTGGAAATTAAAGTTTTGATTTTAACCTCTCTGTTCTGAAAATGCAGTTTCAACTCTGACATCGGTCTAAATTTGTCTCTAAGAATGTGAGTATATTTTATCTTATTTTAGTTTAATCTATAAAGACACGGAACATGGCTTTGGTAAGACATTATAGTTTGAGGCCCCGAAAAAGCTAGAGTAACTAAGGCTTTTGGAGCTTTTCTTAAACTCTAATTATGTTAGTTAGCTACTAAATGAAATCTTCCAAATGAAGCAACTTTAACTAAATTTGCATTATCTGCTTCCAGTGACATATTATTAAAATTTACCAGTATAAGTTTTATTTTAAATTTCATAAGTCTGTTTTGCTTATTTTGGATATTTGGTTTACATTTTTTGGTAGTTTTTCTGATTTAGCCATATGGTTTCAATGCTGCTATAATTTTTAACTTCTATTATTATTATTTCAAATGTTCATCCCTTACTTGTCGTATTTTCTCATCGGACGAGTATCACATTTACAACTTTATTACTTATATTTTACGAATATTTAATAATACTGTCAAGAATCTAATCGCTCCGGGTTAGGCGGGAGATAAGACTGGCTAGATTCCATCTCGCTAACAAACCATTTTCCTAAATTGAGCGGAATTCCAGGAAGCTACGTATGCGATGATTCAATGAGCCGACTCGAAAAAAAGCTCTGGCAATTTCTTCTGAGAGGTATATGATGCATTACTTCGAGGTAATGTTTGAAATACCCTTTCAAATACTATAACAGTTTCTTATTCTCGACGCATCTAATTGGCATCTCTTTTCCTCGAGTAACACTAAAATTCTCGCACAAGTCGTGTGAGAGATCATTGTAACCATAACAGGCATTCATTTCGAAGTTTTGCGCGTAGGAAAACATCCATTCCTACACATTTTCCATCGTCGAATTTTTCGCATGCAAAACGGTAGGAGCTGCGACGGTTAATGCACCTCCCATTTTCCAATCCGACGGGCATAAGAAAATCACAAAGGAAAGGCGAGGCGAAAGAAAATTTCCTCCATGGGGAATGCAACGGGAAGGCTCGTGGATCTCACAGCCTCTCTCACGCGTAAATAAATATGCTTTGGCTCTCCGAGGCGGAAAAAAATGGGATCTTAGACGGAGATGTTCTGTAAGCACTCTTGCAGGAGGAAGGCACGGAATAACTGTTGAATATCTTCTTCCATCAAACAACCCACACTAAGGCATCGCTCGCTCACAGTCAATGCGCAAACAACGAGAAGGAGATGAGAGGACCGTAGAAAACAAAAACAAACAAGCACCGAATCGCGATCGGAAGAGAATCGAGCGCAGTCATATGTGGGTCACTGGAGGGAACGATATGAAAATGTTTTGATATACGATTCCCTTCTCTGGATCGTCATCATTAGATGTAACGTTTCCAGACCGAAAAATGCGTATCGGGATCCTTACGTCGGGGTACAGGGAATGCGAACAGCTGCAAGGAACATGAATCAAACACTAGTAAGACGTAGTGATAGGACGATACCAAAATTTTTACGGGTTCCGATACAGTCGATACAGCCTTGTACTTCTTTAAGCTTCTGATTCCGATAAGATTACCGATTCCTATTCCTTCAATGATTAATTTAATTTAATTAAAATTAATTATTTTAGTTACTGTTGGTTTGGAGAAGAAGCTTCAGTTGCACGCAAATGCCGACAATATAAAAATTTGGGAACACAACATCTTTCGGGAATTTGTTCGAATCAAAAGGAAAAAAAATTCTGGCGAACCGCTAGTAACTGTATAAGCCAAGGTTAGAGGGTTTCTTGGAAATCAAAAAATTATTCAGTTCTGGAATTCTTTCTTCCATCTCCACTCTATAAAAAATGTCATAAAACGGTAAAAGTATCATGAAAATCTTAACTTATTCCGCTGTAACAGAAGCCAAGAATGGATTTCCTTACGTGCAAGAGCAATGGCAAGAGCTATTCAGGATCTCTCGGAAGGTATAGGTACAATTTCTACGTTATTATACCTAAAGATAAAATTCTGTGCAATTCCATCATATAGACAATATTAGAACTTAATTTGCTTCCTAGTAGAACTCCTACTTCCTAGTAGTAACTTTATTTTTATATAGTTTCAGTTGCAGGTGATTGTGAGGAAGTAGTTTTTTATCTGAAGTTAGAAAAAATATCTTCATTATTATCACTGCCTACCTATGGGTCGCGGGGCCCCAATGTTTAATATCGGGGCCAAGTGTCGAATCTTGTTAGGGGCGGAAACACCCAACAGTGGAGCTACGCTGCTGAATCGAAAAAGGAGATGAATTAAATGATGGAATAACAGTATTTGTACTTTCAGCGATAGAGTAATTCCAGTCGGATATTATAATTTGTATCTTTCTCATCTAATAAAGAAGAGGCTACTACAGAAATATTTATATTATTTCTTTAGCAGATTTTCCGCTTATGAACATATTTAACAGAGTTATAGCGTTAGTCTTGAGCAGATCTAATCAGATTTTAGATTATTATTTCAGATTTTCCTACAATTACCGATGACCTTCCAAATGCGGGACTCACGTAGCTGCAGGGCCCGGGGCCTAAACGTTGTTTCCCCTGCCTAAACGCCGTTGATTACGATAAAAGTAATTAGGAAAAAGTCATAGCTAGTCTAATGATAGAGTGAAAATTTAAAATTTACAATAATAAGATTCACTTGGAAGATAATAACCGCGGAAGTTTCACCAATAACTTCTATAAATGTATCAATATCGAATGGAATCTGTAAACTAGAAGTCGTGGAGAGATGTTTAAGAAGAGTCGGGGCTACCTCGCGTTTGTACATTGGAGCGAATCATAGAGCAAACGTCATTGGGATTGATATGTTTTGGATCTCTCAGCGCGTAATGGATTTACTCGAGCGGATCGACGCCGTAAATCACTCCGATATGCATATGTTTATTCGCGGCTTCGCTGAGTGCATCGTGATTGTGCGCGTGAAGTCTCTATTGAATCACGATTGCCACGAGTGATTGACCCAGTTAGTCGCAGATGAAACGCACGGGCGCCTTAAGAACGAGGTGATATATTTTTCAGTACAAAAACTGAATAGACATGTGTATACTTGTTCAAGCGTTGTTTTTGAGCGATGTGGCTGAACGTGTGACCAACGCAGATAACCATCTCGTACTTTGAAGTTAACATGTGCACTCTCTATCGCGCCTATCAATGTTACATTTTGAAGGAAAATAAGTTGAAATAATGGTAATGTGAAAGTTTCATGCTTCGCAGTTGTGTTCTGGAAGAACACCTTTCCGCGGGCGATTAATCCACCCATTCATAACGATACCTTCTTTCAATACCTTTCGTGAATGATGACGGAAAAAGTACGTGCAGCATTTTCTTTTCGTGATGATTCATTACTAGTTCTTGAAGAAAATCTTCGATTCGTAAGAAAGAAATCAACACATCCTTTCTTGGCTCAACTAAAATTCATCAACTAGGAGTGCCGACTTGTAAAACGTTCATTCTGCCGGATTTCTTGTCTGTGCGTTAATAAGTTGAAAACGTAATTCGTTTTCAACTTATTATTATCTTTAATTTCCATTTGTGCATCGCGCAGTACGAGTTTATTGTATTTCCCAGTGAGGTTGCCCCTTAATATTTCCCTAGATTGGAGTTATAGAATTATTATATGGAACATATCCGAATTATAAATACATAAAATTATATCTAAATTATTTAAAACAGTTGCAAGGTAAGATAAAATTGAGAAAGCGATCGGGAGATCTTATCCTTTATCCACTGTTTCGGGTAAAAGTGAAACCATATTTATAGGGAATTCAAATGAAACGTGTTGCAGTCGGAAATGTAAAAACTTGCATAAGTAGTTTCTGATTATTATTGTCTGTGGCGCTAAATTTGACATTTATTTTATTCAATTGGTGAACTAGCCAAACACGATACAATATCGATGAAAAAACAACTGATTTATCTACTTTGAGATCGTACTTCGGGAATATTCTAGCAGCCGCAGTTTGAAAGTTTGAAAAAATCTCATAGTAGTTTAGAATACTGCAAGTAAAGCTTCACAAGATGGGTGATAAAACCCTAAAATGTATAAATTTCGAAAACATTATGATAGTTCAATTACATACAAATATTTTTAATCACTACCTTTACTTATTGTAAATTCCTTTCCCTCAATCCGGATAGTTCTTCGGAACATTTTAGATTTAGACTTCTTCGACGATTTCACAACTAGATATTTTGACAGGATGGAATTCCTTTTGACCTCTCTCATGTCACAGAAACCGCGGATTCAACGACCAAACACATTTCCATATGAGGCGCCTTAAACCATCTCTGAAGTCTCGAAAACTTTGGTGCCCCGAGGCGTCGCTTGCTTTATACTCTTGCGACTGAACTTAACGTGCGGCGAAATGGATTCCCTTGTAATAAAACTATCATCATAGCTTTACCCCACGGTACAGGATTTGAGTTTCTCACGGGCTCACTCCGATTCTGAGGGGTAAAAGCCGTCGAATGCGATCCTCTCACTCCTTGGAGCCCAGAGGCTCTCTCTCCACCTGCCCCTGCTGCGCCCCTGCCCCACTGTACACCTATTTCAGCACAATAGCAGTCGAGGCTATCGAAATAGAAAAACCGCATTGACATTCTGTGCGGAGCATCCCGACCGGTGTGACCGTAGGTAGTTTTCGATGCACCCATGCCCAGAGCATGGGACGTGGAAGGGTGTTTATCTACCTTCCGGAGAATAAGGGAAAATACGAACGCCATAGTCAGATCGGGTAGTTTTAATAAATGAATTACTTGCGTGTAATTCGGATTCCCGATTGAACCGAGACAAAAATATTAAAACTCACGAATGATAAAAAGTCGTAAGAGATTATTTTTCATAAAAAAACAACAAAACGTCTCTTTTAAGGGGCCATTAACGGTGAGGCCCTCAGCTATTGCCTAGTGCGTATTTCTGTGTGGAATATCTCTTAGTGCAGCTTGCACTCTACACGAATCCTTAACTCAAGGACGTGGGACGGAGATGTTCTCTAAAGAAAGAAACTTTTTAACAATTTGCAAAAGGAATTGTATGTTTACTATGTGTATTTAATGTCAGGAAATCTTAGATCAACATCAGACCCTCTAGACTCGATGTGTGTGAGGATGTGCATTCGCCGTACAATCTACTTTCCTTGTCAGTAACTGAGGAGTTCGACAGGCATTTAATTATCATGCAATTATTATTATAATTAAGATTCTTGAAGGTAAATTATTTCAGACGTTACAAGTCCAGGCATTCATAGATGAAATAAAATAACTATGTAAAAATTCCCTAAATTTGTGACCTGTAATTATCATCAACTTTTGATCGCTAAATATTAGCCGGAGCCTGTCAGGTTAAATAAATCTAGCAGATTGTAATTATTCATATTTAAAATATAATAGTTAATTTATTGTGGAATCTCACGCATTCGTCAATCAACCATATTATGGTATTGTGCGATAAAGTATGGGACCGTGCCGACAAGAGTTGTTTTCGCCAATAAGAAAAGGCACAACTAAAAGCGATACATACCGCAAAGAAATTTTACGAAAAATCAGTGAGCGTTACGTGGGACGCAGGATGGGAATTTCCAGAAGGCAGAAGATTTAAAGAAAGGCTTAACAGGTTCAAAGAAAACAGGTTCTTAGAAGATGTGGCAGAAATTATGGATCCTCCTTGTTTCATGGAACACTTGTCCTCCTTGGCCGTTCTGATAATGCGAGAAATATCAGAGAAATAAGTAGTAGAATAATATGCTAAAAGTAGTCCTAATCGTTTTATGAATTCATTTTCTCAGCGAACGATACGCGAAAGGAATCGGTTAGGGAACAGGTCAGGGTGCATGTATTTTTTGCCACACGCAGAAAGGTGGCTTGCAGGGTATATATATATATATAGATGTAGACATTGCTGGAATAGAATCACATTTTCTAGCAGTAGCTTATCGTCCAATGCAATGGGGTGGTCGGATAAACAGCTACTTCTTCCGGAAACTTATCATCTCTGATTGTTTGTGCAGGTTTAACATAAATTTTGATATTTCCTCTAACGTTTCCAACATAAAGAAGCTATTTGGTAACTCTCCCCGACATCGTGGCATTAGAAGTACATGACGAAACGTTCCGCCTTTCGCTATACCTTAAATATTTTAAGGATATAACGCTTGTCTGCAGGTCTATACCTAAATGTTACAACGTTCAGGTAACGGTCCGTGTCTGATAATATGTCGTCATGCTATTGAATAATTCATGGCAAAGTTTTGATGTACGTAAAATGCTCGAGAAAAAGCAAAACATCCTTTGAAACTCACGAAATATTCGTGAGTTGAATATGAACTAGCTAAGAACGGTATACAATAACGCCCCGCTCCGAAAACGACTGAAAACTTGCACAACGTTTCCGTCAGGAAAACTTCCCTAATTTCATTTCCTTTGTAGTTAAGGACCCCGGAGCGTATCATCTTCACATCGATTTGTCATTATCCTGGAACTCCTCGCTAACTTCCGAAAAGCATAATCGCTTCCTCGAGAACATATCCGAAAAGTTTGAACCATGAGAGAAGTAGAGAGGAGCATTTCTGCTATTTATATTTGTCGGCTTTTGACATACTCGGATGAATAACCTATGGCATTACTTTAAATCTGGAATAAGAGATTTATCCTTATAACTTGCGTATTTATGCTTATAAATCATAACAGCGCGGTCTTGGCATTCGCCTCTGAACTGAAAGATACCTTTACAATTTTCTTCGCTAAATGTTTCCTGATGATGTTAATTATTTACATTTTTTGAATAGGTGAGAAACGATAGCAACATTTTCAACGACGTAAAGATGTGATTTTGAGGCATGGAAATCATTTTATTTCACTACAAATTATGGAAATTTAGCTGCAGATGAAAGATATACGCACTTCAAATTGAAAAGAGAGATGACAATGGCAAGGATAGCTTCCGAAAATAGAAAGAACAGGTCCGGAAACTATCATGTGAATTTTAAAATAGAAAATCGTGTGCTCCTTTATTTGGAGCATGCTGATATGTGGAAGTGAAACCTTGACATTCGCAAAGACGGCAGTTTTTTTTAGAAATGAGGTAATGGAGAAGGAAACTAAGATAAGATGGGTACGAAAGATGGCCAATGTGGAAGAACAAATAAAAGATGGGAAAAGGTAAAAGATGTGAATTTTTGAGAATTCCATAAGATATAATTACTTTTTAGGAATCACAAAGGAAAGAAAATCGGGGAAAAAAGGGGAAAGTAAAATTCATGTGGTCAAGCGTGAATTCGTGGAATTTCACACATATCTTCACAGAAAGAAAACTTTGTAACTTCCACAGCAGATTTTCATTTCCCTTTTGATTGAATTTCGTCTACGAGTTGACATCTTGAAGTGCTAAAGAAGTTTATTTATTTATTTCACATACCGCAAAATTGCCAATTTGTAGAGAAAGCAACAACAATAATAAATAAAAAAATTTAAAAATAAGCTAATATAAACTAAGGTTATAACACAAAACAAGACATAGAACAAATTAATTATAAAGAGGAACTGGGGAGAAAATACAGCTTTATCTAGTGCACATACGAATAAGCGTCCCTTTGGGTAGAGGAAAAGGATCAACAGAAGGTTGTAAGGAGTTAAGTAGAGAAGGGAGCCGGAAAAAGAATGTTTGACAAGTGATAGTCTAGGAGTGGAATAGTGAAGCAAAGAAGTCGAACGAGTAGGTCTGTTAGATGCACGAATTTAGAGGAAGGTTAGGATAGGAAAGTAGAACAGTAAGTGTTCTTTCTTTGAAGATGGAAGGGAAGACGTTTCAGGAGGACAAAAATGGCATAATAGGGTTTCCCCGTAATAACTGTATCTTCCGAAACATGCATAATACTCGTATTTTTATATTCTAGTAATCCAAAGATGTTTTTTTTTCAGATGTATTTTATTTGAAAGAGTCATTTTCATAATGAAAGAAATGATTAAATTCAACTAACTGACGAGTGACTTTGCGATATTCCATAACGGTAGGAAAAATAAAAACACCGGATCCACCTTTCTCAGGAAACTAGATCCTATTTAATATAAAAACTTTACAGAACCAGTCCTAGTTTCCTGTAGGTTCTAGTTCCCTGAGAAAAGTGGTTCGTTTTTTATTTTTCTAACTGACAAAATGATACTATCAGAATTGTTGTGGAAAACTATGTTTTGATCGGTATATAACTCAGGTAAGACGTAATTTTCGTAATAAAACAAATGATACCCTTCCAGAATTGTTGCAGAGAATATCCCATCGATATTGCGACATCATCATAGCTTTACCCCACGGTACAGGATTTGAGTTTCTCACGGGCTCACTCCGATTCTGAGGGGTAAAAGCCGTCGAATGCGATCCTCTCACTCCTTGGAGCCCAGAGGCTCTCTCTCCACCTGCCCCTGCTGCGCCCCTGCCCCACTGTACACCTATTTCAGCACAATAGCAGTCGAGGCTATCGAAATAGAAAAACCGCATTGACATTCTGTGCGGAGCATCCCGACCGGTGTGACCGTAGGTAGTTTTCGATGCACCCATGCCCAGAGCATGGGACGTGGAAGGGTGTTTATCTACCTTCCGGAGAATAAGGGAAAATACGAACGCCATAGTCAGATCGGGTAGTTTTAATAAATGAATTACTTGCGTGTAATTCGGATTCCCGATTGAACCGAGACAAAAATATTAAAACTCACGAATAATAAAAAGTCGTAAGAGATTATTTTTCATAAAAAAACAACAAAACGTCTCTTTTAAGGCCCCATTAACNTGTCTTAGGAACTAAGGTGGCGTAATTTCGGCAATTGGGACCGATGCACCTTGTAAAGCCATCATAAAACTACGCGGCAGATGCGCTGCGGACGAATTAGCATCGGGAGGACCGAATTCCCCTACAGTTCGCGCACCTTTGTGCCGACTACTTTTGCGAGGAGTGTACACATAATGGGGGAAAGGCAACACAAAGAGAGAGACCGGGCGTTCTCTCTCTCCCAAACCTTTATCTCACACACAAGAGAGTAACTTGGGAGAGATTGTGCGGCGGGCATAAATAATGCTCCTCCACCATCCAAACCGTCCGTTACCTTTGGGGTTTGCGGCTAGCGAGAGGTAAGAGGAGAGACAGAGAGTTGGGAGTGAAATAATAAAGAGGAGGGAAGGAGAGAAAGGTGGAAGAAAAATGCCGGGAAGGGAATAGAAGGGGGCGGTAGATAATGGCGAGGTTTGGATGGTGGGGGATGGGCACAGACGGAAAGGTATGGGAAAAAAACGAATCGTGAGATGGATTGGAGTGCTATTGATTGACCGTTACTTCGTTTGCGGAGGAGGGTAGGAAAGGCAGGGCTGGGAGCTGCGGAAGGATGCCGGAGAGGGAGCGGGGTTGAAGAGGAGAGGATGAACGAGGGGGGAAGGGGATTTCCCTGGCTATGGATACAGATGTCGCCCGAGGCTGGAAGACTGGATTTAGCAGATTCCGTGCGATACGGAAAACATTTCGCTCGGAATTCGCTGGTTGCCGCAGATGTACGTTTACGTCCGACGGAGAGCGGCGTGTTGATCGCGAGCCTCCGGTGGCGGGCTGTTCGCGCTTCAGAGGACTGCGATGCGTTCTACGGTATCGATTGTGTTTGACGAGATGGGAGGTGAAAATTGCAGGAGGCCGAGAAATGGGGGTCCAACAAGCGGGCCTCTAACCATTTCCATTGGAATGGAATTTCGAGAGGGGAAGAAAGGAAATTTTAATTGGAATCATCCGTGTAAAAAACAGGATAGTCGCGTTCGTTTCTATGCTCTGATAAAGATCATTTTAATAAAAGTGATGAAACTTATGATTTGGATAATTGATGATATTTGACTATACTGCAGACACTATGTTTACTATATCATAGTTGGTAGCAAAAAGAAGTCGTCAGTTGTTGTCAATATCTGCCGAAAATCAAGTGACGTTGAACGTTCTACATTTCCACGATTCCTGAAATTATCCCTTGCCGAGATCTATTAGCTAACTGGGAAGCTAGAATTCTTTTTCCAAATGTATCCTCTGCATCCTATTTCGCTTTTAATTGTGTATGTCGTGGTGCCTATGATTCGATGCCGCCGTGACTGCACCAACAGTGTTTTCTCTGATGAAGTAAAAATTTGGGATGGAGGAATATCTCTGACGAATAAAAGCTTGGTATAAAAGAATAAACAATAAAGCTGGCATATCTGGCATTAATTTAGA
The DNA here is from genome assembly GCA_000376725.2 of Ladona fulva. Taxonomy (NCBI): domain Eukaryota; kingdom Metazoa; phylum Arthropoda; class Insecta; order Odonata; family Libellulidae; genus Ladona; species Ladona fulva. Next base: position 966,138 of record KZ308172.1, read on the forward strand.
GTGTATTGTAGTTAGGCATGATCGAATATATGAAATGATTGAAAGTTTTTCCGGGATGTTCTCTAAAATTCATTCGTAGAATATTTGGCGCGATTTCTTTCCAAAAAGCAGCTGAAGTCAATCAAAGCCAATCCAAAATTACTGCGTTACCTTTAATATCACTATTTCTGATTTATTTGAAACTTTTCGATCACGACATAGGCCAGGCGCTTAGCCAAACCTACACGACTCTTTTATTCGTAGAAGAGATCAATTTGCTTTTCATCAGAAAATCCACTCTTTTAAATGGTCATTAAAATGGTCAAAACTCTGTAAAAATCTGGGTACGAAATTCTTGACATTATTTCAACATACAGACTACAAACCACTGTTAGTTGAAACAATCTAAGACCCATGTAAACTTCATAGAACTGCACTCCTCTGAACCGACATAAAAATAGCCGACCAATATTTATATGCATACCTTGCAAACCATATATTATAGCTTAGCTTTTGGACTCGTATTGATCATCGAGTCGCTACCTCTACCCCGTGTTCAGATGGGCGGTTAAACAAGGCTCCTTGGTGACGAATGTTAATGCCGCATCACGTGATAAATCTAAAATTCACCATGATGAAAAATACTACATCGCTGGAATGCGCATAACGTATTATTTGATTTTTTATTGGGTTAAAAGTTCCATAAATAATCTCCCAAAGCATCAGTCAGATGCCAAATTATCTCTGCGTAAAAGAATCATTAAATTTCTGCGAACGCTTCGAAAGCGCGACGAAAGCCACAAATTCACTTCCATATCATAAAATTGTTTAGCGTCCATTCAATTTACAATTTTTAGTATACATATCACGGCTCATTTTTTCCCTATAATTTTGACGTGAATGGTAATTGAGTGCGTTCCGGCTCCACAGCGATGATAATATAGCATGCTAATGAAGACAACTACTTCAGAGATTCTGGAATAGCATCAAAGACTGCCAAAGGGCACCGCGCTGCTAGAAATATTCCGTTTAGGTATCCCCCGCTTACGCCAACTTGGCCACGTCCTTGGTCTTGGGGTATGAACTAAACGGGATATCGATCAATTTTATGGTATTACTCATTTACCACACTTATCTATTCATTTATTTATGGCATTTTCGGCTAAAAATTGATTCCCACTTCCTGTGCAAGTAAGTCATTTTTAACAGAGAGTTTTGGCGAAGTTGACTAACAGTGTGATGTTACGAAAATCTAATTTGGTTAATAGATTGTTTTAAAAATTTTAAATTTAAACTTGTAATACGGATAAAATACTCTTGAATTAAAGGTATACATTACTTTTGTTGTAATTAGATAGCATGTTTATGAGAGCATCTTCAGAGCTGTAGCTTATATTGTTCAATCGATTTCTTTTCCATTTTCCTCGGATTAAGGAATAATCTATCGTGAAAATCTAGCAAACAAATAATCTAAATAGATTTGTCTGTTTAATTTCATTGTATTGATGATTACATTTTAGGTTTAGTTTCAGCTTAATATTATAATGGATTAGACTCGTAAATTGCGTTATCGTAACATAATCCAATTACTAAGATAGCGAGCCTAAATTTTATATTCTAATTGTTTTCAACGAACCAGTGTTTGTTGTACATCACAAACGCTTATCGTATCTAGGCGTATTATGAAAACTAATGATAATAAGTATGTGGTTTCCATAACTGTGCATCGAGAGTAAATCGAGTGAAATTTTCCGAAAAAAGTCTTTAGTTCGCAAAAAACTTTTATCATTAATCGCCAACTCATATCAGGACACGCGAATACGAAAAGGCGAGCGATTATTTTCGCTGAAATATCATTTCAACAAATTCATTCTAAATTAATAACAAACATTAAAGCTTATCTAAAAGTCCCTGCCTATCTAACCGAATAATTAACGGCATTATAAGGGAAAACAAACCGGGAGAAAGCATGAGCGATAAACGTCCCATTTCGGTCGGTGCAAAATTAATTAATTTGTTTGAGATGAAATATTTAAGGGCATATTTCATGTAATTAGGGACATTACGTTATTCAATGGACAGCGGTTAGAGCTGTTTATATATTTGTCGAACGCAATCGTAAATTTCAATCAATTACATGACAATGAATATATTAATTATAACTCGGGGAGATGAATAAATTCGGTTTATTTATTTGTCCATGGATACGCTCGGAAACGGAGAGAGAACGTTCGAGAGGATTCATCGGTAGTCATCGACAAAAACATCAACAAATGCGCGAGAGGCCTCGTTAAATAATTAAATGAAAAGGAAAAATAATAATTTCAAAAAGTGGGGAAACGGATCAAACGGATGTGAGATATCAAAATAAAAAACATAGAAATCCATGTATCTCCATGAACTGAGAGTATCGCATCGATTTTCTTCGTTATTATATGTGAAGTCAGAATAAAACGGGGGCGTTTATAAAACATTTTGATCGGAGTGTTCTCTCCTGGTCTAAAATTCATCACCGTGATGAAATATTCCTAAATTTTTAATAACTACTTTTTTATGGCGTTCGTGGTTTTTTATAGACATTATCTGACATCTCTTTCGAGAGAGATAGGCTATATCGATGACGAAGAATAGTGATACATTTCTGTAGTGTCTTCGGTAATTTGTCGCAGTATATTCATCATCTGATTTGCATAAAATCTAACGATGGTAATTCGCGATCATGATAGCTATCCCCGCGGGTTACATCGAGTGTATGGTGACTCTCTTTTGTCTGGAGAACAAAACTCTTCGATGATATGCATAAAATTCGATGTGTAATGTGACTTCCACCCGCCCGATGAAATGTTCGGCTGATGCTGCTATATTGCCCCGGAAATTGTGGAGCTCCCAGCATTATCATAAATTCAGAATCACCTAAAACTTTGGCGCGGTGCCAAAGCGAGTTTGCGTGGTCGAATCTCCACGAGAAGGGCTCGGATTAACTTGCTAATCATGCTAATATTGCGACACTTAGTTGCGTATTGTATAAATAATGTTACGCCTATTATGCAATGCAGTAAAACCAAAAGGTGTTTCTAATTTTTTTAGTGGCTGCATATAGTACTTGTTACTGTGTAACAGATTACGTAACGAAACACTAGCTCCTTTATCGTCCTAAAAATATTGCTGTCTTCCATAACGGTCGAGCGAATTCTTTCTCGTTGACGGTCAAAATACTTTATTCTAAACCAAATAGTTTAAATAATTTCCGAAATTAATTCACTCTAGGCATCATTGAAACCAAATTGTTTAAGTATATCTTACACACGTCATCTCATGAGGTTTTCTTGTCTCCTCATGCCAGTCAAGCGACTGTTCTACTTCAACTGTTATCTCCGAATAAAAATGATCCGCTAGTTTAGTGAAAGGAACCTTCTGTCAGGAACGTTCCACATTTGATAAAATAAAAGACTAGCTTGGCAATGAAGTGCCAAACCATAGCGTTAGATGGGGTAGTATTATCTTAATTTTTATTTGGTTTATTTATTTTACTCTTGCTGAGAGATTAGGCCAAAATGGCTTCTCTTTTACCTAATTTCTGGAAATATTACATGCTGATAATATTGCACTAATAACCACAAACAATTGACTACAATCAGCCTAAGTCAAGAAAAGTAAATAAACGCATCTAAACAGTCCGGCAAACATAGGTAGGAGGTTTAAGACGTTAATGACGAAAAACTTTTATTAAATAACGTAGTTCACATTAGTGTACTTTGGAGCTTAAAAGTTTTAGCTGGAGAATACATAGCAACGCTATCGTAGTCAGTCAGCCGAAAAATTCTCTCCCGTCCCTCTTAGCGCGCGCGTGCTTTCGTTTCGCTCCTACTGCTCTATGCAACGCTTGTGTGCTTGCAACCACTACATAACCGCAGAGTTACACTATCACATCATTCCTTCGGTCAAACTATATTATGAAACTTCAGGCTTACCTACATCGAAAACTTTTTTGGCATGTACAGCGAACTATCGATTATTCGGGAAATGATAGAGAGAGGATACACGAATGATTAAAAACACGGAGAACCCAAACTTTCACTTTAATCTCTTACAATTTCCATATTTTACATAAAAAACAATTTATTTTTATCTGCTCTAATATTTCGTTATTTTCGATTGTTTTATAACCTCGACAAGAGTTTTCTTCCCGCAACCGCGGATATTTCGGACAGCGATAATGTCACTGCAAGGTTTATAAGGTGAATTTTAGTTTTACATATTACGTACGTCTTGCTTGAATTATCACTCGAAAACACCTATGTGGTTTTTGCGTTTGAATATTTTAGAAAGACAACGAAAAATACCGAAAAGGAGTAAAAAATCATGCACTGGTAATCCGCAGAAAGTACTATTTGACCATGAATAGTCGGGTTCAGTGTACATACATACTTTCCCTAGTTAAGACGCACTTCATTCACGTATATGGACTAATAACGGTATAGCTCATCAGTGTATGTTACTAACCGTGTCTGCTTAGCCAACGCGTGGTCAAGACTGAGCTGGACTTACAGGCGGCGAGCGAAGAGGACCGGTGAAAGTTATGCGGGTGGCAAAGCAGCATTTCCGGTGGCTATTGACCGTGCAAGCGTGCTTAATCGTCGATTACGTGGGAATAGTTTACTCGTTACTCGTTGGCGAGTGTACAAGCTGTCCACCGAGATAGTGGCTTGCCTTAGTCGCACGGCTAATTTGCTCCCACTTCAGGGAGGGCAAATGCTAATAGTCTCGCTATCCTCCTTATGCATCGATATGGAAACCACTATGCAGAAGTTCTAACTCGCGACGGTGTGCCGTGTTTTCATATTAAAACGATTCGTATTCATAGAGGATCACCATGTCTCCATAGGTTGATCCTAAAACTGCCCCTGTGAAAAAATATATCAGGATATCTATGCAATTACAGTAAGACCCCGCTTAACGCGGGGGATACGTTCCAATAAATTCGAGCGCTAAATGAAACAGTTTTAAACGAGGACGTCTTAGTACGCAATAGAATAGATTAGAATAGATTTAATAAACGGGCATAAAAATGCCCTCTTTCTATAGGATACATAAGAAATACATTGAATACATAAAAAAATACATTTTTAAAGGATATATAAAGAAATAGAATATAAAACATCACAATATTGATAAAAATAAAACATCACAACATATCTATACATCATAAAATAAAAAATATATAGTATACATAGGAATACATACATTTTTGAGGATACATAAAAGAATAGAGCATAAAGAATCACAATATTTATAAAAAAACATCATAACATATCTATAAATCATAAAAATATTTTAATTAATACAAAAACTTGGANGATTTTTTAATTTTGTAACATTTATTTTCAATAATTCTTTATTATATTAAGTACATATTTATTTCTGATATCGATATCTGTGAGGAAGGCTCTTCCTCATTTGACATCTTCTTTTTTTGTGAAGAAGTCATCGAACGTCGTTTCCCAGTTGTTTATAGCAAAGCATCGCATCAATTACACTTCGTCTTGCCTTTGAACTTCTATCAAAATTTGAATCATATTTTATTAACAGATCCATAATTTCCGTAATAGTGGCTAAACTTTGTTTTTGGAAAATCCGTAGAAAGTTCCTTTTCTTTCCCATCCTCGGAAATGCTAATTAATTTGGATTAACAAAATCATGCGCAGTTTCGGGGACTCCCAATAAAACACGTAATACTAAATCAGCGGAGTCTTACTGTACTTTCAAAACGCTGCGAGAGATGCACCGCTCATTTTCCCGTCCCGTTTATTATTTTAGAGCACGTATTGCGCAAAATCTCCAGGCAATATAGTACCTAAAGATGTCGTTATTTTTCATCATTCAGCTCAGTGTTTATCTCTGCTTGAGAAAATTAGAGCGAGAATGACTAAAGAGAATAAAATGCCGGCTCTGTTAAGTGTTCATTTTCCGAACTAAATGGAGCGAATTTACTTTCCGGACAGCGATTCCGCTGTGTCACATGCGATGGAAAACAAGCTGCTGATCACTTATAATGAGGGTCTTAACCGAAAGTCGTGCGCAGTCACGGAGGATAAAACACGCCAAATAGAAATTACTGCGAGATCTAGAGTGTCAGAAACTTTTTTGAGTCGTAAATTGAGAAAACTAACCGCTGATAGGGAGAACGCAGGTGATAGACGAATGATCGACGAAAAATATTTTATTCGATCAGAAAATTCTTGCAAATTGCGAGAGGCCAAGAACCCATGCCAAACCTTAAGGCCACCAACATTAGGGCCCCGAAATGGATCTACACCCCTGTGTTAGAGAGGACCCAAGTTGACTCTGAAACTTATCGCAATGCTTTTACTATGGCAGGACTTTCAAGGACCATCCTGGATCGATAATTGTAATGCACATCCCAGTTTTACCGATGATTTCTCGATGGAGTTTATGCGACACAAAAGGTCCAAGTCATTGACAGCTGTGGTTTACGTTGTGAATTTTTGCATACCGGGGAAGTGTCGGTATATTATAGATTACATCTTCACAGGGAGCCTGCAAGCTGCCAAGTGGCGAATCTCTCATCATTATGGTAATGTGATTCTAACCAGCCGGGTATCGATTTTTCTAACCAGCCGGGTAAAGAGAAAAAAAATACTATCTTCATATCACCATTAAATATTTAGTTTATTTCCTAGAACTATTATACTGAGATGATTTATCGAAAACCATCTGCAGATCAATGAGTAGTTGCAGCGGCTAATCCATGCGTCGGTGTACGATTCCGAGTTTTGGACACTTACTTTCCCGTAGTTACGTAAGATCGTAATTTGTTCAAAATTATTTTATTCCAGTGATCAAATATACACACGATCCCTGTAGTATTCAGTTAAATATGATTTGCAACATTGAGAAGCCTTTTTTTTATCTTCAATCGGAATTTCATAATATTCAATACGGAAGTAAATATGAATTTTATAGATTTAGGCGATTTAGGTCATCCGTGCGCTTTCCTCGGGATAAATTCGAAACATTTCCGTCAAGAAACATCACTTATTTTAATCTAGTCGCTATCAATGTGATGAACATTAAATATGCACACAAATAAATTAATATCACGCTCTTTACAGAGGATATTACAACTAATTATAAGCATGAGGCTCAAGGGAATCGACCAACAAAACTCGTTAGAAAAATATCATTAAAAGAAGAAATAAAGTAAATTAGCAGATTCTGCTGTTTGTATGATTATCTTACCGAGATCTTAATTAACGAGAGCTTTCCCGGATTACAGGTCAATAGCGATCGACCTAATGATCTGTGAGGATATTCGATCGAACGCTGCTACTTAGCCATTGCGAAAATTCGAAATAAAACCATTCATTTATTAACTTGAATTACAATATTTGTAAGCATAAAATCTTTTCGCTGAGTACACACTTACTAGTAGCATTGCCAAAAGTGCTTCGACAGCTGAGGTCGTTTTGCATTTATGGGCCACCTCCCACCGGTAATCGAACCCGGGACCGCTTTCACCATCAGCGAACGTTCTAACCACCTGGAGCCAGTGAACAATGTTTAATGAAACATTGAAAAAAAATCTGATATGCGGATAATAAATAATTTGGAATTAAATTAATAAAATAAATTAATTCGGCCCATCTTTGACTGTTCAAGGAAAGATTAATTCGATCGCAGCGGGAGATGTCTATCCATGACCTAGAGATTCTGCCAGTTAAAAAATGCCAAGTAGACTTAAGAATGACATGCATTAGGATCATCTCGTTTTCGCAGAAAAATCCGAGGGAAGATTCGAGAAAGAGAAAAGGACAACAAAGTGAATTATTAATCATTTCCCGCCCCTCGCCCTTATACAAGTCTCGTATCTGTGCCAACCCGTTGGCGCAATATCCATCTCCTCGACTTCTGCTGGCAACAATGTGTTCCGCAGAAGATCTCTCGAGAGAAGAGGTCCGGAGAGGAAACTGGTTTTTATAACTCCCATTAAGAGTTCAAAATCTCGGTGAACTATTGAGAGGAGCTTCTTACAGCAGAAGGGATTGAGTTCATTGTGTTACACATGTACAAGTGGGAGATCACGCGAAGCCCGAGATTATGAAAGGAGGGGAAAGAGGCTGTGAGAGGAGATTTATTTAAGTAAGGATTCAAGATTTTTGAGAATGTAGACGAATCCGGCGAAGGAAAAAGGGAGCGAGGGGGATATAATGCAGCAACAATTATTTTGCTTTTTTCGCATTTCCGAGGGGGGGTTTTTCCTTTATCCCCGACAGATGTCAGGTCGGCCAGCGCCCCTTTCATCTCTGCGGATGAAAGAAAGTCGGAAAGCGCTTTCCATAACATGCATAAATAGGTTTTGGCGGGGTAAAGAGAGCCGGAGAGGCGGGGAAAAGAGAGGCGGGCGTAGGGAAAAAACAGGGAGGAAATAAGCCTTGAGCACATATATGCGCTCGTTGAAACTGCCGGAAATTTTATACGAATCGATGATTTTTTTAATGACCCTACCCATCGCCGAGGGCACGTGTAAACATAAAGGGAATTTGCGTTTTCCTGTAAAAGTGTCGAAAACGTTTCGGGTTGCAGGAGATTGAGGAAGTTTTTCATTAATACGAAACGACTGTTTAAGTGAAACGAATTAATGGAGAGAAAACTGTCCCTTTTCTACAAAAAGTTGGTGCCAGGATCTGGTAATTTCTGAAGTTGGTATCAAAGCATATCTTTCATAATCTTCTTAGCGAAAGAGATCCCCTCTCCCCGTCTGTCATCTCTAATGCTTTCGCAGATTTAAACTTCGCTCTTTGATAAATCTCTCTGATTAATCTACTCTAATGCAGCGTCGATCTGTGACGATGTGGGCCCGGATTGGCGATTGAGAAATTCAATTTTACCAAAATTCCATACTCCACAGCTGTCTTTAGCTATACATAACTCCTCATCTTCCCTAGTAAGCCTCATTTCCTCATCAGGGCTTTTTGTAGTAAGTGGTGGTGGGATTCATGTTTCAACCGGGCCGATTATTTTACCCAGTCCGCTCTCTTAATTTTGGAAAGCATGGTAAATACAGCAGGTAAAGAAAAGTATAATAGAGACTTCGACTGGAATCTATCAGGAATCAAATCTAACCACTCTTACAATATGATAAAGATCGTAGAAATGTTTTCATTATTTAATGTTAGCAGGGTACAGAGGGCGTAAAAGGGAAATCGGCGAACAAGTTGGTTCAACCTGGTGACCAAGATGGAAGTCCGACGGTCGCTCAAAATTTTCCCGGCCAGATAGCGCTTCCCTCGTCGGCATTCATTCCTCCGGTTTCCCGGCGTTCTTTCGTTGATGCCCAAAAGCACAAGTGAAGTTTTCTAATTTTATGTGATGCATTTGGCGGATATAAACTATAGCTACCCATAATACTTTCATCGCATTTGAAAGAAACATTTTGTTGCTAGAAAATCATTTAATACTACCAGGAAACTGCTTTGGATTCATATGTAGATTCATCTCTCAGCAGCTGGAAAACAACGCGGCACAACGGTGGAATCAATAATGCACGTATGCTCATACAAAATCGAATAAAACTATGTTATTTAGTATCCAAGAACTCAGAGGTCTGTGAGCTGTTATACTTACGTATTGTAAATAATTATCAGGGCGAACTTGTTTAGTTGTAGTGATGTCAGTGTTCCATAAGTTTATCGCACAACCAAGTTGAATCCATAACTTACCCTAACGTTCAAGAAGAATTCAATGATAAGCATAGGGTACCCGAGTTTTCATTGCGGAAATGTGATAGGCTAATGGAATGAGCAATTCAGGGCGAAAGGGGGAAGCCGTTTATCTTTCTACCTTAGCAAGCGCTCAGCATCGAGGCTGGATGGCGGAAAGTCAATAAAATGAAAATGCTAGGAATATTGGGTTCCAGAGAGTTTGCTAGAGGAAATTTATTGGCGCTGTAACGAGAAAGAAATGGAATGTATGTAGAGTAAACAGCGTGATGGACGAAATTAATTCTTAGTACCAAATAGTTTGTTCAAAACAGCTGAAGGGGGGATTTTAATAGGAATGCATGAGAGCTGTTGTATTTTCGTGCGTTTGGAAAAAACAGCAAATTTCTAAAATCGATTCAAAATGTTTTTCTAAACTTGTTTATGTTATCAAAGATCAAAAAAATGCCCTCCATCAGAGTTTCAGGTAATCCCCAAACCAGGAAACTATCTATCGTCTGAAAATAAATAAAAAATATCTCATTGCTGATTTTGGAGATAAACAACCTCTAGTCTCCGAACTGACATCATTACTGTTACCTTCACTATGACGTTAATACATCAGCGATGACTAGAAAAGGGTAGCGCGGTAATACACCAATACTTAATCTTCTACATCTACATCTACATCAATACCCTACAAGCCGCCTTTCGGCGTGTGGCAGGGGGTGTTAACACCGGATGCTCGCGCTATTTCCTTATTTTGTTATTATCGCGTATCGTTCGCGGAAAGAAAGAGTCTCTAAAACGACTTGTCCTAGCATCTATTTCCCTTATCTTGCACTCATTATCAGATCGGCCAAAGTAGCAGGGGGGTCGCATAATATTGATAACGTCCTCCACAAACGCACTGTCTCGAAATTTACCGAGTAATCGAAGCCTAGCTTCTAATCTCCTATCTTTCAGGGATTCCCAACCTGCGTCCGAAAGCATTTCCGTAACACTAGCTTTTTTATCGTAGCAATTTTTCACAAATCGTATTGCCTTGCGCTGAACTTTCTCGATTTCGCGGGTGTGCGTTTCATCCGCTGGATCCCATATACTTGCCGCGTATTCAAGATGGGGCCTGACCAGGGTAAAATAGCATCGCTCTCTAACCTTTTCATCGCATCTACCTACAATACGCTTTATGAAACCGAGCTTTTCGGTTGCTTTACCGCAGATTTTTCGGATATGAACGCTCCAGTTTAAGTTATTCGCAAGAGTGATCCCGAGATATTCAACTGACTCTACTATATTCAAATTTATTCCATTAATTTGGTACGGGTGATTTGGACTAGTTTGTTTTCGCTCGAAGAAATTTACGACGGAACATTTAGTTCTAATTGTCATTTTTCGCACCACCTATGAATGTTGGATAAATCGTTTGATAGGAAATCTTGCACCCAATCTGAAGTATTTTGAATTATCCGGTAAGATACGCGTCTCAGGAATCACCAAGTGGTCGAGGATCAATATTTGACTTGGTGGTTAGAGGATCAATATTTGACAGCAAGTGCAGCACAAAGATCGTATCAATAACAAGTAGACGAAGGATACAGTTTCCTCTATTTTGTACTAAAAGTCCAATGGAAAATATTCCCTTCGTCAGTATATGGTAAAAATAACTCATAACTCACCCGTTAATAGCTTGGACTAATGATCAAAAATTTTGCCGTAAGCGTCAAAGATTAATAATCTGATGTTAGGTTCATTGCAGCTGTCTGTCCTTTCTGTTCACTGGCAATTATTTCATTTCTTCAAATATCCTATTAACGCTGAACTTAAAATTCTTCTTCTAATTCAACATAGGTCTTCCCTATTCTGCCATGTTTCAGTACACTTTATCTGAGTTAAAATTTACTGAAACATTTAATTACCCAATAATATAGGGCTTCTCAACCTCCCCGCTTCTGCGGAACCCTTGGAATGAAATCCATGGTTTATTAATAAGACGGGTTCTCAGCCGGGGGTACTAGTAGCCCCAAGGGCTACGAAGGGTTGGTCAAGTGGCTACGGTGAATATTAGGTGAACAAGGGTTTCATGTCTTTAATATACTGCAAAAGTAGTTGTTTCAGCAACACTTTGATGTATCATATTGGTGCCCATCAGTAACATTTCCCTACTATTCCATGATGGCACCAAGGACAATTAAAGTTCTTATTATGATGAATTGGAGGTACGGGATGGTTTACCTTAAAGCCAAAGGGAGTACGGAAATAATGAGGTTGGGAACTCCTGATTTAAGGGAACCCCTTGATAATAATTAGTAATCATCATTACCAGTATCCTTCTTATTGTTCAAACATTTCACCAAGGGTAGAGCCAACCTTGACTCTGTTTGATTAATATCAAAGGTATATATGCCCAACTATCCAGGTTATTAATGTTTTGCTGTCATAGATAGGTATACTTTTCTATCAGGTGATGTCCCAATGGACGTCAGAATTCCGGGTAGACCTAGCTGAGAACAGTTTCTTCAGTAACTTAATCTAGATCTAATCTTGTCTCTGTTAACCTCTCTGCAGTGCATTTATTACATGTATAGTACATATAGTTATGTGTATGTTCATACTCGCAGACAATATCCGTAATGCGAGAGGGCCCCCATATTATGCTGCAGGATACCCTAGATTCTTCGGATCCACGCTACATACCATATATGACGTCCATCGAAGCGTTACATGTAATGTAGATTAGAAATAGTAAAGCAAAAGTAGATTTTTGGTTATAAGCAGCAAGTATTCAGATTATAATATTAAGGTAGCAATGAAACCAATGAGGCGTCCATTTTACGATACGGCACTCTTGGCCATTGTAACTCTGGCTTCCGTAGCGGAATGCATACGGATGGCTAGCGACAAAAATTCAAAAACAGTATTAAAAAAGGTGGGCAAACTCGAGGTAGTTCAAGATCAACGACCCAATAAATGGGAAGCAAATTGATTAAACTCACGCAAACAGTTTGCCGCACTCCGCCTATTTATTTTCACCCGCAGCTCCTCATGTTCTCGTACGGCGAAAAGAAAATTTCCACCTGGTTCGCTCTTTCCCGGAAAAAAATCTCCCGCAAACATCTCCCCAAATGTTCGTTCGCATCGCAAAACGAGTTTGAATCGGAGCGAAACAGTAATAACGGCGCCTATCGGATGAAAGCTTTAAATTATATCAATTGCTTCCGAGATAAAAGGAGCTGGAGAGGGAAAAAAAGGTCCAGTAGGTGGCGCGAATACTTCTCTTCCATCCGATACGTAAATCAAGCGACAAATTGATTCGGCTCGGAAATTTCTCTCCTATGCCGCTTCGACCCGACCGGTGACAAGTCGGTTGTTTGCAATGATTAATTTTTCATACCCGACTCGAAGGGCGAGAGGTTTCGAGAACGAAAAAAGCATCGCGAACTCCTAGACGCCGTTTTGTTTTCGCTCGGGACGAATTCCGCTCGTAATTTGTTTCCGGCGAATATTCTTTCTCTCTCGCCGAGCCACTCAAAAACCTATTCTAGTCACGTCATACGCCGCATCCAATTATGGAGCGCGCGCTTATTTACTTTGATTCCGAGCAAAATTGGAAGGAATTTCGCGGAGAGAATTAAGGAGACTGTTGGGGGACTTTCATGAATATGCAGATATTTCGCGTAATTCGGCGCGTTTTAGATTCCTCCCGATTCGCTCCCGTTCATTTATCATTTCGCCATGCATTAGCGAGATTCCCCATACGCCTCGCAATTATTCTTTCTATTCCCTCGCTCGAGCAGAAAGCTTGAAAAACGTATAAACATAGGATTCAGTCTTGAGGGCTTGAGGACATCATGTCTGACGATACATATCCTGGATGTAGACTGAGGAAGATATGCCTCTTCGTCACCATAAGCCCGAATGCTAATTGGGACCTCAACATTAGCAGGATAATGTATACAATTGGAGAGGGAATGAGGCAAGGTGAGGAGTTAGGTAGTCCGCTTTAATTTTTATCACTGAGCTAGACTGCTGTCAATGGAAATAATCTATTATAAAAATATAAATGTAATTTACTGCTCAGTTAACCTGTGTCGCATTTTTTGCGTTACTTTTTGTGGTAAAAGCAAAAGTATGAAAGGTGACTACATGCAAAGGCGTGTATCTAGAAAAATTCCAAAGCAAAAACAGGCATGAAAAATGTTTGACGTAACCGGGACTCGAACGCTTGACTTGATCTCCCTCACTTGATGAACGACTGCTCTAACTATTAACATATAACGTATGATTCGCTCAATGGTTGAATTCGTCCTGAAAGTGGGGGATCCGGGTTCGAGTCCAGGTCTTGTGTAACTTTTCATCTCTGTTTTTCCTTTTTCATAAGGTATGAAATTAATGAATACTATTAATAATATTATATAACGTCATTTACACTTTAGAAACTCTCATATTATTTCTGCCTCGACCAAGCTTGAGACAAACGTAAAAAAATGATACATTTTTCTGTAGCCTGTATTCAGACAAATGAAAACCATGCATTCATAAAATTAGGGTAACAGATAGAAAGGAAGGCATAATGATAATGTAAAAGAACTTGTTTGATTAATTTTTCTGTTCGTAAAGTTCAGAAAATTCTCTTGAGAATAATTGTTTTCTGTTAATTATACCGAAACTCAAATCTATATATCGTTCTCGCCTTAAAAACTCCTCTTTAAGGACTCCTTGGTAATAATAGTCCCATTCTATGATAATGAGAAAAATTTATGTATTATTCCTCTCTTATCAAGGAAGGCAACCACAAAGTTGAGACAGAAACATAGGATTTTTTATGTCTCGTTCATCCCTTCTCAAACCTCACTGGACATATGTGCATATTCTAATTTTCTGATCTTCATTAAGTGTTCCAAAAATAGCAACACATGTTATATTTCGTTTGTTTTCGGCGATGCAAAAAATAAAGGGATTATTACAGGGTGAAGTTCTGCATAAAATCTTCGAAAGAGATTTCGGAAGAAAATTGTTCCTAAAACAGATCAAATACCTGAATATATGTTGGTTATATTAAGAGAATTGATTCGAATTTAAGAACAATTAACATCAATGCTCAATGAGAATTTACACTCTCCTAAAACCAATTCGTAGAACCAGTAAACCAGTATTTTTTCAATAACATTTATTTAAAATTTATGATTATCCGAACTTAAGCGAACTGAAATTCTAAATTAAACAGCAATCATGATAACAACTGTCGTGATTATAAATATAAATTCACGTAGTTATTTATTTTTCTTATGAAAGTAAATTATTAATTAAAAATTTCGGTTGAAGTCCTTTTTGCAGACCTTTATTCTTTTGGAAAATTCCATTAGAAATAATGATCATTTAAAATCGGGAGGGCTACCACAACGAAGCAAATTAAATAGTAATATTTAGTTTTATTATCGAAGAAGACGATATTTTTGATTTAAAAACGTGAAAATTTTCCGAAGATATCCAAGCAGCACTATAAAAGTAATCGGTAAAACATAACAATACAAAGAAGAAAAGGTAATTATTTAAGTGGAATAGATTTAATTGTAATAGTACATTGCATTAACATGATATTATGCTGAAATACAATTTTTCGGCAACTTAAAGGTTTTACTTCATAACAGGGACAGCTGAAGAATATCTATATCCTTGTCTTGCTGAATCTTGTCACCAAATTTGACGGGACGTGCATATAGTTATTTTGATTATTAACATCTTTACTTAGGCGACATTGAAGCTGAAAACCTAATTCAATATAACGAGTGATATCACACTGCTATAAAGTAAAAATTAGGAAGTACAAACAGGGATACTTAAAGAGTCCCGACAAGATAGATAAGTATCAGTGTTGAAAATTCTGTAGTCCAAAGGCGTCAGTTAATCTGAATAATCAACCGTTAGAATATGATTCGTCAAATTTATCAATGACGCTTCAAATCATACTTATTGACAATCATGAAGCTAGCATATTAATTATGTTACGGATCCGAAAATTAATGCTTGGGCTTGTTGAATATATTTAGCCATTAAAGCTAAAAATTAATACATTTGAATTTTAAGCCAGCATCAGTAGAAGCTAGGCGACATTCAAACAGTTATTAATTAATACATTAATTGCCATTATCCAATGAGTGTTCATTTGTGTTTGTTAAAGAAACACATCGGAATTGTTCCGACTGATTAAATTCGTTGAGAGCGCGGCATTCTGCTTCTTTTCCCTAAGAGACGGTTTGTCTATAAATTTCTCACTTGCTATTTTTAGTTCTTTTACCCACAGGATCATTATCATACGGCTTTCTTCCCTCTCCCGTTTTTCTGGCGAAGGGAGCTTAATTTGCGTATTCACATAAGCGGAGAGATTTTATTCCTCATAAATATTAATCCCTCTTTCTTTCTCTATAGTTTATTCAAATCCCTCGCGGTTATATCCATATCATAAAATAATGATGGAATAAATATGAAGAACAGTGAGAGAATACTCGAATGGATCTGAACGTGGTGCATCTCACTTTAAAGAGATGTGTGAAGATGTTACATTGTTTATCGCTGTGTTAAATTGTTCAGATATAAAATTGCCGCGAAGATGAATTTTACAATGGAATATTATTATAAATAAAGAAGCAACGTTTTTTAAAATAAGATCTATGTTCAGGAATGGATTTGCCATAATGCATGCTAGACGCTAGCTAAGACGTTCGGTTGTTTTTTAGTGGCAGTTCGGTGTTGTAGGCCTTGCTCTACCTTGCGACCACTGGTTGCTGAAATTCGCCTGTCTATGTACACACTGAGATATATACTATTTATCCAATCATCTCGATGGCCCGCATTCATTAAGAAAAAGATCGAAAAATCCAAGGATTAAGGAAAGGTTAATTACTAAGCACTGAAGAGCCATGCGACTAAATCCCAGGGAATAACAGGTGTGAAAAATAGCTACCTGACTTGGACTCGAACCCAGGTCTCCTATCATTTCATATTTGAATTCATTTTCACGTAGTAGATATGTCATTGGCATAGTTGTTTTAATGTCATGTGTTTGGATGAGGTACTGTAAATGCTTCTTGAAGACGACGATGGTTAATTTAAGTCGCAATCTTATCGAATACATACATCATTTTAATTAAAACGAGATTTTATTTTACTAAAGTCATCAAGCAGTATTCTCATGTACAGGTGACTAACATAATACTGGAATTTTATCTTTTATTTGAAAGTTTACTAAACGATCACTATAGATAAGACAAGTATGAAAACTTAAATATACCAATTGCAAAGAGATGAACATAAAATTAATTATACATGCATATGCTGATGGAATTCAGCCGAGGTAGATGTCAAAATTAGAGACACAATGATCTTTTAAGAAATGGGACAATGTAATTATTTCTTGCTCATTGAGCGAATTTGGTGGACAAATGTTTCTATTTGCAGTTAAACAGGATTTCTGTAAGTTTTCTGTTTATCTAGCTATAACCATATGGTTATACCTATGTGAGGAATATAATGAACTAATTGTAAGCTTACGTTCACTTGGATAAAAGTAAAATATATCCTCAAATGTCTAGAGTTTAACTGGTTTTCTCTTCCATATAAACCTCACCCTTCGCGAAAGTAAACTTCTTTTCTATTCGCTCTACAAAAAAAATATTCATTATTTAAATTCCTACCAGTGCTGTCTATTACGATCAAGTTCATTCCCTCAAGACAAGTTTTGAAGGATGGCTTTGCTACCTTTCCTGGGACTTCTTAATATCATTTATTTCTTCAATTCATGCTTATCGTTTCCGACAACTAATCTCCCTTCCACAATCTTTTCTTCCCTTCAACTCCTATTAATGTATTCTTAGCAATCAGATCTGGGGCAAGAAACCTATATATTTCGCAGTCGACTACCATTTGAGTTCTGTATCCACTCGTCTGTGAAGTAATTTTAATACCATTGCGTGGTCGTCACGCACATTTTAAATGCGTACGTTCGCGACCGCATTCGTTTTATATAACCATTGGTGTCTTTTGCTAGGACATTCTCGCATTATATTGCGGGTAATCAATAGGTATTTGTGCCTATGAATATCATATGGCAACAGCGTAGAATGGAAAAAGTAAAAGTAAGTTGGGTTGATAGAAAACCAAATAGGGAAATGCAAGAGATGGTTCATGAGGAAAGGGTTTTAATTGAAGCAATTGAACATCGACAGAGCAAATAGACGGGTCAAATATTGAGAGGAGAGGGATTGCTGAAAGAAGTAATTGAAGGTAGAATGCAAGGGAAAATAGAGGGGAGGACAAAGGCAAATGGTGTTAGATGATGTTAGCGGTGGGATAAGTTAACAAGAAACGAATGAAATGGCACCGAATAGAAAATATTAAGGTACGTGAACCTACCGCATGGTAGAACACATGTATGTATGGTACGAGCATTTGCGGATCCGGAAGGTGACAACCCCTCTTTGATGGATGACGGTGAGATGTATAGATCAATAAATTTACATGGTAAAAAGTCATTTTAATGCCATTAGTTAGGGAATGAAGGCTTTAACATAACTGTTAATTAAAAGATTGCGAAATTACCAGTCCCGTTTCTTTGTCAAGTATGTAGATGGCTCTTTTCAGGAAGTATTCCGTATGAGATCTGCGCTCCTACTCCATGTTATTATTTATTATTATTAAAATAGAATTAACTACTTGGGCCGTGACGTTGTAGTAGGATTCCATGAAGGAACCCGTAGAAGTAGAACTTTTCCTTGTTCCTTTGTAAATAAAAAAATATTTCTAAAGGCAAACATATGTAATAGAAGGATTTTCAAGAGTTAATTTCGTGGAGAAATTTTATGAATTTTCTTGCTGCAATTGATCTTCTGCCTAAGATCAGCTCTTCTTCCTCAGCTCGATCTATACGTTAAAGCGTTATTAAAATTTTAAAAAGCTTTAACAGCCAATTGTGGCGGGGATAGGTATCCATTCATCCATTCTAGTCTATGAATATAGAGAAAGATTAAGCCATTAGAGCCTAACCCGTAATGGAAAAAGGTTATTCTTATGTTTTAATGTGTAACTGCATGCAATGCCTACGAGTGGAGCTCTGCAAGATCCGACTGCCTTGGTTTCCCGCCTCTTTAGAAGTCCCTTCCAGTTTCTATCCTTTCTCCTTCACTCATCCCATCAATCCTCCTCAATCCATCGATGGACTGTTTGATAACAGTTACTACAAGTCGAATCGTGTTATACCCACAGAAAATCACCAGACGATATAAACACTAGAAAAGAAAATCTCAAAGCTCGGTGAACATCTCATAGACCGCAATTACCGGTTGCGCGCGTAGCCTCTTTATTTTCCTTCTGGGACACCGAGTTCAATTTCATCGCCACCGAATCGACTGCTCGTGGTTTATATAGCCTTCTCGCTCGCCCCAGGACTTATTCAGATGAACGCTGGAGATTTGAACGCAGATATTGCACCTGCGGCACCGGAAGTCGGGGAAGCGATGTGGGACAGAGGAAAGCGGAAGGCGAGAGGAAATTTGGAGGAAAGAGGATTAAAAAGCTGCCGAGAGAGTGAAGGAGGAATTTTTTAGTGAATGGAGGTATACATTAAATACGAGTATTGGGACTTAGAGGAAAGAAAGCAAATTCACGGAAGAGAAAAGCGTTAGGTGTTATTAGGGCATCGAACCGGCAGCGAAACGAAATAGGAAAAAAAACATTACGGAAAACTGAACCAGAACTGAAAAACTAATTCTTTGACCCGAACCGAAAACAGGTAATTGTTCCTCAGCTAATTTCGGTTCCCAACAATACTATTTTACTTAAATCTCAATGAAGGAAGCTTCTGAGTAACAGCACCTTCCAACTAACGAAAATGAATGCTTGACTCTTGAGTGCATAATCGATTCCTTGTGCCTCAATTTTGTGGTAGCTCTACATGGCGAGAGAGGAATTAAAACGTACGAAAGCTGTTTTTACGCCTCTCTCATCAAAATTTGTATTGTTAGGAACCGATAAGAGGAAAAATGTAAATTAGTGTTTTCGATTTTGGTTCGGGCTCACGAATTTAATTATTTTTCGTTTCGGCTTCCATTTTCACTTCGGAAAAAATAACAGTTTTCTTCTGTTTTCGGTTCAGTCCCTGTCAATGCCCTGGGTAATGGTAACAGGACGTAAGTCCGGGACGTTGAACAAAAACTTTGTCCGGGCTGATTTTATCTCCTTTTGAGACACTACGTCACAGCTTTATGAAATTTCGCGCCGTATTCTCATTGAAACCTTACATAATACACTTTCTAAGAGTTAGTCCATCAGACTAGGGCCGCTGATAATTTCACGAAGACCACTGCCATAACTGGGACAGTCCCGGTCAAAACCGGGAGTAGTATGGTAAGCCAGAGCATGGAGGACCAAAATGAGAAAATTAGCGTAGAGGGCAAAAAATAAGGTGGTCCACGTTAACGGATATAAAGAGGATAAGCCAAAGAAAAAGACTGGTGACAGAAAATGACAGAGCAATATGCTCCGGGAAAATAAACGTCGAAACGTAAGAGCGGGCAAATGAAGTGATTAATGGAGACCAATGGAGCAAGGAAGGACGCCGACGAAGGATGTACGCTAACAAATCAGGACGCGGGGTAACATGAGGGAAGAATATTCTAATTATGCACCTGTCCCAGAATTCCCCATGCTCTCGTTTGACATATCACAGCGCTTATGGGAGGTAAACGAGAAGCTGCGAAAAGGCTGACGTTAGAAAAATCGAGCATCCTGGGCGACAAAGGGAGCGACGATTAAACAGGGAAGCGGACAGGATCGACGTGACGTTTTGCCTAGAATTCCATTTTAGATCGTTGTTTGCTCGACGCAATCACGGTCTCATTTATTAGTCGTGTGAATTACCCGCGATAATTACACTCGTCGAAGTCAATGTAAACCGTCCGATACCCTGGCAAAAGCATAAAAAATTGTTTTGGATCCCGTTTCGCACTTTCATTTACTGTTTCGGACGGTTTGCACAGCGTCGGGACAGACTGACAGTAGGCAAAGCAACCACCTCAGGACGTTGCAATCAATGGGAAGTAAATAGTCGAATTTCTAAAATTGAGCAGTAATGCTCACGTGGTTTTGATTACGCAAGTCTAAATGCTCTTATCATTATTATTAATTCATTTGTTATAGCTATGCGAATATTTCGGTGGCATCTATATTGATTACAGTACTGTATTACAATAATTTCATACCATCCTATTAGACAATAAAATGGTATTTACAATACTAATTGCAACTTTACAACATAATTGACCATCAAAATACAGATATCTTCTAGTTACAGCGATACACAACTACAATATCGACAACTCGTAGCTACAACAGCACACTATTTCAACATAGACACCTCCGTATCAATTAATATATTTTCACATTAAAGCTATGTTACTCGACAAATATTTAGATTTCCCTATATCACATCCCATATTTATTATAAAAGTTTCTTCCCGGGTTCCATGTAGGTCATCTCGGCTACCGTAGCGGTCCCGGGGACTAATCTCCGCCGGACATTACCCTGACATCAGTAACCACAGGGGGGTTTGGGTGTTAAAACCCCCCGGAGCCTAAATCGAGGTTATGGATGATAAATTGTAATTGTTTAAATATTTGCAGTTACAAACGCCGCTCGCAGGGAATATATGCAAATATGAATCTGATTCAATCTTTATTACGTTTTCCTGCCCCAGGGACGTAGGCATTTTTGCGAATACTCCATGGCTCAGAATTCCCCGCAGAGATGAATTCTGACTACGCCCTTGCTACCAGGCAATAACCTACTCTACACGCATATCATCACTGGCAAACTTAATAGTCTTTTAATAAAATGGAATTTGGTCGGGGAGGAAAAATAATTTTAAGAAGGAAAAATGCAGACGAATAGTTAGAGGAGACCTGGATTCGAATCCGGATTTGCCGGGGGCCTTCAACTATTGAGCAAATTCTGCAAGTTGGCTTAATAGTTATAGCACTTTCCCGGTAAGTGGAAGATCCGAGTTCCGATTTCACCAGGCCTTCTCATGTCCGTTTTTCCATAGGATTTTCCTAAATTTAGGAAATCCCTTCGTAATTTTTTCTGCTTTATCGTGCAAAGTGATCTTACACAACTTATTTAAGATGCCTCATATTAAAAAAAAGTGATAAGATTCAATGTATGTACATATTTAAATCCTGCTCTGAAATGCATTACGAAGAAATTTCCATATCCTAAATATGGGCGAAGGTGGCGTCCTCATGTATGTTATGTTATTCCTTTCACGGTCTACCAGAGTAATGCAGCATTCTCAGTCTCAGCCGTGCTAGCCGATTTGCATACTCAGCGGTTACGTCGATCATTTTCATGTGGCACACGCTACACGTTTACAAAACTACCGCAGGTCGCCGTGAACATTCAGTTTATCTCTTCCTATGAATTTTACCACTATCCTTTCACGCGGGGCCCATGGAGACGTTCAAGATGACCTTTGGTTTTACGTTATCACACGATAACCCCAATCCAAAATGCTATTTTATTTTTGACAATGTCACTTGGTACACTCAAATGAGAAGCTAAGAAGTCGCTTAACCGATTTAATATTATCACTAAAAATACTTCAAAAACTGCAATGGCTCGAATTCACTTTTAGAAATATCAAACATCAAGTATTAAACTCAAATCAAATACAATGGAGATAAAAAGAACTTTAAGACTTTCATCACGTCAACGTATAGTAATATAATTTGAATCATACAAAATACGCTATTTTTACCATTTTGATCCATACATAAAACATAAACAAGATGTTGCGAAAGAAAATAATGTCGCTAAAAGAATTATCACGGCTTTAATTCACTTTTACGAATAACAGTTCAGATATAAAATATTAGTAACACTTTAAATGTTACACAGATAAAAGGAACTTTAAGATTCATACGTGAGTAAAAAATCAACAAGATATTCCTGAAACACAAAAAAATGTCGCTGAAAGTTGTAAAATGTCGTTAGATCTAGCGATGAAAATTGATGCATTGGCGTCTATGACCCCCATTTTAACGCCCCGGTCTATTGTAACTTCGTTGTCAAAGTTAATTAAAATGTAGCCTACTTCTTTCTTTCTTATCGAAGATAATCTAAACGCAGTCACCCGCACTTCTGACGCACGAATGCACCGTTTCTCTGCAGTGTCCCGTCAACTTGACTAGTTGGTGACTAGCTGTTCTGATTTAGGCGGGACCGCCCCACAATGGTTCAGAAATGTCCCACTCTTGTAGTCACGTAGAGAAAAGTAGTATTATGTTAATGAAACTGTAATTACAAACAAATGTCGATCATGGTTCTGTTGAACTGTGTGTCGCGGTCTCTATTGCCTCGTCTCTTCTTTTCAATTCACGTTAACAGCAATTTGGTGTTTCATTTCAACGAACCAATGGTAATGTAACTTGTATGGTGGTAATACGCGCTGTTTACCTATGTATTTTCGTATATGTAAACTGAGCTCTCAGTAAAGGTCTGCAAATCAGCAGTTATGCGCGGATATCCGCACGAAAAGTTACGGGAGGATGACTTGTTCTTGAAGTCATATCGGATGGAACAATTCGCTATCATTAGCGGATACGTGTAGTAACCTGCGGATATGGAAATCTGCATACGTTTAGATCTCCAACTCGCAACTCAATAAGTGGGCTCAGCAAATTGTGTATACTTCAGGGACTCCCACTTTGTACTTAACATTGATGGACTACCGATTTTATACCTCTGAAAGTTGGTACTCTACATATATACGCATTCAAATTGCGATTAACTCAGAAGTGAATCCTTTACAACCCTAAAATATCCTATCATATACATGCTTTCAAATTGCGATTAACTCATGAGTGAATCCTCTACAACTCTCAAATTACCTATCTATTCCTTCATATTTAGCAATTGAGAGCATTAATTTTGGCGTTCAATAGAAAGTGGTCCTGAACAAATAGACTATCCTATAAATATACTCGCCGTTCCTATTATGGCACACGAGAACTAAAATTCATTTTCTTGCTAACGGTATCGCTGGCAAGATAAAACACCACGGGACTGAGTGCGCCCAATATTAATTGAAAATTAAAAAATGGCGGAAGAAAATTTGAGAACTTTTTGCGTGTTAAATTCATTTAAATCTTCGCCGCAGATAGAGCGGGTTATATTTTTCTGCATTTTCCCATGACCAGAAGTAAAATAAAACACCTCGCCTCGTTTAATAAATCAAACAGAGAGGGCGGAAGGAGGGTATTTTTTACTCTTTTTTCCCAGCGGGAATTTTATTCACCGCCGTCATTTATTTAACGAGCCTTATGCATTGGATTTAATAGGACAACAATAGACAGGGGAGTGATGATCGAAAAAGCAATCATTTCCCGACCGAGAGCCTTTCGGTCGCGAGTGAATGTGGCCATACATTACGAAAAGGTGGTTTTCGTCGCGGCGAGATCAGGTGATTCGCGAAACGTAGCGAAAAATGAGAATATCGCCGAGAATGATAAAAAGTGAGGATCGAAACGAAAATGGAGGGAGGGATAGGGATGATCCTGGAGATATAGGGCCGAAAAGCCTGGGAAAGAGAAGTCATTCTTTTTCCAAACAAACAACGGTGTTGTATGGGCAGAAACACGTGAAATGAGAACGTTTCTACCTTTGCCAGCCGTGTCGATGATGTCGAAATACCTGCAGGTCAGGCGATCAGTCACGTAAGTACTGTCTCGCGTTGGGCTCTACCTTTGTTTGGATAGCCGTATTTATTTTTCGCGTGATTTAAATATTTCGATCGTTATCGTTTTCACGAACGTAAATTGTTGAGCGAACCGTAGCGTGCGTTTCCGAAAATGTCAGGTATTTTTAGCCCGACCTTTTTCTTTTATAATTTTAGCGAAACAAATTTACTATAGAGTAAAAAATGATTGCGCACCTTTCCAAATCGGATTCACGATAAAATAAACTACTGTTGGTATACATAAGGCAGATAGCAACGTTATGAATGTTTTGTTTAATTGCGACGTAACGAAGGGCCACCGTATGCGTCATAGATGATAAGAACTCTTTCGTTAATATGTTTTGTCATCAGATTACTTGAACTCTCCAGTAGTGAATTATAAATACACCATTAAAGCGTAAAATTTTCCAACATTTTTTAGCGAGGGGAAAGAACTTTTGATTCCCCAATGTTTATACCCTCATTATTTTTACTTAAGGACTACACCCAAGTGTATTATATTGCCTATTTGTGATCCTTGATCCTTGAAAAGTTAACTTATGTGCATAGCAGTGAACTATAGGTTCTCAAAAACTAACCTACAGGCGCTAAAAATACAGTAACATACATACAGTTGGTATAGCATCTTGCACCAGCGATAGGCCCTAGTTTCCCTCATCGACTTTTTCTGTCATACTGCAAAACAAATCTCATTACGTTAAGATTGTTTCGCAGAGCGGAAAAGAATGCCATTCATCACCCGGGATGTCTAGTTTGCATGGGGAATGCGCGCGCGGGGCACTTTGACCATAATTCACCGCGGTTGTATCTGGCGTAACTCCACAGTACGAAAGGGAGACGCATAATTCCTGAATAAACACCAAAAGCCTCCTTTCTTCGATTACAGTCATCATAATATTCCACTTAATGTCTTCGAGTGTTTGCCATATGAACGGAAGATAACCTAAGTACATCATCCTTCACTGAAATTTCCTCATCCATTCCATGAGCTTTCCTCGAAGTTAATTATCTCCCCAAGAAAATGAAGCATTACTTTGATATTCGAAATATAAATACATCCTTCACTTCCCTGACTCCAGTTTTACGAAACGCCGGAATTATCGATTCGTCTTTTAAAAAACAAATACATTTTTACATTGAAAATTGTCCTCTATTTACACCCAATGTGTCATGATTAATGCTGTAGCACATCGAAATAGACTAGAAACCTAAGTTCTGGTTTATTAATAATAATAATAATAATAANGACTTTATTCAGGGCGAGATTGAGACTAACAAGTCTCTTCTTACATCTAACCCTTTGTCATATGAGAAAGGAAAAGAGAGAGATAGCTTGAAAAAGTACAATGAAGAAAACTACTTTGTGGATTAAAAAACCTCAGCCAAGAGCTCAGGGAAAAATCTCCACTGCAGGAAAACACCCTCAAGAAGGGGGGTGTGAAAAACCTGCGAAACCTACAGATAGAAAACTAAACTTGATGATGAAAGTAGATTAATAGATTTATAAAAGACATGAAGACAAATCAGTAGAATTGAACAAAAAAGAACGAATAACAAAATAGAGTTATAAAAGACATGAGGACAAATCAATAGAAATAACCAAAAAAGAACGAATAGCAACACATTAACATAAAAAACCTGTATCTTACAAAATTATCAAGTTTGGAAATGATTAGAAAAAACATAATTTCGCTTAATAAAAAGCACGTCAAATATTTAGAGCGAACCTAAAGTTAATCAAAAACTGGCTAAAACACTTTAAAAAGACACAAGAAGAAAGTACAATAAAAATGATACAATAAAGAATATAAAAAACATTAAAACAAAAAAGGGGAAAAAAAAAGAAATTGTTTGGACGGCGGATAAGGCAGGGACGGAAAATTTTTCTGAAAGTGAAACGGACATTTTGTGATTCGATCAAAGCTAACGATCGTAATAATTCGATGGTATTTACACGGCTGTTCGCACGTTTGTTAGACCGAACTAATATATCCTAATGTAGATACTGCGTAATCATGACCTAGGTCTAATTAAGACTGGAGTAATTAGGCAGGGGTTCCCAAACATTTTGTTTCTGCACTACCTACCCCTACCTTTTATTCATCGCAAAAAGGGATAAGCTAGCTATACACATTCTCAGGCATGCATGAACTGGTCACTGGTGTAGTAACGGAGCCCATGCATGAAAAATTCCGTAAATATTACTATTTTTCCAATAATTTAATAGCCAAGGATTAAGGAAAGGTACATTACTAAACATGGAAGAGCCGTTCTGCGGAAAGCCAAGCAAGAACAGGTGTGAAAAATAGCCACATGGCTGGTACTCGAAGCCAGATCTCCCACTTTCCGGGCAGGTATTCTAACCACTGAACTACCATGCCGCGTCTCTTCCATTTCTCACACCTGTTATTCCTTGAATTTAATAGCCGTTTTCCGAATTATTCGCTATTTTAAGGAACTTGTTCCTACTATCATATGTTGGTATTTTTTTATTATTTTCTTTAGTAAGGCATAGTGTAAAATGCGCTTTCCAAGCTCACTTGTCTCAGTATTCTTCAATGTTGTGATAATATGAAAGTAACGGGCACATCCAGAATTTGCTCTTGGTGGGGGGGGGGGGGAGGGGGCTGAACTGAGGGATTAGAACCAATAAAGTGATGAAGGTGGTACACATAACGCTGTAACGTGAAATTATCGATGATCATCGTCAGAAAGTATTGATAAAGAAATTTTGTAAGTTCTCTGCATATATATCGGTAAAATTCTTCAGAATTAGGTTCTGAGGGACATAGTTTTAGAATCTTAGGGTGGGCTAATACTCGAGAGCCACCCTTTTGGGTGCGTGCCTGACTGGTAAAGTAATAGAATTTACCATGGCCACGCCTTTTTGAATGCTATGTAAAGTTTCATTCACAGGATTTCATTCCTATTTCTCTGTAGAGTTTTTTTCGGGTGGCGATTTGATTAATGCATTTTTTTCGTCCATCGGAAGGATTGCCATTATACATTTCATCGTCACTGAATTGCAAGTACGGCTAACATTCTAAAGAGTCATATAAATTTTAAGCGGATCCCTCTACAATACTTCTTTCAAAAGTGTGGAAAATTCAACATTCTTTTGCTTGTGGCAAACGTACGCTCCATCCGGAGCAGAAATCAATGAAAGCTCTTGAAAAATATATCCTCCACAAAATTGACGCTTAACTTGAGGAACATAAGATCCTCAAAACACTCATACATTCTCTGCCTCAGGTGGCAAGGTCGTATGTGTCAGCGATCCGAGGAGAGATAAGCTCTCAGGATGTGGTACGTTGCCGAATTCTGTAATTTGTAAAACCGGTTTCGCTTCTCTTTGTGATAAATCTCTTCCATGCGCCATAAAACTGGGTACAATCAGAAAAAATTCGAACCACACGTGTATTTGCAGGTGGGAAGAACGGCTAACACTATTACGATGAAACTCGCTTTGGATTCATTCATAACGAAGAAGCTCAAGACGATGTAAATAGCGAAAATCCGAGGTCCTTTCCAAACACTCTTTATACCTCATGTAGGCGAATTGTACTTAGCGAGTCTTGTTCCATATCCTGAATCGTTGATCGAAGTTATTGGAAACTTATACAAATAGGTCATGAAAAGAAAATTAAAAACAAAAAACATAAAACTGCCGCTTTATTATTCGTAGTTTGAACATATCGCTTTCCTTCGAGCACATCCTGTTCTCAAGAAAAACTTAACAAGTACAGAGGTAGTTCCTTAATCTAAGATACATTGCAAATCTTTGTCTACTATATTTACCCAAAGAATCAGAGGAGTTTCAAGATTATTTTCACTCTACTTCGTACATCTTAAGGGCCATCATGAAGTCAGGACCAGGGATGAATTTACCATCAGACTCTCTGAGCGTCCTATGGTAACTGAGAGCCTGGCGATTACGGAAGCCAAAAAAATAGACATCTTGTCATTTTTTATGATGAATAATTTCTCTCTTATACATCATTGGGACCTTCGTCCTTACGCGTAGGGCCTCTGATTGCTGAAATTCGCCCCTGGTCACGGCATTTTTGGAATTTCTCTATCCTCTCCCTCCGTAATAAAGTGTCCCACTATACTTTATGCTTAATATAGCAAAAATATTCTCTTTATATAAAAATATCCTCTCGATTTAAAAAAAGTATCCATCATAATACTGTTTTCAAGTCATGAAAGCCTACTTTACGTAAATTTTTTATAAAAATTATAAGAACTGATTATCCCCGTGCACTTATATAGGATAATTCATGAAATCAACATTCAACAATGGCCTTAGTCGTCAAAGGGATGGGTTGTTTATTTCCGAAAAAAATTCGAATTTTCCGTGTATTTTATCAAAGTTCTCGCAATTTATATGAATGATTCACGACTAGAATAAGATTCTATGATTATTTTCCTTTCTTGTGACACTTGTATCAATTTCGTAGGACCATTGTTTCTAATTTATTTGTGTAAAAGAAACGACCTCTGCAAGTCATGAAAACGTAATTTACGTACGTCTCTTATGGAAAAGTATTTTGTGCTCCTGGGTTCGTACCCGGGCCTTTACAGAGATGAAAATAGTTCTGGGTGTTTCAGCATCGTAAAAACACAATGCAGTTTCTTTCAGATCTCTAAGTCAAGCAGTTTCTAAGATAAATAGGGGGACGGACAGACGGACAGACATTTGCTTTATATATATATGATTTTATGGAGACCTCCAATGTAAATTGGATTTTCACTGTTTACTTATTGTCAATAAATATTCATATAAAACAAATCAGAAACGTACTTAGTACTTTCCTATGTAAAAATACGAAGTACGTTTCTGTTTTGTTTTAGATGGCCTGAACATCCTTGGGGATTTTCTTTGTATAAAATTTTATGTTGGTAAATATACACATATATATTCATATACTGTCTGTTTAGTTGCCAAGTTTAAGTAATAGTAGTCGATTCTTGTACACTTCCCAATGCGACCCTTTTGGTAATGAATAAAATTAAGAAAATCATTACTACTAGGGAATCGATCCTTGTCTCAGTGTGACTGCATCTTTGAAGCTGATACTATTGTGATGTGTAACGATAATACCCACTTCTGTACTTTAGAAATACTCATGAGGAAAAACCCCTCAAACATAACGTCCGGGAAATCCAATTAAATTAGTCCCCTTTCTCTCATCATCGCGATGAATTAACGTCAAGGAGGGCGGAAGGAGACACGTGAGCTCCCGTAACATTAGTATCGATACATGACGATCATCCGTTGCGGGAATGATGCGACGGATTTAAAAGCTCATTCGCCGCCAACCACTAAACAAAAGAGGATTACCTCTCCCCGCCATAAACCCCTGAAAAGGGTCTGCGCCAGTGATCCCTTGCTCCCTCGGTGATTTTCAGACAGGGATCAATCACCGATCAATTAGCTTAATTAACTCTCCCCTAACATTGCTGTGTCACCCAAGCATCGTTTCTCACTCGGATGACTGGTGGGTAGAGAACATCCTCGGAGACGCCCCTTGACAATCGCGCGCCGTTTCCATTTTCTCTCTTTCATTATTTTCGGACGGACCGACTCCCGCCCACTTCGAAGTCCCGTCTTTTATCCTCCCGAGAGAGGAGCCGACGTAAGGGTCTTTAGTTCTCTCCGCGAGACGTGGTTCCAGCGTTTGTCTCTTTACCGAAAAATAGGAAGCCGCGACAATGTTTTGGCAGCAGGCATCTCAGGAGATTCCGTACTCCAAAATACCTTTTGTTATTTTAAGTCGCCGAATTCGTCGGAGTTGTTTACGAATGAGATGTCAAAGGCTCGGAATGCAGAGTGGCACGCGGTTCATTCGTTGTCTTTTAAGAGGGCTGGGAGGTGACTATTTAACCAATGTTGAGGATACGATTTAAAATGTGATCTGATCGTATTTTACAAAGATTTAGCTTACGCGTAATCTACTTGCGTGCTGAGCACGCAATTTAACTGAAGGCTGAATAAATTTAATGAGAGATGCCGAAGAGAAGAGATATACAATTTCTTCCGTAAAAATCCAACAGTGTATTGCGTAGTGCATGATATTAAGGGAGAGGAAATTCGCGATTCACCTCTCTCACTGCTTTGCACAGTTATTCTTGGCAAAAATGCACAGTCGTCGTAAAAGATTCCCTTATGTCTCTAATCCTGATTTTGCAGGCTTCTTTCCTCTCCCCTAAATCTTATACTACTTATATACTATAAATCTTAATACGACGTTCGATTTTTTTGGAAGGAACTGTACATACCTTGAAGAATAAGGTAGAGTATAAGGATTTGTACAAAAGTCCGAATCGAATGTTGTATGCAAGGATAGCAGAGTACGAAAGAATATTGTGAACTAGTAAAGAAAATGGAAAACACACTCTGAAAATAAGTTCCGTGAGTGACATGTGATGTGTGAAATTGATGTCTCAATATTAGTAGCCTTGATTAGTGCAGAATTATTTCTCTGAAATTCATCTATTAATAAATATAATGCATTGAAAATCTTATCTATTTAAAGCAGGCTCTATGCCTGTTCAATATTCAGGAAGGTTTCAGCCTCAAACCCCACCATTAGCTACAAAAAGCTCTGAAGAGGGAATGAGGTTTATTAGAAAAGATGAGGAGTGAAGTACTTTGTCTTCGCTTTCTTCTCTGATTCAGAGTACTGTGTAGGAAACGTCCACCTATGGCAGCGCAGTGATCCTATGATTAATAGTTTTCGTAGCATTGATGCATCACACATACCTCAACATCATACATGCCTCGGTGGATTTCATATTACTACTATCAGAGCAAGACTGAAAGAAAGTAAAAGATACCATGTAGGTACAATATAAGATCAAACACAAATGGTAAAATACGAGTAATTACGTGTCAAGTCAGAAGAAAAGTTTCACGGGTTGTCAGCCTGGTAAGTTCTTGGGTAAACCGACTCGATTGGCTTATTCAGGGTAGTTGGTAGGAAACGTCGATTTCTCAAAACCTTAACAGGCTGACAGCCTGTGAGATTATTCTTCATTATTATTCGCCGGGAAAAGGTTAAGTATTTACATGTAAAATCGGCTCATTTAGAAACTTGTTTCTTGAAAAATTTATTTGCTTTGAGAATATAACATCACCGCCTAATATGATTTTGGGCACTAATGGTACAATATATTTCACCATATATTAAATATAGGCGAAGAAAAATCATACACTCATTCGTTTAAAAGTCACTCATTCGGTGTAAAAGACACTCCTTCGTTTCAAACTCCCTAAAATAAAGACACCTGTCTGTGGTATGAGTTTCGATCGCTCCAGCTTCCGAGCCAACAGTTCCTGAACTTCCGTTCCTTTTGAATTTCTCACTTTCTTTCTCCTATCATTACTTTCAAAGCCCGCTCTCGGATATTTATTTCATGGTTATCGTTAGAGATGCTCTAGAACAGCATAACTTCATTCAGACGGAGGCCATAAAATAGGAAACCTTCCGATAGCAAAATAGATCTTGCTAGCGGTAAATTCATCGTTTTATTATTTTTCTGAGTAACACTGCGAAGCATCATAGATCTTACTTCCGAGTGTTGTAATTTAGAGACTTCAGACGGGGTGGTAACGCAATATAGTACGCATGGATAGAATCTTAATTAGCACGATACGTAATTAAGCTATTTAAGCTACCGAAAAAATTAAAATTTCAACCTAGCTTGCTTTTAGAAAAGCTGCATTTCTTAGTACGCCTTTATAGCAGTCTCGCGTTCGTTAACAACTAAATTAGATACTTTGAAATAAATTTAATCATTACTTACGTCAATGCTGGAAAATGTGCCTTTCTCTGACCAGCAAAAAAGTGGGTAACTTAACGGTCATCTCGTATTACCTCTAATATGATTACAGATCCATTCTTGATTCCGCGTTCCATTCTGTTAAAGGTTTCCCTCCGTAATTATTTTAATAGCGTCATTAAATCGATCGATTTAATAGCTGGGTTCTGATCAGTAAGAAACACTGCAGCTGCATTCCTAGGATTAAGAGAACGTAATTAGATTTTCTCCTCTTTACTAAGTATCACGAAAGATAAATAATGGATGAAATACGATCTCTGAAGCTTCGAATTGACTCGAAGAAGATCTTTTGGTAGATCTCTATTCGTCATTAAATAGCACTTCTAATAACGCCTTATTAACAATGTCTGCGGAAAATTTGTTACAATCCTGATAAATCAGTTGTTGTTGGGTTGGGCGGTTGGTTCCCGTTTTGAACGAGACTGTCCCGATTTTTAACAGATGGTTCCGGTCATTTTTTCTTCAGTCCCGGTTTGATGAAAAATCTCGGAGAAAGAATACAATATAAGATATGGAGATTTTTAATTAAACGCATCGCTTAAACGGAAATTTTTAAAAAGTAGTTACACTGAGCATACTTAGTTTCCTAAAGACACCAGAAATTTAGTGTTAATTTAGTGAAATTAGTGAATTTGATAAGTCGTGGTTTAGTTCAATCAGAGTATGGTAAACCTATTATTGGGTGACTTATTTGTTATATGTTAAGAATAACTCGGCAAGAGATGTCCTGAAATCCGCTTATTGTGATTTGTAAACAATCACGGCGAGACCATTAATTGAAAATCATGTTATTTCGAATATTAAGCTATTCGTTTGATTCCATACAATTCTAGAGCTTTATATTATGATTGTATTTATAATTCTTACACACTCAATACTCTGTTAGTGTGTGCCGTTTGCCACTAGAGAATGGAAATCCAAGAGGCATTTAAACTTTACCGTTTGCTCATGTGCATTTAATTGCTTTCTAGGTGAAAGGGAATTGACTATCTTAGAAGATTTATATCTCATCAGGTAACGTTTAAGTTAATAGTTATAGAAATCATTCCTTTGGATTCCTTATCTGCTAATGCATAGAAACGTGATATGAATGGTACCTATTCGTTTTCTTTTCCAAGGATGACGATAAAATTCATCGCCATGTTAATGCCAAGGTTCAACGTACAATTTATCGACCATTAAATTATTCAATCGCTTGGTACTGGAACTAAATGAAAGTCCATTTAGCTGGATTTTACCCTCTTACTCAAAACTTTTCCAAAATACATTTTCCAATTCTTGCATTCGACAACTAGCGCGTAAAACATCTTTGGGTTATACCTTTCACAACCATCTCATAATATTTTATGCATCATTTAATCTCATAGCATGAAATGTACCCGGAAATGACTATTAGAGACAAATTTATCACATCTTCAATCAGATAACTGAACAATTCCTTGTGATATTCATCAACGCTGCCAAGGTAAATGTTAACTGAAATGCATTTAACCTTGTCTTAATTAACAGCACTCGATGGAGAAAATGCACTCATGCTTTATTACAAATTCATCTTTGATAAACTATGTGCCCATTTCCTACCAAATGTAATGTTTTTATTGGTGTAAATTCCAGGGTCTGATAGTAGAAGTGTTTGTTTCACCTCAGACCATTACGTAAATTTCTTCCTTCATAGTCGTTTGTTCGGTGTGATGAAGAGTATTGTTTTAACTTAGCTCAATATATGAGCTAAGTTGACATTATACTGTAAACGTTTCAGAGGAGCAGGATATGTGAATGTGAACTGAAATTATCCTGTGATTCCGAAGAATGATCTCAAAAATACGACATTATTCTATGTCTGTTTAAACTATACCAAGGCAACGGACGGGAACCGAAAACAGAAAACCGAAACAAAAAGAAAACGATAAACCTGTTACTTTATCCGGAGTGAAAACCGAACCCGAATCGAAAAAATTAAAATTCTTGACCGTGAATCGAAACAGAAAACCGATATTTATTCCGTTTCGACATGCGGTTCCCAACAATGCACTTTTAATTAAGTGTAATTGGAAGGTTTACTAAATATGTGTAACAGCGACTTGCAAACAACAATTACCGTACTAACTCTTATTCTAAAATTTGGTGTTATGTAACCTATTTGAAAAAATATGAAATAATAAAACTAACTTTCAGAAGGATATTATATTGCAATGGTGGGAGCGTGAAAAAAATCTTTTCGAGCCGGTTCGACGTAGGAAGGAGTGAAAAAAAAAACTGGTCCGAAATTTGGTTTTCTCGTTGAACCGAATCGAAAAACCGGAACGAAATCTATTACGAATTAATTCAATGGTGTCGGCCTTAACTTGGTGGTATTCCATAGCAAAAAGCAATTGCAAAGAAATTATAAATAAATTGAATTCTTTGCAATTGCTTTTTGCTATTACTAATCGATGCCCTGTACTCAGCCGACTGTAAATTGCCCTTTTCTTTTCATTTTATTTAATACTATAGATCGTGTAGATCGCAGATCGTTGGAAATCGTTTTTTGAAACTCCCCGGTTTTCTCGTTTCCTCATTTTTCTTCTATCGTCGGATAGGCCGAATTAATTAAGAGCCCAATAACACCTTTTAAATGTTTTGCAAACTTACGGTCTCTCAAAATACATTTGATCCCCGAATACTAGCTTCCAAATCCTTTTTTCCAAGGACCTCTAATATTCGTCGGGGAGTATTTAAGCAACGCTTGCTGGCTATTCACATCAATTTTTAAAAGACCAGGGATGGAGTTATAATTGGGCGCAATAGGCGCTAACCGAGGGCCTTATCCGTATGGGGGCCTCAATTTGGCCTGTGTTAATATATTCTCATTAAGAAATTTTTTTTTTTGTCTCGTGAAAGAATTTTTCATTTGTTGAGTGAGTCTACATAATATATTGTATTGTTTATGCTACAACATAAAGTCTATTCATCATTCTTTGTTAATTATAGAAATACTATATACTGTAATTCAAAACTTGTTTATTTATTGTTGCCGTAGTGAAGCGATTGAGAGTTAGTAAGCTTAAATCCGACCCTGGGAAGGGTATCTTCTTGTAAATTAACTAATCCAAATTTAGATATTGTTGTAGTACATTGTTAAGCTCGTGAGCGTGAAATGTTATGGATTCACCTTGCCCGCTATTTCCTTGCCGCCTGCTCGCCCCTCAAGGATTTGTTATGAGCAATCATAAAAGAGGACCATTCCCAGATCTTCCGCCTTTCCTGAGTCCCTATCCCACAAAGGTGTTCACATCTCCGAAACGATCTTCCTCCTTGGTGCGCTTTCCTGGAGAAACAAGCCTGATTCGTTTGTATTTATACACTTCTTTTCCCGCAGTGCAATTTCAGCCTCCCTCTCGAGTGGGACAATCTGATTGAGTGACCCACTCCGGCTCTTCAGCCACCTCCGGGCAATTTCCCCGATCGATATCTTCCCCTCCGGCCGGAGAGGAGATATCCTCGACCCGGCAGTCGTCACTTTCCGGAAAATCTCGTCCATTTCGCAACCCTAGAGCCGTAATCGGCGAGA
Source organism: Ladona fulva (assembly GCA_000376725.2). NCBI lineage: Eukaryota > Metazoa > Arthropoda > Insecta > Odonata > Libellulidae > Ladona > Ladona fulva. Next base: position 1,002,020 of record KZ308172.1, read on the forward strand.
CGAGGAAGTTCTCCAATTTTTTCCATCCCCTTTTTTCCTATCCCGTTTCTTCGGCAAGTCGCGACCAGCGAGCACTTTGTACGATTGGCATCTCTTTTTTTTCATCCTCTCCCGAATCCGAGGGAATGAATGATTCGGGAAGTATTTGCCGAATTAAAGTGGATAAAAATAATGAAACGCTCGGGAGGAGAAAATGACTCGATGGATCATACATTTCCCGAACTTTTCGGGGGAGAGTTTAGCTCCGTGAAAAGCTGGAGATAACGTTGGAAAAAAGGGATCCGGGATATCGGCGATTCGTTTTTGTTTGGACGACTGACACTCGCAAGCGATTCGCTCTGCGAGATGCTTCTTTTGCCGCGGGTGTTTATGGCGCTGTCAGTTTTGAAAGCGCTCGCTGGAACGAGGATAACCGTGGCCATGAAAAAAAAAAAGGTTTTGCGAATCGGAAGGAATTTTACGAATTTCATAATCTTATTGAGAGGAAATGAGTCAAAATGTTCCTACTACAATAGCTGAGATGAATGGACCATTTTTCAATTGTCTTTCGGTTCAGAATAGATAAAGATGCATTTCATTTACTTTTGCCTCAGTATTACATACTGCTTTGGAATTGGATATGAGGGATGATCAATGATGACATTAATATTATAGGACCCCTGTGTTTATTTTTTTCGTTAGGTTATTGCGAAGCAGTTATATGCGGGCTTTTCCCACTTCGGCATTTCGGCTTATTCTGAAAAGAAGGGAAATTACATCAATCCTCATCTTTCACAGCAATCCTCATTCCCTCTAAAACGTTATTGGAGGGTATTAGTGGATAGGGTGACGTTTAAAGCGTCTTCCGGGCTAAATAATTCACAGAAGGACAACAAAGATATACTTATTACATTCCTAGGTAAATCCTTTTTATTTTCTTTATTTGTTACCTATTGATGAAGTATTTCTGCGAAACCTTGGGCATTACTGCAGTTTTAAGATGTCTGGTAAAGGGCAACAAACGGCAAACTACCTCACTCGTCATCTTCAGCCTAACGCACTGTCACTTCCTCTCTAAACCCATAGTAAGCTAATAGTGGAGCAGTGAGATTCAAACCAGCCTTTGGGCTGAGTTATTAACAGGCAATAAAAGAAGTAAAAGAATCAAAATTCACGTTTAGCTCTGTCATTGTGCTTCTAAACATGTGGTAATTAGATTAGGGAATCAATGAATTTCAAATAAAGAAATCTCATAAAGGAAAATATTATTATAATTGCATTAAAAGCTATCGTGGAATCGGATAATATTGACTTGAAGATCCATGTACATGAAAGTAAATCGTATCAAATAAATTTAAGTTAAGTATTTGGCTTCCTGAACTAAATTACAGTGTTGACTTTAACAGATTTCCCTTCTCCATTACTTCACGAAAGAAATTATATTTCGCAGACTGCTAAAGGAATAAAAAAATTGGTACTGTGGTAGTAAAGATTGCACAGACATTCTAAATTAAGTTATAAGATATGTTCACATAAGTATGCCTTGTTTCGTGTGTTATTTTTGCTGTGTCTTTATATCCTTCACTCAACAGAATTACAAATTGCTTTGGGTAAATATTGAAATTCAGGTATCATCATTCATCTCATTACCTGGAGGTATCTGGGAAGCGTTACTGAAAACAAAAAAATATATTTTATAGGAAATAAAAAATCCCGATATATTTTCAGTTATATCTAATGGCCCAAAAATTAGTGTTCGTCTTTAGTTGCTTTTAAAAGAATTAGTCTAAATTAAAAATAATATGAAGAATGAGGAGAGCTTTAATTACGAATTTCGCTATTGCAGCAGAGTAATCAATTTTTAATATATTTTAAAAATTTAAACAGTTTATGAGAAGTTTTCAAAAGAAAAACATTTTTAATTGATACAGAATGAGATAATCGGACCGGTAACCTTTGTTGAGAAAATAGTAAATTGTACCGTGATTAACACACTACCCTGAAAGTCATTAAAACAATGAATAATCTAACCATTTTCTTTTCTTTCGTAAACGTATTAATTATATTAAGTTTAACGATTATTTGTAAATTCATGTAAGTAATTTTAAAAACTTCCCAAAAGTAATTTCAAAGAAGCACGTTCCTGTGTAGCTTATGTAATGTTTACTTAATTTTTTAAAATTTGTGAAACATATTCATAACTATGGATAGCTAGACAAGATTCTTGAAATCTTTGGCTGTCACAAGATATTACATCACCAGTATTGCACCACGTATTCCATTTACGCTGCTGATTAAATTGTATTTATAGATGTAACTTGAAATAAATAATTTAGTATATTTAATTCATCGTAAAATCGATATTGTTAGGCGTGACTTCGTGGAAAGCCATAATGCAATGAAAGCAAAGACTTAGTACTTTTCCACACTAAAATTTATTCTGCTGCGACCGGTTTCGTAAGATTACTTACATCTTCTGGCACAAGTAAATACGCATACATTGTTTAAATAGCGAATGTATGCGTATTCCTTGTGCTAGAAGATGTAAGTAATCTTACGAAACCGGTCGCAGCAGAATAAATTTTAGTGTGGAAAAGTACTAAGTCTTTGCTTTCATTG
>KZ308172.1:1005968-1017108 GCA_000376725.2 Ladona fulva
GTTATTCTGAAGCCGTTAATGAAGCACGGATGCTGTAATTATATCATTTCACTCTCCCTGGGAAATATGAAAACCTGAAGGTTTTCGTATTTCTCGTTTAAGCAAAGAAGGAAGGCAATGTATTTTTGGTGTCAAATAGAATGGAACATTTTCACTTTTAAAACTTCAGCATTCATACTTAAATCTTCAGTAATAATAATCTTTATTACGGGGAAATACCGTTACTTTTTTACGTCAACAATTGTAAAAAGTAAAATAGAAAACAGTAAATTGAAGAAAGTTTTAAAATTATATAAGAGGTACACAATGTTTCATATGTTTACATATTATAAGGATTTCAGATAACATTAAAGAGATTTAAATTGTAATGTTTACATAATTGAAATAAAGATTGAAATACAATTAAAATACATACATTTCAGTCTTATGAAACTAATATAAATCATTTTACACAATATATTATTTGACGTGTAGATATGTGAAAACACTTAAACATTTTAAGAATTAAAAAAAGAAATTAAAAGGAATAAAACAAGTTTACAAATATTAAATTTCATAATAAAATTTATGTTAACATATTGCAAAGCGAAATCTATAGCTATTCATAATGTTAAATAAAAACAAAATATGTCAATCTAGAATCAATTTACTTATATATCCTAACGTTTATTGTCATAAAAGAAATCTTATAATTAGGGGTGTAGCCAGGATTTGTGCATGGGGGGGATTTAATAGCCATGGAATAAACACCACATTGCCTACAATCCATGGGCAGGAATACTTCTTCTCAAGAAAATGATTTATTTTACGAGTAATATCGTTTACATGTCATAACATTTTTACCCTGCGAGTCTCCAGCGGTGTTTGAGTGGCATAATTGCGAGCGGCCTCCATCCTCTCGCATGCTTTAGTTAAATATTCGGTCAGTTCTCATGGGAGGGGGTGGATCCCCCAAAACCACCCCCTTGGCTATGGCTCTGATTGTAATGATCCCCAGATATGTTTTCTCACGATTAAAAAGCTTTTGATATTCCGCTCTAATGAAAATATAGTAGTTTATTCCCTTCACCAAGACATCAAGGTGAGTTATGCTGGTTTCCGCGTGCCCACGTATAACTTCAATATATAAAAAAGGCTTAATTTATTTTTAGTCGATGAGATCAATAATAAAATTATCGCGCAACTCTCTTCGGTCAGTGGTTTAGAGTCGCTATGACCTAAATGTGTCACACTCATTTTTTTCGCCATTAATATGCGGCAATTTGACCGTAAAATGAGGCTTTTATGCAGCAGATGACGGGATGAAAGATTTCATTTAATATTATACGATTAATGAGGACACCTATTTCACCAATTAGTCGTGTCTAACGAGTCGCATTTTTTCCTCTTGATTTTCGTCACATCGGTTTTGCTGCGGTTCATTTTACTGCAGTTCACATTTTCATCGTTTTCTATTCGTAAAATGTTCACTGTTAAGGTTGAACCGCTCTATTTTCATGCATAATTATACCCCTGATACTCCGTTTAAAAATGAAAAAAACAACTGCTGCGACGGTTCCTCAAACAGCAGAAAAGATTTATACAGGCCTCCACGTCCATTCTTACAGTTATTTATTTTTCGTACCAAAATTTGATCTTTATTCTTTTGTTAAGGTAATAACAGTGAATATTCCTTCAAAACTTTTTGCAACAAAGATTATTCTTCCTATCTAAATTAAACCTTACATTTTTCAAATTCATTTATTCTATTAAAATCTTTTGTTCACGTTTGGATTTACGGCTGACCAAAATAGTATTAAAATGAACGAATGGCTACCTATTTTCCATATATGCATATGTATATGTACACTCACCTCCATATTCATACGCTATATATATTAACAAGCTTAGTTTTGAGGTGGAGAGGAAAATTGGGATATTTGCGAAGAATAGTAATTTATAAGAAAATAGAAAGAAGAGAGAATTGATTAATCTTGCCCTAAGATTTTCTAAAATAGTGCTATAATGATATTACAATTCAGCTGTCTCCTAGATTAAAAATACACCAATTCCAGATATTTTTCCTAAAAACAGTACAATTCCACTTATATGACCAATAAAAGTACATGCATACAAAATTGTTCTTTAATGTACATTAAATGTTAAATATTCCTAATTTACATACATGCCTCATAATACACCATACACAATTTAAATCTGAAGATTATAATCAATAAGGCAATTACAATTTAAATTGTATTGTGTTGATATATTGATTATATTAATAAAAATTAAGTTCAATAGCATCAACATACGAAGAACAGCAAAAATCTGGTATATTTCTAATTTGATTGCGATCAGTAATCATTTACACAAATAACATTGGAATAAGAAGCTTAGTAGGACGATCCAGGGGATTGCATCCAACTCATTATTTTCGTTTCCAGATACATTGCGAACTTTAGCTCGAGGATCGCATGTTTCGAAAACATTCTTCTCGCGATTGCTTTGTTTTTTACGAGTCTTATCTATTTATGAGGGGCGAGTCATGATTTCCCGCGATCTAGGACACTGCTATTTGCTGGAAGTAATTGACGATCAACGTAGTATTTCACCGTCAGAAATAGGTCAAAGTTTTGCGGCGAACAATCGATTGTTTTCGTCATTTTACAGTTACAGCTGTCTTCCAATTTTCAAAGTTTTAGAAAGAATTTTGACATAGTATTGGAGAAGTTTTCCTAAATGTATGTACAAGTATGATTAACGCGGAATTCAGTGTTGTTTTAAAATTTGGCGTAAATAAAAATAATGTTATTCTGAAGCCGTTAATGAAGCACGGATGCTGTAATTATATCATTTCACTCTCCCTGGGAAATATGAAAACCTGAAGGTTTTCGTATTTCTCGTTTAAGCAAAGAAGGAAGGCAATGTATTTTTGGTGTCAAATAGAATGGAACATTTTCACTTTTAAAACTTCAGCATTCATACTTAAATCTTCAGTAATAATAATCTTTATTACGGGGAAATACCGTTACTTTTTTACGTCAACAATTGTAAAAAGTAAAATAGAAAACAGTAAATTGAAGAAAGTTTTAAAATTATATAAGAGGTACACAATGTTTCATATGTTTACATATTATAAGGATTTCAGATAACATTAAAGAGATTTAAATTGTAATGTTTACATAATTGAAATAAAGATTGAAATACAATTAAAATACATACATTTCAGTCTTATGAAACTAATATAAATCATTTTACACAATATATTATTTGACGTGTAGATATGTGAAAACACTTAAACATTTTAAGAATTAAAAAAAGAAATTAAAAGGAATAAAACAAGTTTACAAATATTAAATTTCATAATAAAATTTATGTTAACATATTGCAAAGCGAAATCTATAGCTATTCATAATGTTAAATAAAAACAAAATATGTCAATCTAGAATCAATTTACTTATATATCCTAACGTTTATTGTCATAAAAGAAATCTTATAATTAGGGGTGTAGCCAGGATTTGTGCATGGGGGGGATTTAATAGCCATGGAATAAACACCACATTGCCTACAATCCATGGGCAGGAATACTTCTTCTCAAGAAAATGATTTATTTTACGAGTAATATCGTTTACATGTCATAACATTTTTACCCTGCGAGTCTCCAGCGGTGTTTGAGTGGCATAATTGCGAGCGGCCTCCATCCTCTCGCATGCTTTAGTTAAATATTCGGTCAGTTCTCATGGGAGGGGGTGGATCCCCCAAAACCACCCCCTTGGCTATGGCTCTGATTGTAATGATCCCCAGATATGTTTTCTCACGATTAAAAAGCTTTTGATATTCCGCTCTAATGAAAATATAGTAGTTTATTCCCTTCACCAAGACATCAAGGTGAGTTATGCTGGTTTCCGCGTGCCCACGTATAACTTCAATATATAAAAAAGGCTTAATTTATTTTTAGTCGATGAGATCAATAATAAAATTATCGCGCAACTCTCTTCGGTCAGTGGTTTAGAGTCGCTATGACCTAAATGTGTCACACTCATTTTTTTCGCCATTAATATGCGGCAATTTGACCGTAAAATGAGGCTTTTATGCAGCAGATGACGGGATGAAAGATTTCATTTAATATTATACGATTAATGAGGACACCTATTTCACCAATTAGTCGTGTCTAACGAGTCGCATTTTTTCCTCTTGATTTTCGTCACATCGGTTTTGCTGCGGTTCATTTTACTGCAGTTCACATTTTCATCGTTTTCTATTCGTAAAATGTTCACTGTTAAGGTTGAACCGCTCTATTTTCATGCATAATTATACCCCTGATACTCCGTTTAAAAATGAAAAAAACAACTGCTGCGACGGTTCCTCAAACAGCAGAAAAGATTTATACAGGCCTCCACGTCCATTCTTACAGTTATTTATTTTTCGTACCAAAATTTGATCTTTATTCTTTTGTTAAGGTAATAACAGTGAATATTCCTTCAAAACTTTTTGCAACAAAGATTATTCTTCCTATCTAAATTAAACCTTACATTTTTCAAATTCATTTATTCTATTAAAATCTTTTGTTCACGTTTGGATTTACGGCTGACCAAAATAGTATTAAAATGAACGAATGGCTACCTATTTTCCATATATGCATATGTATATGTACACTCACCTCCATATTCATACGCTATATATATTAACAAGCTTAGTTTTGAGGTGGAGAGGAAAATTGGGATATTTGCGAAGAATAGTAATTTATAAGAAAATAGAAAGAAGAGAGAATTGATTAATCTTGCCCTAAGATTTTCTAAAATAGTGCTATAATTGTGATTTAGAGCTTAATTTAAACGTATTTCAACAGTTAGATTCTACGAGATAAAATCACTGTGAAATGAATATCCTTATCGCCTTCGAGGGAAAATTAAACTTGCTCAATACGCTAAGAGAAATAGATTCTCGGAAGAGTTACCTAGTAGATATTATGCGTCCACCCCTTTATATATACCTATAGAACCTAGACCTGCAAGAAACAATATGAAAATACATTCTAAGATAAAATACGTCAATTTTTAATCTTTCTGCGTACAGGACGCGTCAGTAATGGATTAGAGATAAATATAGACTTATGGTTCATACGCAAACATCCACACGCCAAAAACCAACTGGTAGGGTACATGTGTAGATGTCATAAAAGCACCCTCCCGTCAACATGAATCCCATGACTGAATACGATAAACTGACGGTAAAAGAATTTGTTCACCTATTAGGTAAACCGTTATCCTGGGATAGAAGTTGCCCTTTTTCAATTGCGAAGAAAAAACTTTGGGTAAAGAACTCGAGGAGATAGTCAATTGGAACGAGCGGAAATCCTTAGCGTGAGATCACGTTGTTGTGATTCCTGCGCACTTACAACCTCCTTTTTTACATAAAGAACGGAAGTGGAAGAGAGGAGATAATTTTTTGCCTGAAAAGAAGGCTAATATTCAAACGGACTGCCTTGTCATTCCCAATCAATGACGATCAAATTGCTGTTCTGATTCCTGTAATCGTTATTTGAATCAAAATAGCAACGCGTTCCATTCAATAGCTAAAATAATGTCATCAGGTGCGCACTTAGGGGGGTAGCTTACGTTCTTAAGCTCCCGCCAAAAACTTCTACATTTACTTATTCAAAATCAATTTCTGAAGGGACCTATCAATAAATATTTGAACGCTTTATCTGCAGCCATATTTGTGATAAGAATCAATTAGTTCGCATTAAAGAATTAATATGAGATTGGTTACAATACTGAAGTTAAGACTCCCTAAGCGAAAATTCTGGATGCGCCCCTGGATGTCATGATCGGAATTTCTATTTGAAAATCTTAACGTTGACTTATTTAGCGGCTTGAAAGAAACCACTAAGTACTTATGAAAATGAAAACCAGGGAAAGGAAATTTTGAGAAATTCTTTACCCAGGAAGATTTTTGCCTTTTGAAAACAGAAACGACTGCTTTCCACGAATGATCGCCACAATCTGGTGAAAACTACCTAATTGACATGAGTGGGGAGAAGAGAGAGGGAACAGTGGGAATTTATGGAACAGAGGTGACAAAAGAGAAAGTGATATCAAGGAATACATGAAGAAATACTGCCATTAGAGGGAAGGACAGAATAGAGAAGAAGGGAGTGAGACGGAAAAAGGTGCTCGTTTTGTGTTTCCGCCGAATTATAACGCAAAAGGATTTAAAATTGCTCTAAGAAACTGAGCCGGTGCCCTTTATCGGCGGTATAAAGCAGGGGTGACCAACTAATATTCTGCTGCGATAGAATTCAATAACAAATTGTTCCGACACATATACATCTACATCCTCAGATTCATCCGGCGAACCGTGTTTCGGCGTGTGGCAGGAGGTGCACGCACCATGACTGTACTTCTTTAGTCGTACTCTTGATTACTTACGCGTATAGTTCACCAAAAAATGAACTTTCCAAGCGACTAGTTCTAGGATCTATTTCCCTGATTTTTTCGCAGTATCGGAAGGGCCTATGTAACAGGGAGGACGCCCTCGGTGGCGAAGTGGTTAACCTAGCAACGCCGAGGTCCCGGGTTCGAATCCTGGTTAGGGCATGGATTTTTGTGTTCGTCTAGGTTAATTGTAAGAGTGGTCCCAATAGACCAAAATTCGCCTAAATAAAGATATTATTATTATCATAACATCGCCTACAACTTTAAAGAACGTATGACCAGGACCAGTATCACTGAAACACAGCATTCAACGCTCATAAAAGGGTATTTTAGCGTTCCTCATTCTTCTGTTGCAACATGCAGTTATTTATATCTTAGAAAACATATTGGAAAGCTTCGCGAAATAATTTCTGGCTACCAACCACTCCACTCAAAGTTTTCCCTTTCTCGGAAGAATGAAGCCCTTGAAAACATCTCCGAGTTTATCACCTTTTTGCCTCAACTTATCTCGGCTACTAAAGCACCCTGTTTGCTCGAAAAAAGTCAAGATTCAATATACCATTAAAAAGGGGAATGGGCGTCAAAAAATATTAGCTGGTGTTGTCTGCGGGACTATAAATCTCCTTGGGGGGAAAAAGAGCATTTCAGTGACTCTTGAAGACTCAAAAGATCTCTTCTATCAGCGCGTCTCCCTATTAGGCAAAGCGCATGATAGGAGCAAAACCGCTCCTTTATTTATCACGTCTTGCAAGTCAGATCCGTCCTGGCTCAGAGCTAAAATTGAAACGGTGATTCGGCGTCAATTGCTCGTGAAAAATGGCGGTTAATGGCGCCAAATTACACGGCCGCGGGGCGACAATGCGGGTGGTTGACTACAGCGACGCCGGCGGGAAGAAGTCGCACTAGGAAATCCCAGGGGAATTTACGAGGACAGATGGACTGATTTATTTGCTGCCGAAGCGAAAAGAAAAGAGACCTCTTATTTCTTTCCACTGGCGTCGGATAAAAAAGTGTAGCGGAGAGAATAAAAAGAAATTTAGGTCGAGAAGGAGAAGGATCCGTGCCCCGTCGAATCCGTTCCGTTCGGGTTGATGCTTCGTTTGCGTGAATATGTTCGGGTACGGAGAAGGTTTGCATTTTAATGCATTGCCTCGCGTGCGGCGTTTGTTGAGAGTTCGAAGAGTTGAATATGTCAGAACAGGGAAATAAAAGTCAGCCTCGATAGCTGTTCGTCTTGGCTCGATTGGGAGGTATGTAAATGCTCTACTTCCTTGTAAGAAACCTATCAGCTTCTTTTGTCTACTAAACTCATTCCTGTTCTTATCGCCTCGTGCACATCTACGTGCGTAGCGGCATAACGCCTCCACTATGGCTGTTGCTTCAGTTGATCATGCTTTGTCCCTGGAAAGAAAATAGAAAATAGCCAATTCGGGGGCGGTTAAAGACTTATGAAATAATTTCTTTATCCTATGATTCTTATGTACTCATCTTACCTAAAGTAGCTTCTTAATCCTAGTGCCTCAATTCTGCACGACAGAGAGTTGAAAATGTGATTTTATCGCGATGAATGCGCTAGATGTTTAAAATTTAGAGAAGTAATTCGCGATGTTTTGTTTTAATTCTTCGTCATACTCTGGGCTAAGGGAGGGAAATCTATGTCACGCCTGCTAGAGAACTTTCTTGGCACGGGGAATACTAACTGCACTATCCTAGTTATGTATTTTTTATTAAAAGAATATAGCTCCTGAGTAAATAGATGGGGATTCCTTCCAAGAAGAAACGGACAAGAAAAACGTCTGTCAAGACCGGGACCCATACCCGGATCTTTCAATTGCCGGTCAGTTGCCATAACCATTAATCTATTTTGCCAGAACATTTAGACGGTTAGTTCGGTTCTGTTAGGCTTTTTCACGTCTGTTAATCCACGGGGATTTTTCCTTGGAGCACAGTTTCAAGGGTAAAGTCATCTTCAATCTTGAAAGGAATAAGAAACAACTTATACTCGTTTCCACAAGATTTTTAATGAAAAATCCTGACAATGACGCGAAGCGTCGAAACCTAGGCTGCTTTTTCATTAAAAATCCTGTGGTAACGTGTATAAGAATTTTCTTATTCATTTCATCATGAATAGCTACCTCAAAGTTGAGGCCGAAGTAGTGGATTTTGTCACCCCCCTTCCTTTTTCAAATGTGGATTCTGTACGTCAATAATTTAGTAATGAAAATTAATAATTTTTTAATATAATAATCCCAACATCGGCAACATAAAATATATGACATCAGCAGCTCACTCTGTGGGTTGGCACTACGTTGGCACGCAAGTCCTTTTATCAAATGTCACTGTTGTTGCAAAAGGTTCGCTATCCCTGCTCTAGGTCAATGCTAACCAACCAGAGTGACACGACTCAGTGGTGTGCCATGGATAGGCTGTTCCTATGCCCCGTAATATGACCTCCTCCTCAAGTGGTCAATCCGAAGATTGATTTGCAGCAACATGACTTGATGCAGAACTCCATTCTCTACGTCTTTCTGCTTTCCTTTTTATTTCTTCGTATGATTTACACCCCATATCCTTCATAATCTGGTCCATATACCTCATGCGTGGTCTTCCTCTAGGTCTTTTCCNATTTTTAATTGATACAGAATGAGATAATCGGACCGGTAACCTTTGTTGAGAAAATAGTAAATTGTACCGTGATTAACACACTACCCTGAAAGTCATTAAAACAATGAATAATCTAACCATTTTCTTTTCTTTCGTAAACGTATTAATTATATTAAGTTTAACGATTATTTGTAAATTCATGTAAGTAATTTTAAAAACTTCCCAAAAGTAATTTCAAAGAAGCACGTTCCTGTGTAGCTTATGTAATGTTTACTTAATTTTTTAAAATTTGTGAAACATATTCATAACTATGGATAGCTAGACAAGATTCTTGAAATCTTTGGCTGTCACAAGATATTACATCACCAGTATTGCACCACGTATTCCATTTACGCTGCTGATTAAATTGTATTTATAGATGTAACTTGAAATAAATAATTTAGTATATTTAATTCATCGTAAAATCGATATTGTTAGGCGTGACTTCGTGGAAAGCCATAATGCAATGAAAGCAAAGACTTAGTACTTTTCCACACTAAAATTTATTCTGCTGCGACCGGTTTCGTAAGATTACTTACATCTTCTGGCACAAGTAAATACGCATACATTGTTTAAATAGCGAATGTATGCGTATTCCTTGTGCTAGAAGATGTAAGTAATCTTACGAAACCGGTCGCAGCAGAATAAATTTTAGTGTGGAAAAGTACTAAGTCTTGGCTTTCATTGCTTTAATTCATCGTAGTTTAAAAGGATGGCAATCAGACAAATTTTGCTCATGCATTGGGAATTACATGAAGCTAGTGGTAAATCCAACGTTTGAAAAGAACAACAACAGAATATGGAGGAATGAATAAACAGAAATTCGATGCGGAAAGCATTGAAAATTGCAAATAACGAGAAGAATATTAACTCCATTTTGTCAATTTTTTCATTGAATAGAAAACAAAGTTATTCGTGAAAGAACCCCCGATAAAATTATTATCTCTCCATATAGGAGGTGTAGTATGGGCTGCAAAATAATAATCTATCGGCATTCAAAGCAATCGGCTTGGAAACAATGGCAGAAAAGCGAAATATTTTGACGAAATGATGAATTCTTCAGAGAAGTCCAGTTAGAACTGGCACTCGGCCAAAGAGCCTAAAAGGAATGAGAACATTTATTTTTCCCTTTCAAACGGAACAGATAAATACTCAGATAGCTTTGCGATCTCGCCTCACCGAATTCCAATTTTTCCGGTTAAAACACGGACCTGTCAACTCCTCCCAACGTTAAAATTCTCTCTTGCGCGCAAAGCAGGTTCAACACTTTTGTTTTTATCGAGTATCATAAGATCTTTATAAACCGTAAGTTGTCAATCTGTCATTTCCCTGACGTTTGTTTCCTTTTGAAGGACGACCAGAGGCTTAACATAATTAATGGAGACTTCCCCGTCATTAAAAGCGAATTTATCAGGATCTGAGTATTTTAAATAATGCGATTGGAGTGACTTTCACCGTGTACGTGCTTCTTGAATTTTAAATCTTATCGCTCAAGATCATAATTTCAAGTTAACACTCACAGAATGAATGAGCTTCCTTTTAGCGATTTGAAAGTTTCTATGTATTTTCATTTTCCGTTCTCCTATTTACGATGGGAATTTTGTTCCTAATTTGCGATAAAGGATTTCATCTCATTGGCATTACTCGTAAAATTAAATATCATAATATAAATGTTATATAAATTTTTGTTTACTCATACATGTTAATTAAATAAAATCATTCTAGCTAGATAATTTTATCCATGCTTACCAAAGGGTTTAATTTTTACTTGTTAAATAAAAAAAATGTTTCCTAATTTCATCTTAAATATTCTAAGGTTGCCAGCAGTGCCATATATTTTATTATTATTGCGTTACAGATGGTTTCATAGTCCGCTGGTAACTTATTATACTATTATTACTATTTTACAATTATTCCAAAACTATGCTATATAGTTATACAGTATAATATACATGGGTAATTACAACAATATTACGTTTTTGCCTACTTCAGGACATCTGTCATTTAGCTACACAATACACTGCTACAATACGTACATTTTATGTAACAAATATACTTTATTACTATAAAAATATCTG